>VXBP01006617.1:28416-53203 GCA_013400115.1 Rhinopomastus cyanomelas | reverse complement strand
CCCAAGTGGCCACCCCCTCCTTCCATGAACTATAGAATTTCTTTTTCTTCTTCAATTTGCCTAGCAGCTCCCTGTTTAACCACACAGGTCTTCTGGCTCCCTTCCTTGACTTCTTTATAGTTGGAATGCTCTTTTCTCGTGCTTCAAGAAAGAGGTCTTTGAATGTTAACCAGCTATCCTGAGCTCCCTGCCAATACCCTGTCCCATGGGATGTCCCCTAGCAATTGCTTGAAAAGGCCAAAATTGGCCCTCCTGAAGTCCAGGGTTGTGGTTCTGGTAGCTATTCTGTTCCTGCCACTGGAGACCCTGAACTCCACCATCTCGTGGTCGCTGCAACCAAGGCAACCCCCAACCTTTACTGCTTCAACCAGACCCGTCTTGTTGGATAGTGCAAGATCCAGCAGTGCTCCCCTCCTAGTGGACTTCTCCACCATCTGCATCAGGAAATTATCACCAATGCACTTAAGGAACCTTCTGGACTGTGAGTGGCTGGCTGAGTGGGTCTCCCAGCAGATATCTGGGTAGTTAAAATCCCCAACGAGAACCAGGGCCTGCAGCTGTGAGGCTGCTGCCAGCTGGCTGCAGAAGACTTCATCAACTTCCTCACTCTGATCTGGAGGTCTGTAATAGACACCCACAGCAGTGTCACCCATGCCAGCCTGCCCCTTAATCTGCACCCACAAACTCTCAACTCTCTCCTCTGCTGCCCCCGGACAGATATGGCTGATGCCTCCAGATCTGTGCACATGGGAGTTCGGCAACACTCTCACACCTCTTAACTTTATTCTACAAATATTTTTTGAAAAGACTAAGAAATAGGTAGAAGAAGGTTTCATTGTTGTTGAAGCTTCTTCAGTGAAAAATCACCTAAGACAGCAAATTTGTCTGAACAGCAAGTGTTAAGGTATGAGTTACCTGGGTATTTGCAAGATTTGACATAGCAGTTTTATAGTAGATCAGCTTTACTGTGAAGTAAGCCAAAACTGATACTGGGTTGATAAATTTTTCTCTCTCTATTCAATAATCTGTTTCTCAGTTTAATGCAAACAGAGGTAAAACTCAGACAATGGGGAACACCAAGAGAATCTGGGTACTGGAAATTATGCAGAAGCCAATTTGTACCTGGTGAAGTTGTGCACAGCCTGCCTGTGCAATGGCTGTGTACCATGACTCAGTACCCCAACAGTGCTCTTTTTGCTCTCAGGCTAGAACAGCCAGAGTCAATCCTGCTCTGAGAGACCGAGGCTTGATAAGGCCAGTCAGGCGCTGCTTTGAATCTGTATTCTTGCTCCACTGTAGCCCTCTCCTTTCAGAGACAGCCTGCAGAAATGCAGGGCTACACCCTGTTTGGAGCTGACCAGCTGGCCCTATGCACAGGGCAGAAGTAATTGTTTTATTTCCAGACACAAACTGACCCTGAAATTAGGAGAAAAGAGAGACTTCTAGTCTTTGACCTGTATCATTTGTTCAAGCTATTTTCCCAAGGTAAGCCACAGCAATCTTCTCACCAGCTGCTCTTTGTGATAACCATTATCACTTTTTGTGCCTTGTGGCCTTGAAGAAAGCTAAAGTTTTCTTGGCATCCATTAGAAAAACTGAGATAAATTATAAATGAAAACAACTGGACAAATAGTAGTATAAACTCGGGCCCCCATCACCTCTGGATATAAACTTTGTGGACTTTTCTCATTCTTAAATTAGCAGTTTGAAAGCATGTCTACAAATCTGAACTCAAGAAGGTGGGTAAATGTTTTTTGTACCTTCTGCCCTGTTTTTTCTTGAAATCTTGCATTTGTCTTTAGGATTTGGAAATTTTTCCCACCTTTGAGCAGAGAGGACTGATTTACTCTCTTCGTAGGACTTCTTGTATGATGCAATGTTTCTGCCTCTGGACAGTTAGAAGACTAGTAAATTGTTCTTTGACTAATATCTCTGACTCATGCTATTAACCATTCATTCTTTCCCATTACATTGACATCTCAGGGGAAGAAAATTGTTCATTACCATCTAAATGGACACAGTTGAAAAGCTCTTTTCAATTAAGTTCCAGTAACTTCTTTATAGGCGTGTTATCAAATTTCCTAAACTGTGGAGCAAGTTCAGTCAACAAAGAAAACTTGAAAACTTTTAGCTGAAAACGGTTGCGTGCAGGTTTTTCACTGAGGACTTTGCTGATGTCAGCGGAAGGCCATCCTCTCTCAGACACTAATGGCCCAGTTAAGCACGGCTGTGTTAATTAGATTCACTCAGCTCGCAGTCTAGAGGGCAGAATACACCTTGGGACAGGAGAGTAATGCACTGGTTTTGTGTCTGAGCCAAAGTGAAGCCCAGGAAATGCTTCTTAAAATTGTTGGCAGGGGAGGTTTGCTCTAGGCAGATAATTTGTAGGAGCACACTCTGTTCTCATGAACCAGTGCAGCTTCACTGAGCTCAGTGATTTTAGTGCTTTTACATCAGGAGCTGACCAGGCCTGTTAGAACCAGGCATTAGATGCCAAAGGAAAGCCAGCTCAGGCTAATCTGTGAGAGAGGAAATCTCTGAGTCCTTCATGCCACCATTTCCAGTAAAGGCCTAAAATGTTCAGAACTGGAAAATCAGGACAGGCCTGATGGGCCTCAGAGCTCCAGCAGAGGCAGTGGGGAGCTGCTCGGGCCTCTGTGCAGAGTTCAGTAAGAGCTGGCATATGAATCTTTGCGCATAATAGCTCCTCTTTGCCGGTTGTGGTTGAAACAGTCAGTGAGTTTTGTTTCCTACTTTTACGCTGATAGAACTGCAAAAGGACTCCTCTTAAGACATCAGCCAGCCCAACCCTTACCCCAGTATTTTAGTTTCTCACAGCAACTGGAGGTGAATGAGAAATAGCACAGTCTGTATTTAAACTGTCCTTTTACATTGTAACTTGACTGAGAGCCCCTGAGATTTGAAAAATGCTGGGAACAGGCTTCTTTCAATGTAATTTTAAAATTAATTTTTGTTTTTTGAGTAAAAGAAATCATGTCTTTCTTACCTTGTCTTTATGGTATGTGACAGTGACCACAGAAAGTAAAGGCATCTTTGAAACGTTTCACCCACAGCTGGTGAGTCCGAAAGGAGCAAACACTTGATCCAGGCAGGAGTTCTTCAGCAGAAAGGAAGGACTGTTTGCGTGTTTGAACTTTTAAAAAAACATCTTGTAACGAGAAGGCATTTTATGATTATCGTGACATTAGAAATAGTGTTACAAGCCACCCAAAATACTTAAAAGGATTAAATGCAGCAGGCATAAAGTTAGCTCTGGCACAGCTACTTGGACATAAGTAGATAAGAGCTCCTTTGAATTTGAAATGTGTATACGTAAGCCATATGCATTCTGCTCTTTCCTAGCATAATCCTCAAAAACTTGTCTCCTGAAGGATGTAAGAGGACAATTAAACCAGGAAACTGGGTACTGACTTGAGTGTGAGCCAGATTGTGTGAGATTGCTGACACCAGGTAGGCTGTTCCATACAAGTTACGGGAGTTGGCTCGTGCAGAAGTTGTTATTCAGCTGCAGAATCTGGCTCTGTATTCATGCCTTCTGTCAAATCTAGCTGATGAAGAGGCACCATAAAATATTTGCAGGATGCTTAAGATATTAGAATAGGATCATAAATCAGGCATTTGCATTGTTCTGGAAAAGCCTGTCAGAACAATTTCTTCTGTATTTATAACACCTGTCCACACCATCTCATCACACAGCATTCTGTTCTGTATTCCTTTTTTCAATTACTGTCTTATACAAGCTTTCAGGGATGACTTTGCTTTGGACTTCTGTAAACTAGTTTATTTTATAGTAAGGCAGTATTCTTAAAAATTGTCTTTTAGTCAGGAATCTGCTCTGTGTGTCCCCATGAACATCTGTTCTTTTCATTGAGCCTTGTGCTGAAATGACAGACCCTCTTATTCATGGCTGAAATACGTTGTAAATTCTTGCACCTCTCTGCCAAAAGACATAGTGAAGAATAGTGACCATGAGAGAGTGTATTGGTGTCCTTTCTCATTGCATTTCTGCTTCCTGGTATGATGGTGCCAGCACTAACTGTACATGTATTTTTCTGATGTAGGTACCTGTGCACTTGAAAATAGGTCCAAAATCTTCTCTTGGCTGAAGCAGGGAGTAGTGATTTGGGTGCACTTGCTTCCACCCACTGGAGGTCAGCACAGATCTTCCTAGGAAGTAGAGAGGCTTTCTGGGCTTGGATGAAAGGCAAATGTCATGATATTGAGTATGATGGTCAGTGCTGAGAGGAAGATGTGTTGCTCTGCATTGTGCTGGGATGCAGTCTCAAAAGTCTTGACAGCAAATTGGTTGTGTATTCTTCCATTTGAATGAGATAAACAGTAGAAGTGGGTTTGGGAAAACATTCATGTTGCAAAGAGAAATTACTACTGGTTTTCAGAATTAGGTAGCAACCAACTGAAAAATACCAAAAATGTGACTTGGTCTAGGTGATCCTGCTGTGGCAGGGAGATTGGACTAGATGATCTCTCGAGGTCCTTTCCAATCCCTAATGTTCTGTGATTCTGTGAAAATCAAATTCTTTCCAAGTACATGGAGTCCAGTTGTCTTATTTTTAAGGTTATGGTGTGTCCCCGATTAAAGCCAAACAGAAACAAAAAGAAAGGCAGCCAGGTCTTGAGGTGGGTATCAGATAGAATTTACCAGGTAATGGAGCAGCTTAGGGGAAGTGAAAGGGGTTTATTAAATCTATAGCTAAGCAAAGAAAGAAGAAAAAGCTCAAGCAAGTTAAAACACACAAAACAGAAACTCCGTCACAATGCCATCACACATATTCTGTGGAAAGAAAAAGGGAGACTGCAACTGCATCGGTCTTTGGTTTTAGAATTAGAGCCCTGGGAAAAGGCATGTACTTCAAGAAGAGGGGAGTGCAAGTACCCCTGGCCTTCCTGGAGACTCGTCAGTCTCCTAAAGGGTTGCAAGCATGGTATGTGGATGCAGGACCCTTGGCTGTCCCAGACTGGCAAACTCTTCACAGTGTAGCATTGTCTGCCAACATCAGGTCCCCTCGACCATCCTAGACTGGTGAATTCTTCAGCGTAGCTTGTCCAGCAAAACACTGATCAGACAGGCCTGATTCCTCAGGCCACAACAGCATTGTCGATGCAGGAACATGAACTTTAAAACTCAATCTTTCATTTCTTGCCAAAGGTTTAGGAACTTTTGAGTCCTTCTGCTTCTTTTGGACCAACAGTTCAGGCAAGCATGAAGGAATTCTCAGATGCCTTCTTGGGGCTTTTTTGGGTGGGATATCCCTGGGGGAAGCTCCTACAGAAAAGGGAAGAAATGTGGACATCAACCCCCATTTATAGTCTCACCTTTGCCTGCTCTCAGGTCAGGTCACTTCCATCAAGCCGAGCACTTGATGGAAGAACTATCTCTTAAAGCTAAAATGCATTTTCTTCATGAAAGCAACAATCCAGACGTGAAAATATGGCCAATTTTCAAACCATAACATGGGGAAAGTATCATAAAATCATTAGGGATTGGAAGAGACCTTGGAAGATCATCTAGTCTAATCCCCCCGCCACAGCAGGATCACCTAGATCAAGTCGCACAGGAACATGTCCAGGCAGATTTTAAACGTCTCCAGTGAAGGAGACCCCACAACCCCCCTGGGCAGCCTGTTCCAGTGCTCCGTCACCTTCACTGTGAAGAAGTTCCTTCTCATATTTATGTGGAACCTCCTATGTTCCAGCTCACACCCATTGCCCCTAGTCCTATCACCAGATGACACTGAGAAGAGCCTGTCTCCATCCTCCTGACATCCACACTTCACATTATTTATAAACAATAATGTGGTCACCCCTCAGTCTTTTTACATTAGATGTAAGCAAAACAAATACTTCACCTGCAGAAAAATGAGAAATACAAGGTTTAAACTCAGATCCTGAATACAGCCAATTATTGCTGTTTGTTTAAAAAAAAATTTGCCAGTGGTAAGGGAAGTCAAATGAAAAATATCTCCACTGGTTTTTCTGAATATTAAAAAAAAGGGCAATAACTAGCATTATTCCTATCAGGAAAAAGGTGTTTCTGTCAGATAAGGAACCCAGAACACATTCCTCACTAAATCTCTCCATCAGATGTGTAGCCTATTTACTACTGTTACTAACCCCTTGCTCTGTAATCTCTCTGTATATATGTCTAATTTATCAGTTTCTCGTAGATTGTCAGCAGCCTGCTGCCTCCATACCGCCACACGGCTCACAACTAGCCAGGGGGCCAGATTGCCAGACTGTCAGGTAAATTTAACTAACTATCTTCTCTTTGCACATAGCTGCATGCATGTCCGCAACTCCCTTCCTCTTCCCTGTACGAAAGCTGTTCGTTACATTTCTTCACTAACATCAAAACCTTAACAACCTGGGGAACAGTTGATTAAATTCTGTAGTGACAGCACAAATATGAATCACAGCATTCACACACTTACCCATGGAAAAATATGGAAAAGAATTCAAAGCTGATCCTGCAGCCTTCACTTGGTCTTTTTCTGCAGATGGGTTCTCAGTGATGCCAAAATGGTAATGGTTTCATTGTATTGCTAGACAAATTTACATAAATGGGGCACTTTTAACTTCAGGGGTAGTTGTAGGATTCTCTTTTTTTTTAAGGTGGTATTTTAGAGGCAGTTGTGAGATATTTCTCTGACCTGGAAGTTCTGACTCAGAGCAGTCAGTTCATAGTATATTGTTCAAAGTAAACCAGTGTCCTTGCTTGTAGGTGGTGCAAAGGCTAAATCGCACTTTGGAGGTGGCTGAATTAATCAAGATATAAAACAAAGCCAAGGCAAAAATAGATTAGTGTTTTCACCTGTTCATTGCATATTCTGTGTGTGTATTCATCTTTGCCTGCTCTCTCATTTGAGACAGGTGACATTATTTTTAGACCATAGCCTGATTTGTAGTGACTAAGTTGGTCTACAGCCATAAGTACAAGGCATTTCCCATGCAGTGCAGAGCTTCATGTGTGTGGAAACCTGCAGTGATGCCCACTGTGGAACGGGTGCAGCGCAGCTTCCAGATCCACATCAGGCAATGCTGAGCACTAATTTTGCAAGTCGCAGGGTGACCATGGAGCAGCCACTTCATTTGTGCCTCTCTTATACTGCCTATAAACTGTAAGCATTACTGACTTCATCAGTACGCTGCAGGCATTACGAAAATGTCACTGACAGGTTGTAATTGATAAATACCATTTACTGCTTTGCAGTGTGTTGATTTAAAGCGCACTGAACAGTTATCAGTTCCATTTTAAGTCTGTAAGTCCTTGTCAAGTAGTGTATGCTTCTAGATATTAGAACAATTTGAAAACATCATTAGGTGCTTTGGATACAGAACCACAGAATGTTTGAAGTTGGAAGACAGTTCTGAAGATCATGAGTCCAGCCTTTCTGCTCGAGCAGAAAGGAAGTTTAATGTCAACAAACCTTATTTTAATCTTGTTGCATTTACAGTCAAAAGGCAATGCCTATATTGTTCCTTACAAAAAATTCTCTTAGTGGACAATATGCTCAGGTACCATCCATCTCTAAATGCTGATGAGCAAGTGCTCCTGCAATTTTAAACATTCTTCTGAGAATCTCGTTTACTCATTCTACCTCATTTACTCCTGCGATACATTCGCCTGCAAGCATCACCTTATTCTGCAAACAAACTCACACAGTGATAAGGTCCAAAGGAAAGTCACAGGGTTTTGTGGTTTGTTCCTCATTTCTCCCTCAGTTAGGAAGACCTCAATGGCTACGACCAGAAATTCAAATGTTGTTCACAAGGTCTTTCTTGCATGTTTCCAAGTGAAAAACATGATATGTGGAAAACAGTAACTTCTAAAAAATCATTTGCTGTGTCTTAAAATCAGTCATCCCACAAACACCTGTATACTTAGCTGAACCAAGGCTGACTTTCAAATGGCCGTTGGGTTTTACCACTAGAGTGCTATTCTTTTGGTGAAGTGAAAACACCGCTGTTTTCTTGGTACATTGACAGTGATTGTCAATGCTTGTCTCAGACACATAGCTGCACAGCCTTGTAAGGCAGTGAAGCATAACAACCTGTTTAATGCAAATCTGTGTCACGGTGTGTTGATGAGGGCTTTAAATAAAATAATTGAAGTCTGTAGTAAAATTTAAAGGCATTTTAAAAAACAGATTTACAGAGGTTTGCATTTTCTCAATTCCAGAAGAGGAGAAGACATGAAATCTGCCCTCTGGACTGCCCTTCCTCATATTCTGACAGTCCTTCCTGGGAGGTAGCAGTGTGCCCAGGTGGCCAAGGTCGCCAAATAGCATCCTGGCCTATATCAGAAATAGTGTTGCCAGAAGGAGCAGGAAGGTGATCATTCCCCTCAGTTCAGCTTGGTGAGGCCACACTCAAGTCCTGTGTCCAGTTTTAGGCTTTTTGCTACGAGAAGGACATTGAAGTGCTGGAGCATGGACAGAGGCAGCTACCAAGTTGATAAAGGAGTTGGAACATGGGTTTGATGAGGAACAGCTGAGGGATCTGAGGCTTTTTAGCCTGGAGAAGAGGAGGTCGAGGGGAGATATTATTCTTTACATCTACTTGAAAGGAGGTTGTAGAGAGGCGGGGGTTGTTCGGTTCTCCCTAGTGGCCAGTGATAGGATGAGGGGAAAAGGTCTTCACCTGCACCAGGGGAGGTTCAGGTTGGATGTCAGGAGGCATTTCTTTACTGAAAGGCTTGTCAGGCATTGGAACAGGCTGCCCAGGGAGGGGCGTTGAGTCACGGTCCCTGGGGGTGTTTAAGAGAAGGATAGGTGTTGCACTGGGGGAAGTGGATTACTGGAGCTGATAGGGCTAGGAAAAGGTTGGACTTGATGATCTTGAAGGTGTCTTCAAGCCAAAACTGTTCTATGATTCTGATTCTGTGTGGTTAAGACAAGTACAGCAGGTTAAAGTCACCCATTTTAAAAGAGATGTGTGCATGGTTTGTAAGTCTTTAACGTGAATGTTGCACTTACGTGCCCTCTCAGTGGTGTTGTACCCAGGATTACACAGTAGCTTGTTAACACTGGTAATTCACACACGTTTTCTTCATGCTGCTGTATGTCCAGTCATGTTTGAACTAGTTATTCTGCCAGACCACAGCACAGACAGATTGACTCAGAGCTTTAACATGAAATATAGAGGGGTTTCCCTCATCTGTTATCTATACTGAATTTTAAGGGAAACTTGTGTCACTCTGGGTTTTCCAGTAACTGTGATTCCAGTGCATAGACTTTGATGAACCTCACTAGATAAGCTACAAACAGATTGAAGCCAAAACACATTTAGTCATTTTATTTAGCTATAAAATTCATATTTTCAAGACTGCACATTTTAACTAGACCCTGATCTGGAAAGT
Source organism: Rhinopomastus cyanomelas (assembly GCA_013400115.1). Classification (NCBI taxonomy): domain Eukaryota; kingdom Metazoa; phylum Chordata; class Aves; order Bucerotiformes; family Rhinopomastidae; genus Rhinopomastus; species Rhinopomastus cyanomelas. Next base: position 43,806 of record VXBP01006617.1, on the reverse strand, counting down.
CTATGAGAGCTTCTCTTCAGAGATTTTCAAAGTGAAGTGATGCAACATTGCATGAAAGTCTCACTCTGCCTTCCATGCATCACTCCAGTTTCTAGTTCCAGGAGTATGGGGCAAGCAACCAAATCTAGACGAACCCTGAAAATTACTGGATGATATTCACCCATCTTAGCATTTGTACCTAGCTGTCTGATGGACAATACTGGACAAGACTGAAATATTGTCATCCAAGATTAAAAACAGAATCATATTCAGGCTTCAATTGAATAATTTGCATTATGAGAGACCAAATTCTAGACCCAAGTTATCTATTAATAAAAACAAAAAACAACACCCTCCAAAACTGATACTGCAAATGAAGTTAATCTTTCTTTTTGATAAGGAAGGTTTTCATTTCATATAAAACATCAAATAAATTCAAAATAAGGTTGCATTCTGAAAATAGCACCAGTCTGCTTATATTTTCCACTACTGATTCAGTACCGTTACAATCAATGCCAGACAATACTGCTTGCAAATGGTGTCTTTAAGACACAGAACCCTAGTACTTACTAACATCAAAGGGCTTTCTGTGCTATTTGTTTTCTGATTGAATGTAGAAGTACATGTTGAGCATTTTGAGTGCTGGGAAAAAAGGAGAGGTGCTTAAAAAGACTAATACTAACACAAAGAGTGACACAGACTGCAGTTCATCAGCTGAGTGAATAGATCCCCAAATGATACCAGCCTTTAAAGAGAGGTTTAGAAGAATGTTTATGAAACTCAGATGTTTGAAAAGCTGCACAATCCACATGGAGTGAACGCAACAACGTTCTTTCTTATTCTCACTTAATAGTCAACAGCTTCAGGTTCTTCTGTGTCTCTCTGTTGCTTTGTGCTATTAATCTCACGTGCCATCCTCTGTTGCCTGCTGCTGTCAGTGTGCTTGATGGCTCAGCTCCAAAATCTCCTGCCACAATCACTTATAGTGCCCTGAAAATCACACTGAATGCCAAGTGTCACTTGCTGATTCTGATGTAAGTTTTGCTTATACACTGCTACAGTAATCAGGATTAATGAAGTGGATGCTTTGTGTTTCTGAAGAGAGGATGGTTTAAAAAGATTCGAATGATGGATGTATATGTGTGTTGCTACAAAGGTGCCTGATAACCTTGCACACTTTCTTCCTCTTCTTAATGCCCCTAATATTTATTACGGGTTGAAAGAGGATTGGTGAGACAAATCTTTATGTTTATTCCGTGTGTAAAAGTGCACTTGTATTTCAAAGTGAAAAGCCGTGCAGAATTACCAAGTCAAAAAAACACAATATCATTCTAAGCACAGAGCTTCCTAGTCTGCGCACAGTCTGGAATGGTTTGTATTACAGTATTTGCAACCAGGGCTGACACTGTACTGAAGGTCATGCCAAAACTGTATATGATTGTGCAGATTTGTGTGGAGGAATCTTTCATGTCTGAAAGAGGTCCTCTTTCAGGCCATTGCTGTACATAACTAGTCTTAAGTAGTTCTTTACTATTCGCCTTCCTTGAACAATGAACAAAGTCCCAAAGGACCAACACACGCCAATGACCAGGGAGAGTGTCTGCTGAGTTCCTGTCTCTTTCTGACAATTACAGAAGACTTTTGAAAAAAGAAATGGGGCAGCAAGTGAGGAGAGTAAGGCAGTCTTCTAGGGCAACATAACTCCTTCAGAGTTCAAACTCACTGTTGTTTCTCCTAAGCCTATAATGAAAACTTAGGAGTTGGTGAAGCCAGGAGTTGGTTGTTGGTGAGTAGATAAGTTGAGAGTGAATGCAGACCTTTTGGGTCCAGTAATTTCTGACCCAGGCTCATTTAAGTTGAGTAGGCAAATGGCACATGCAGCTCCCTCTTTAATTGGTGTGTTTGCATCTGCATGGGCAGAATATGGAAGAAGGAGAGGATAGTTGCAGCCACGAGAAGAATTACTTAGAGAATATAGGTTTGGTGTCTTCTCAGTGTGTTTGATTAAACAAGTCTAAATATTTTAGATTAAGGGTTTGTGCCTACATGATTAGGGGTAAGCTAGAACTGCGAATAAATTGAGGAGTCATGGTCCATTACACTGAACACTTTGCAGCTGACCTCCCCAGTGTTTGTAGCCCAATACATGCAAGTCAATAATGCTCAAATAAGCCCAGATCATATCATAGAATCATTAGGGATTGGAAGGGACCTTGAAAGATCATCTAGTCTAATCCCCCTGCCACAGCAGGATCACCCAGACCAAGTCATACAGTCAGTCTGGGTTAGAAGGGACCACAGGATCATCCAGTTCTAACTCCCTTGCCATGGGCAGGGGACACCCCACCCTAGATCAATCAGGCTGGCCACAGCCTCATCCAGCCCAGCCTTAGACACCTCCAAGGACAGGTCCTCAACCACCTCCCTGGGCAACCCATTCCAGGCTCTCACCACTCTCACGGTGAAGAACTTCCTCCTCACATCCACTCTAAATCTACCCATCTCCAGCTTTGCTCCATTCCCCATAGTCCTGTCACTACCTGATACCCTAAAAAGTCCCTCCCCAGCCTTTTTGTAGGCCCCTTTCAGATACTGGAAGGACACAAGAAGGTCGTACTAAAACTGTGGCTCCTGCTGAATTGTAATACCTCTGGATTTGTGGTCAGTGTCTTAAACTACTTCGATTTGAAAATGTGGCATTGTTATCTACTTTGTTAATGGTCATGATGCACATTTGTTTCTGTCTCCAAGCAAATGCAGTGTCACTTCTTTGTTTCCCTAAGCAAATTCTCTATGTGGAATTACAGACATTTTCAGTACTCCTGGCATTTCCGGTGGCAGACTTTTCAAACCCCTCTGGCTTTTCAAATTGATTAATTTCCAGCAATAGACTAACTGCATTCTTCCGGCCAATATTTCAGTAGACTGTTCTGCAGAGATAATATGTGACATCACAGTTTATAAAGAAGGAAAATGAAAAAGGCAAATCTTCTCGAAGATAGGGGCATACATGATTGTGCTTCATCATATATCCCATGGCTGAGCTTGGAATAACTTCAAGACTGTAGAATATTTGAAGAATTAGGGAAAAAAAACCCTCTTCCCAGACACATTAAAACTGATTTTGGAGGCTTTTTAATAAATTGCATCTACTTGCATTCTGTTTTGGAATCTTATTTTGCCATGCAATTGCCATAAAAGTTTAATGAGTGTCACTTAGCTTGACATTGGCAAAATGAGCTGAAGCGCAGCCTTTTGAAACAGGACGGGCCAAGGCAGAGGAATCATGTGGGACTCGCTTATGTGGTGCCTGCGTTGCCTGCTGCAGTGTAGTGTAAACTTCTGAGGTGCCTTTAAATCAGCTCAGGCAAACCTGATTATCCAAAGCTTTTCTAGTGCAAGCACCATTGAGCTCTGCACTGAGGAGTGGGGTATGTTTGTGTTAGCTGCCCCTTGGCTTTGGTTTGCTGAAAGCTGCTTCAGACCGCTCCGCACTCAATGCCAGCGTACACTTCAAATCAGACAAACTGTACATGAAAAACAGTCAAACAACAAAAGTGTATGTCAGAATTGAATAGGATTCAAACACAACAAAACCAAATGATCACTAAACACAAAGAGTCAGCCCCACCTGATGAGGAAGGTTATGCTTATTCTGGGAATGTAGTAACAAATTGGGCACTTTCAGTAAGAGATCACATTTGCACCAAGTATTGAAATTGATTTCCAGACTGTTGCTGTCCTTTTGTTGAATATAGAAAACCTTCAATGGTCACATAGTGATGGAACCTGCGCTCTGTCCTTCAGATTTGTTCTTCCCCTGTTTCACATGTGCATTTATTTCTCCACACTGCATTTTTCATCAAAGCATGCAAACCGCAGTCACGTACCTAAACTGGCAGGCAGGATCTCTGTGCCACTTCATGGGTGCCTCCTGATGTCACTAAAAGTACCAAGCACTTTCCTGATGTATACTGGATATATGAGGATACAAATCTAGATCTGAGGATTCATCCCCTTTTAACAGCTTTTTCCAGCCCTGTAGTATTCATGTGCATGTAAAAATTTTTTTGTGTATTTTAAGCACTTTTTCTCTTTTCTTTTTCATTTTTAGTCCTAATGCTCTTCCAGAAGAGCAGCCACATTCCAGCTCTCAGTGTGCCCCTCTCAACTGTCTCTCTAAGCCTCCTCCTTAGCCCTAATCTTCATATGCAATGTAAGAGAAAGTGCAAGCAGAGTGAAGTTCATGCAAACAAGGTTGGGGTTGCTCCCAGCAAGCAGGTAGACAATACTGCCTTGTTGCTGCATTGATAAGTCTGGATTCATATCCCCTGTTCTGGCGACTGAGGGAAGGTTCAGAAGAACAGCACAAAGCACAGAGCCCAACATATCAAGAAGACTTTCTATGGTTCCTCTGATTGTATTCCAACTTTGCTATCACAACTAAAGTCTAGTGAAATTTAACATCTCAACAAAAGTATTCCTCCCAGCTGCTTGGCTTTACCTCTGAAAGAACGAGAGACTCAAGCCAATAGTAAAAGAAGTATGTTACAAAGACCCTAACCTCACATCCTCTCAGTTCAGCCATAGGAACCACAGATTTCCTTTCTGTCATTAAATGTGTGATATTTATTTCTTCCTTCATTTGCACCAGAATTGTGTGTTTATAAAATAGTTTATTCTCTTTTTTTTTTTGTGAGTTGTATTTAATTGATTCTTTTTAAAAAACAAGCAGAATTAGCTGAAGTGAAGGATGACTGTGTTGACAGTAAAAGAGGCTTGCTGCATTGGCCAGCATATGGCCGGTTTTTTATTGCACAAAAATGTTGGAAATGGGTTGAATTGGAATGTTAACAATGACTGTATTTTGCTGTTGCACTGATATTGTGTATGCACTTGGGTTCTTTTTAATTCCTATCACACTAGCTTCTGGTTTTGTTCTAGCTCTTCACTGAAAGATAATTATTAAGCCTAAGAAGGAGATGAAAGGATGATGAATTGATTTGTTTTCAGTTGTTTTCTTGCATTGTGATTACACTTTTGCATTTCAGCCAAGTAGATGAATTGGTGCTGTTTTCTGGGGTTACTTTCTGTTTGGTATCTGGGAAAGAAAATCTGAAACAAGTCAAATGCTGTGTGCTAATGAAAAAAATGCTTTCCTCCCGCTCCCATGTTCAGGACACTAGCTTGAGGCCTTACTGTGAAATGCTGGTAGTATGAGTAGAGAAGAGGAACATACTTTGTGTGAAGTAGTATGTGATGAAAGAACTCAGGCAGGTAGTGTTAATGGTGTGGATCAAAGTTAGTAGGACTTTAGTGCATTTTTTCCTTGCCAAAAATCAACAGACACAGAACCTTAGCTCATGTCAGTTTATGACAAATACTCAGGTGACCTACACTACACAGACTCTATCGCAACAGTGCACAGTGTTCCTAGTTGAAGATTCTTTCCCGTAAAAGCTGAGTAAGTCCAAGTTTTTTCATTTTCTTAAAAACTAGTGAGTTTCAGAACAAAATCAAGGATAGAGGAATTTATTTTGCACAGTACCTGACAGCAAGGCAAGCAGCTAAGTACGGGGCCATGGGTCAGCATCCTGCCTACTTGTGGGTATCTAGCAGAAGCCTTGCTTTGTCAGGTGGCCTTAATTTATTCACAGAAGAAAAGCTTAGGTATTTCCACGTCTTTATTCCTTCTCTGCAGCATACATATCTCCTACAAGCAGGAAACATAGTGCAGCTGGAGGTACAGAGCAGCTGCAGGTGCAGTTGGAATAATTCGTTCATATTCTTCCTGAATCTGAGAAAATGAAGTCAGTCTTCTATTAGTAACTAAATGTTACGATACACAAACCCTCAGCAGAGGAAAGAATCAGTGACCACTCAGTGTGCCTAATAAATCATGATTACCATAGTACCAATAACAAAGGTGCTGTAAATAGAAATACTCTATGTCATCAACAATGTGTGTCATGTAACCTCGGCAAAGCAGCTGAGCTGCTGTAACAAAACATTCAGAGGTGAAGAAAATAGGAATAAACTGATATCCAGCTCTGATCAGAACAGACAACACTCAGCGGTGTTTCAGCTCTGGTTTCCGTGTCGTTTGCATGATTCTTCTCATGTACGTTTCCATGGCTATCCAGTATCATACTAAATCTACATGCTGTCTTGTCACAGAAAAGTCAAGTGGGAGCTTGTTCAGCTCTATCCTGATGTCCGACACTGAAATTAGCTGCTATTTGAATTTTTCTTTCATAAAAACCCATTTTGTCTGAGGCAAATGCTGACCATGTCAGACTGGTGTATGACTATCACACAGTGGCCACATCTGCATCCAACAAAGACAGCTACTGCATTTTGTTAGAAAGAGACCGAATGTCCTTGCACTTTGAATACAGTTACTGCAGGCTGCACTTCGAAGAGTTGTTCGTATTTTCATATCCAAATCAAACACACTTGCCCTGAATTTAGTTATATTAAACAGAAATTCAGTGAAGTACATTTCCTTTCTATACAGATATGAATTTATTGGAAAAAAATGTTGTATCTGAACAGTTGCTTGAAAAAATATTTGTTTCCAGTTGTGATTTGCAGAGCAACTTCGGGAAATTGACCCATTGTACTGGTATGTCCATGTGGATTAAGAGTTACCAAATAGCATCCAATGGTATGGAAATTGTGGCCCCGTTTTATAGAAATAAATAGGTTTATTAAATTTTTTATTCTCTTTAAGCTTTAAAGTCTTCATTTTTAAGTGTTCAATTTACATTTTTAAATATGTAATAAAACTTAAGTGTTTGGAAATGTAAGAGATCTAGAAACAAAGGAACTTCAATGTACAAATGGCTGTGGTTATTGCATTGTAAGTTACAAAACTGTGTAGGTCCCTGGGACAACTTTTGTCAGTTAACCAGTACAAAATAAAATATATACCTTGAACTTGAGATGATAAACTGTTCTTTATTATATAGTGATCGATAAAGTACAACTTTGTGAGAGATTTTGTAAGTAATATTTACATGCAGTCAAAATCAGAAACAAAAGTCTGAGTTTTTAAGGGTTGTAAAATACTCAGTTTTGCCCATTTAGAATTGATTTCTGACGTGTTGATACACAGTCTGATTTGTAAAGGTTAAGAAAAAACAAATACATGTATTTTGTAACTGTTGAGTGTATTCAGAAAGGACGAAACGTGTCCTACGCAGCAGAGAAACAACTCAGATCCTGCTCTTTCATGTCTGAAATGCAGCTTCTATTCCTTGTGATGGCCTTCAAATTTCTTTTGATTTGGAGTAGCCTCTTCAGTTCTGCAACATTTTGGTTTGGGTTTTATTTTCAAATGTAGTTCCTTGTTTTGTTAAATTATCTACTTCTGGAAATCCAGTTTATAGGAAATGGGGGGTGGTGGCATGTGAAAGTAGAAAAATAATCAAAAGCAAAGGGAGAAAAGTATTAATAAAGGAATCATAGGAAAAAATATATATATAAATATATATAAAGGAAGCATTTTTACAAAAAAAAAGGAAATCCAGTCATTTTCCTTGCTAGTAGTACAGAGATTTTGGCTTTCTAGATGGAGGCAATACTGATGTTCATTCTGATTGATCTGATTGACAAGTGCTCTGTGCTTTCTCCATCCACATTTTTCAAGGTAAATTAATGTAATGATTGCTGTACAGCAGGGTTCCTAGAATGACCACAATTAATGCTGCAGGTTTGAATGCCACGATGACTTTCGGTTTACTTAATAAAACTGTGAACTTCTTTGAACCATTTGCCACGTTTAAGTGTAAACAGAGAAGAGATGATGCTATGAAATACAACCTCATGTGAAATATGACCTCAGCTATGAAGGCTGCTCACATTAGTTATGTTGGAAATACTTAAATAAGCTGTTTATAAAATCTGATGCAGTCCTTATCACACTGGGACTGAAAACCACGAGTCTGAGCCTTTACAGGGCCAACATCAGTCATTGTGCTACCAGTTTCGCTGTAGTGGATCAGCCATTATCAGCAGCTGTAGGCTGTGTGAGCCCTTCTGCGGTGTGCACCTTTCTTCGGCAGAAGGTGCGCATCCACCGAGGTTGCAGTAAATGTACTTCAGAAGTTGTGAGGATGGCAGGCACTCAACTTTTACCTTTGAAGTATTGTAATCGCTACAGTTACCTCTTTTAAAGCCCAGTCATCACTTTCCTTCAGTTTTCCATTGCTGTGCGTGCAGTGAGTCTGAAAGGAATGTACAATATTCAGACTATTTTAGCCATTAAGGGGGTTTGGTGGGGTTTTTTTTAGTGTAATTAAGCATCATGGGGAAAAGAAACAAACACAATTGCCTCGTGCCTTCAGGCACAAATGCATCTAAATATGCAACGTAAAGCACGTGCATGAGACTTTTAACATTAGGTAACATTCATATCCATCACTAAGCTAGGACATTCTTATTTCTTGTGTGATCTGCATATTCCTCTTCCTAGAAAGGCACGAGGACTGTCACAGAGCATCTTTCATTCAGAGGTGCACAGCCGAAATCCTTACTGATCTTTACTCTGCTTCCTATGGAGTTCCTGAAAATCTCCTTTGTGAAATCTAATGGCAACCAAATGACAAACTGGCAAGAAGCTAAAAGAAAAATGGTGTTTCCCATGGCTGGAATTAATGTGTGGGCAGACTGGGTGATAGTGCTTTGTGACCCAGAAATGTCTTTCTGCAAAGCTCTGCATTTGTTTTTGTTATTGTGATTTGCTGTAAAAGAAAGAGTGGAGAAAGAGTGTGTGTGTGGGAGGGGGCATTTCTCAGCAGGAGTACACTCAGCTTTTATTGATTATATGGTTGATAGATTTCAGTGATATTTTGGAAATCATTAAACACAAGTTGATTGATAACGTTTCAAGGAGATTGTCTTGCTAGCTGAGTTCTTATTTTATTCGCTATGAAGAAGAAGTAAAAGTGATCTAGCTTCTTTTGTTTTCTCCTGATCACAGATATGGCTGCGTGTGCTATGCCAGTGGATAAATTAAATCAATTTCATTAGTTATTGCCCTGTTGATTTTCAGCCCTGTGGTTTGACTGTTAAAGAGTTAATTAACTTGATCCTTTGTAAACACTTTAAAAAGAAGAAAATTTAAAAACATGTTTTGTGACTTTTGTAATCTAAATGTTTCCATTTGCATGATGGTCTGTATTTAATGAACCATACAGATTGCTGTGCTCCTTTCAAAAGACTTTTAATATTGGTGGAGTTTGTGACAAACACAAATTTGTGTACTCTGTTTACTGCTGTAATAGCTCTGCTGCTCCTATGTTGAGTTGACATTCTGTTGTCCTGCCTTCTTGGGGTTAAAGATGGATTGTTTCTAGGTGGTGAAGAATATAGAAGTATGTATGTTCATTTGCTAAAGACTGAAAATTGGAAACTTTTTTTCTTGCTACTTTATGCTAAAAGCAAAAAAAGTTAAATAATTCTTGTTTAAAATAAATGCATCATTTGTTTTTAAAATTGAAGTAAGTAAGTTATCTCTTTCTTGTCCTTGTAGACAATCCTATATTAATGCCTTGTGAGGGGTTCATAAAGTCTGTGCTTGTACATGTGTAATACGATCATGCAGTCAAGTGGTTGGGAAAACATTCTAGTGCTGAAGAAAACCATTAAAAGAAGCCAGTATACTGATTCTTAAATGTTTATGTTCCAATTAAAATTACAGTGTAATGCATAACAGTTCCAGTGAATAAACTGGCCATTTTTGTTCATTTAATGCCATGCTGTCTGGTCTACTTCTGTTTACATCAGTTTGCAGTGCATTGGCTTATATTTATATATTCATTTAGTTCTTAAAGGAGGAAATTCTTCACGAAGAGAGAGGTCAAGCACTGGGATGGGCTACCCAGGATGGTGGTTGAGTCACCAGCCCTGGATGAGTTTAAAAGTCACTTAGATGTAGTGTTGGGGGATCTGGTCTAAAGGTGAACTTGTAGATTAGGGTTGATGGTTAAACCCTATGATTCCAAGGGTCTTTTCCAACCTGAATGATTCTGTGATCCGTATTTGTAAGTTGACAAGGCATCAGGCAAGTAAGAAGGCAAATCACCATCAAAGGAAAAGATAATTAAAGCAAAGATGCTTTTTCTGTTTTCTGAGATTGAGGTAGAGACTAAGTAGTGATGGCCCATATTGTGTTTACAGCAGTTTTGAGTAATCTGTAAAATGCTGCAAACTCTGCATAAAGTCTCAGTACAACAATGCCTTATGAGACACAAATCTCCAGCCTCAGGGGATATGGAAGCAAAGGAAGAGGTGAAGTTGTCATGAAATTGTCTTGGGAGTGCTGTGTAGAGTACAGCATACCATGCCTGCTTTTTAAACTAATACTTTATCCAGTGTGGAAGAGCCTTGCTCTGACAGCGAGGGGGCCAACATACTCCTCCAGCAGCCAGTCGTGTAGTGTTTCAGGAGTCACTGAAGCTCCTTTGGTGAACCTTGCTGCTGGCAGGGGCTCTGAAGGGCAGCCAATGTCCACTTTTTAGAAATGGCCCAGAAAGTTGGAAGAGTCTAGAGGAACGGTTATGGCTCCAAGACTGCTGTGATGTTTGTTTTTTCAGTAGGAACAGGATTTGTGCATTGCTGCCAGAAATGCAGTTCTGACTTCTCTCTCCCGTTTTCTCATCTAGCTTTATCTACTGTGTTCGTTGCAGAGGCACCGTTGGCAACTGGATCACATGACCATTTTATCAGGAGGGTGGTTGCTGAGCGCAGACGTGTCTTCCGCTGGATGTTCCTCTTTTACAGTTCTCAGTTAAAAGGAGAGAACGGATTTTTCTTCCTCAGCATATTTGCTTTGATAGCAATTACACATAGGACTGTCCCTTGTGTGAGTGTTCTCATGGCAAAGTTGATTTGAGAAGCTTCTAACCCTTATTGTTGTTTCCCCTTCATGTGGTTCTGTGCAGCTGGTATGAGGAAGGTCACTGAAATAGTCTGGATTTAAAAAATACAAACCAAAAAATCCCCCCAAAACCTGCAAAAACCAACTCAAAAATATCTTTTTTGTTTCCAAAGAAAATGTTTATGCAGTGTCTACCTTGTTTTGGAGCAGAAGGCATTTTCTGACAAATGAACTGTTGCCTTTCCTATAGAAATACTTCAGACATCAATGAAGGAGATGCTGAAGCTGGTGTTTGCAGAGATTGCAAGTCTGGCTGGATACTGCCTTGATAAATCCTGCAGTTAACCTTGGAGGAGTGTGGAGCACTTACAGTTCTACCCAAAGGCAGCAGGAGCTATAGTTTGTCTCTCACACTGGCAGACCACTGGCAACTCAGTGCCACTGGTACTGGCACAAAAAATTACTGCATAATTTTGAAAATGCTGAAACCTAGATTTTATGAGATCAAGAATAAGGACAGATGTAGTAATTATGAAGGGATGTCAAAGGGCCCGACATCCGTGTCTTCTATCTGCTTATGAATGACAAACAGAGAAACTAAGGTTTTGTATATAGAAAAAGATACAGGGGAGAAGTTGAGCTAAAATAGATAATTATTTGCATCCTGGGGAAAAAAACATGGAATAAAGCCAGCTCTCATCTATTTATGTATGCTAAAGGCATAGGCACAACTGTTATCATTTCAGTTAAAGATTTGAGTGCCTGAATGAAAGAAGTCCTAGCTTTGCACAAGAACAAGACTCAACACTGTAATTGACAGCTCTGCAGAAGCTTAAAATCCAGTTTTGATTTTGACCTTTGCAAGAATTACTCCATCTTGACTGGAACAATATTAGAAAACACATGCTCCACTCATTATTTATAAATTTTCTTGTATATTATTGAAATTATCTAACTCCAGGATGTAGGTTTGGTCACTGTTTTTAGCGAAAAACAAATAATATTTAAATTATTGTTACAATAACACATTGAGAAAATCTTGAGAGGAAGTTTCATATGAGGGGGGAAAAGAACCCCTTTTGTCTCCCTTTAAGTGACATCTCAGAAAACTTTGGAAATGGATAATGAAACAGTTGTGTGAAAGAGCTATCAATCTAGTAAAGGGTTTGGAACAGGTGTAGTATGAGGAATCGCTGAGGGATCTGGGACTGTGCAGCCTAAAGAAAAAGAGATTGAGGAAAGACCTTATTGGTCTCCACATTTACTTGAAAGGAGGTTGTACAGAGGCAGAGGGTTGGCCTGTACTTAGTGGCAAGTGATAGGACAAGTGGCAATAGCTGTGCCAGGGGAGGTTCAAGTTGGACATTAGGAGGAATTTCTGTACTGAAAGGCTTGTCATGCATCAGAACAGCCTGCCCAGGGAGGGGGTTGAGTCACCATCCCTGGAGGTACTTAAGAGAAGGATAGATGTTGCACTGGGGGCCATGGTTTAGTGATGCTGATAGAACTAGGAAAAGGTTGGACTTGATGCTCTTAAAGGTCTCTTCCAGATGAAACTGTTCAACAATTCTATGGTTCTATGAGCAGAGCTACTGTTCTGACAGTGCGCAAGTCTTCTTCTGTAACCCCTATAACAAGATGAAGTAGCTTTGCTGTAGCAGTAAAAAAACCTCTACTAGAGATAGATGGCCTCAGTAAACTCAGGTGGATGAATGCTGATCTATCCAAAGTAGTTCTTTCTATAGCAGTACATTTTGTTAGTTCTCTAAGATGGAGCAGTGGCTGACATTTATGGCTATATGGATGCTGCCATAAGGCTCTAGACTAGAGAAGTGACTTCAAAATCAGGTGGGGTTTGATCCATGTCATTCACTGCTGGTTTGGAAATTTGCTTTGACCTGCCATTGAGGTCATCCCTTTGCAATTCTGTATAAAGAGATCCCAAGTTGGAACGAAGTGCCACAGGCTAGTAGGCTCCATCGGGATGTTGGGCATTCAGCTATGCAGAGCAGATGACAGGACTGTGGACATAACACAGACTATCTCATGCAGTTAGAAAATACAATTAATGAGTGCTTTTGTCACCAGATTTTGTCTTAATGCCAGCCATGCAAAACATACAATTGGAAGTTATGTCAAGGCACTGCGTGAAAGTCCCAGCAATCTCCAAGTCTTACATGACTTGAAAATGCCTCTGTGAAGCAACCACTGCAGTCAAAGTTTTTTGGTATCTAAGCCAAATGCAAAGTAGCTCTTATCTTCAGAGCATTCTCTGCATATTAATCCATTCCCATTGCCAAGTGGATGTTGTTATCTCTCAACCTACAGATAGACACATTGAGACCATTTAAACACTCAAGAAGTGAGCCAAGTTTCTTTACCTATAAGCCTTGCCTGTCCACATACACCTACCCAGCACACACTGCAATACCAAAATGGGTTTAGATGCTGTAGACAGGTGAGTTATTTAGACTATGTGGTACAAACCCTGCTTCAGAATCTGCATTGCTCAAGTGCTTGAGTTGGTTGACATCTATTTCTGCAGTGCTTGATATTAATAGATCCTTCCTATAAATAGCTGAGGTTTAACTTCCTGGTTTTAATTTTCTTAGACCTATACCCTCCTTCTGAACATCTGCCAGGCCTGTAAACCTAAAAGGCAATTTGACTCACTAAGTCCAGAAAGAAAACTTTGTCTAAACATGAGAAAAGTTTACTTCACCCAACAATGTTATCTCAGTAAGAGATGTCCTTTTTCTGGCAGAGAACTTGAATTTCCTTTAAAGTGACTACAACTCTGTAAAGACTGTGTTCAAAATAATGACTCATAATCTGTGACTGAACCCAAAGGAAGATTCTGGAGTTTCAGACCCCTCGTCTATGCAGTTACACTTGTTGCTATTCTGCCTGAATACAAAAGCGTGGTACATTTCTGTGTGCTAAAGCTACAGCCATTCGCAGGGCACAACACCTGTATATGAAGTAGATGTCTACAGTAAAGCTTGCTTTAACGACTGAGTTCCAAATGAGACTTTTAATAGATGTCTGGTGGTAAAAATGCATTTTAAAAATTATAAATGTGAATAGAATGCCATTTTTGAGACTCAGGATATCAGAGTGAATCTAAGAGGAGCAAAAGCAGCATTTGTATCCTTTTCACAGCCTTTGCTCCAAATACTCTTCCAACCTTGATAATACTGTGATACTGTGTGTGATACTCGTATTTCAGCCCAGAAAGATCCAAGAGAGTATGGAATGTGGAACAGAATGAAGGAAAACAAGGGTGGATGAAGCTAACTTAGAGGAGTCTATAAATGCAGCAACAGCTTTGAAGTCTGTCTGTTTTAAGTCAGTATAAATTATTGAGAAGCTTGTTGGAACTCCTGTGCATGTCCCATAGGCCTCATTAGAAGCAATCTTACGTACCTGACAGCTTGGATTTTACAATAAGGAAAAAACAGCAAACTTAAGGGGAGGTATTGGGATGTTGAGACTGGTATGTTGTCTTCCAAAGCTGGAAGCAATAATTTTGCCTTTTTTCCCCCAAAATGTTGTATCAGCCAATTCCTCTCCAGATGGTGATTTGTTACGAAAAGAACCCAAGCATTTTACTTTGCTCTCTAGGTAAGTACTCACAGAGAAACTGTTGTAAATGTTTAATGTGTACAGCACCTTAGCAGGATGTGGCTCTTCAAATGAAGTATGATCCCACATGTCATAGCACTAGTGAAAGAGAGTGGACCTCACGCTGAGTATTGGGAATAAATGCACAGCAAGGTCAAAGAGCGCTTCATACCATGGTCATGCATTTCCATGAGAAACTGCTCCTGACTGCAGTCCTTCCCAGAGACTGCATAGAGGAACAGCTCATAGCAGCCATCATCTCCTTCACACAAGCTGTCATCTTTTCCCCAGGAGTCACTACCAGCCATGCCATCATTTAACCAGGCACGGGCTCATCTGTGGAAAGGGAGAATCTGCAGAGCCCTGAACTGGTGCTGACTAGGAGCTGACTGCTGCCATCAGCAGGTTAAGCATAGCCCACCAGCAGCTCCCCAGCAGCCTCTGCAAAAGCATACCAAGAATCTCTCTGATATGTATCACAGTATCACAGTATTACCAAGGTCGGAAGAGACCTCATAGATCATCAAGTCCAACCTGTTACCACAGAGCTCAAGGCTAGACCATGGCACCAAGTGCCACGTCCAATCCTGCCTTGAACAGCTCCAGGGATGGTGACTCCACCACCTCCCTGGGCAGGCCATTCCAGTGGCCAATGACTCTCTCAGTGAAGAACTTTCTCCTCACCTCAAGCCTAAATTTCCCCTGGTGCAGCTTGAAGCTGTGTCCTCTTGTTCTGGTGCTGGCTGCCTGAGAGAAGAGAGCAACCTCCTCCCGGCCACAGCCACCCCTCAGGTAGTTGTAGACAGCAATAAGGTCTCCCCTGAGCCTCCTCTTCTCAAGGCTAAACAATCCCAGCTCCCTCAGCCTCTCCTCATAGGGCTTGTGCTCAAGGCCTCTCACCAGCC
>VXBP01006617.1:735-27831 GCA_013400115.1 Rhinopomastus cyanomelas | reverse complement strand
ATCTTCTGGACTGCTTCCGCTCTGCTGAATTAAGTTCCCAGCAGATATCGGGCAGGTTCAAGTCGCCCACAAGAACAAGATCTGATGATCCTGAAACAGCCTCCAATTGTTTGTCAAATACCTCATCTGCTTCCTCATCCTGGTTGGGTGGTCTATAGCAGACTTCAACCAGGATGTCAGATTTGTTAGGCCTCCCTCTGATTTCAACCCACAAGCTCTCAATCCCTTCGTCCTTCACCTCAAGCTCTGTGGCAAGGAGCGACTCCCTAATATACAGAGCCACTCCTCCTCCTCTTCTCCCTTGCCTGTCTCTCCTGAAGAGGCTGTATCCCCCCAGTATAGCACTCCAATCGTTCCTGTTATCCCACCAAGTTTCTGAAATGGCAACTATATCACAGTCACCCTGGTGGACCAGGAGTTCCAGCTGTTCCTGCTTGTTACCCATGCTGCGTGCATTGGTGTACATGCATTTCAGCTGGGCTCTCGATTCCTCAGATGACCCTGGGTTTCCTTTCACTCTCTCCTTCTCAGAGAGACTGATTGCTACACCCACCCCCTTCCTGTCAGAACTTATGGGCCATATCAGGAGACTCTTTGCCCAACTGTTACACTTTAAACAGTTTTCAACAGTGAATTGAACTTGGAAAATAACTAGGGAAACTACTGAATTTGGATGTGACATACTCTGAAAACAATTGGATCTTGCCCTGGTAATCAGACTCCACTGAAATGTCTCAGGTGAAGAGCTTAGACTGCGGTTTTCAAAGTTGCTTTCACTGCAGAAGGAAAGAAGAAACAGAAGGAGAATGGAACATTTTCTAGCATAAGGCTTTCTTTCGCTCTACTTTTTGCTAACGTGACCTTATGGAAATTTTGTTTCACCTGCAGTTAATCCAAGTTAATCCAAGCATGGTATCTAAATGTCTGGCATTAATTGGATAGTGGGAAACGTATTTAATTAACCTGTACTGGTGATAATGAAGAACATTCTGACTTCTAAAAGCAGTCAGTCTTTATTAAATGAATGCTGTTCTTCAAGCCTTATCTAACAAAGCTGATTAAGTGACAATTATTCCCTTTGAGCAGTGGTACTTCAGTAAAACTAAGGGATAGGGGTGACAGCTTTATCTCAACATGGTTTCAATAATTCCAAGAATTTGCTTGTAATAGACTGAATGCATGTATGCAGCCTAAAAGGATTAGGACAAAATTAACTTAGAGGCAGTATGTAACAGGATCGTTTCTTCTTTGATTATCATAGTGCTGCACTTGCAGAGATATGTCTTAGTGTTCATCTGATGGTCTTCTGCGTGGTAGAGAAAGAAATCGTGGCTGCAGGGAGTATAAATAGGATTCTTTATTAGAGTAGCTGGAAGTGGACAAAACCTGCTGCTGGGTAGTCCCTATAACTGTCTTTGAAAGGGCCCAAAATGACAACAGGAGGAAACAAAAAACAAGTGTTCCCCTTTATACAGTCAAACAGTGCATCAGAAACACCATTGTCCAGGTGAAAAGAAAGTGCCAGGGATTTTCAGCCAAGGTCTAACTATCCATCCTTCTCTATTCCAGGAGGCAACACTGAGGATGGATTACTTACGTTTGACTCATTGTTCATACTCTTGACTCTGTAGCTCCTTCTCACGGGGAAGTAAAGCCATTCCGAAGATACACTGAACTCTCTACGTTTTGATGAGAACTACGTAATGAAAGAGCTAGGTGTGCTTTTTGGTGTAAGCCAGCACAGTGCTACAAAATCAGGGTCCTCATGCTGTTCTCACACACACGCTGGATTCTGCACAGAGAACAAGCATCAGGCTTGAGTTGCTCTCATCTTTGTAAACCACGCACCAAGCCAAGAAACCTGAGTCTCTAGCCTCAAGCTGCAAGTCACAGTATGTCTTGGAATCCTTGATTCTCTGTTTGTCTGCTTAATTAACTAAGGTTAAATATCAGCCTTGCACTTGTTTACTTACTCTGTGTGTCTCTGTTGCACCTACACTGCAGTTGCTTGGTGCATTGTAACTACTGCTGCCATCAGATCAGACTTCATCTGGAATGAGCATGAGCGTCTGACATAAGTGAGATTCTACTCCAATTACTATCCTACTCTATCTCTTTCTGTATCAGTTCTTGTTCTTCATTATAATTCCCTGCTGGCAGAACTGATTTGTGGGTTCTGCCCACAGATCTGCAGTTCACAGAAGATTTAAATGGTATGATGAGCTGTACCCTAACTTAGACAGGACTTGTATTTCAGTACAGACTTTTTATACCATAAGCTGCATTTTGATTGTAGCTTGTGTTTGGAGCTTCACATCTAACATAGAACGGCATTTTTCTTTCAGATCTCAGAATCACAGAATGTTAGGGATTGGAAAGGACCTCAAAAGATCACCTAGTCCTATCCCCCTGCCCAAGCAGGATCACCTACACCAAGTTGCACAGGAACATGTCCAGGCAGGTTTTAAACATCTCCAGGGAAGGAGACTCGGCAAACCCTTGGGCAGTCTGTTCCAGTGCTCCGTCACCCTTACCATGAAGAAGTTCCTTCTGATATTTATATGGAACCTCCTATGTTCCAGCTCACACCCATTGCCCCTTGTCCTATCATCAGATGACACTGAGAAGAGCCTGGCTCCATCCCTGACATCCACCCTTCACATATTTATAAACATGAGTGAGGTCATTCCTCAGTTTCCTTTTTTCCAAGCTAGAGACCCAGCTCCCTCAGACTTTCCTTATAAGGGAGGTGTTCTACTCCCTTCATTATCTTTGCAGCTGTGCGCTAGACTCTCTCCAGCAGTTCTGTGTCCTTCTAGAACTGAGGGTCCCAGAATTGGGGACAATATTCCAAATGTGGTCTCACCAGGGAAGAGTAGTGGAGGAGGAGAACCTCTCTCAATCTACTAGCCACAAGGACACACTGCTGGATCATAGTCATGCTGTTGTCCACCAGGAACCCCAGGTCCCTTTCTCCAAGCTATACTGGTACCTGGGGTAAGTTGCCCAGATGCAAGACTCTTCACTGCCCTTGTTATAGTTCATTAAATTTCTCCCACTATCCAATTCTCCAGCCTGTCCAGGTCTAACTGAATGGCAGCACAGTCTGCTGGGTGTCGGCCAATTCTCTCAGCTCTGTGTCGTCAGCAGACTTGCTGACAGTGCTCTCTAATCTCTCATCCAAGTCGTTAATGAATAGATTGAATCCACTGGTCCCAGTACCGACCCTTGGGGGACTCCACTAGATATAGGCCTCCAGCCTGAGTCTGTCCTATTGACCACTATTCTCTGGCTTCTGTCCTGCAGCCAGTTCACGATCAACCTCACTGCCTGATTGTCCAGACCACACTGTCTCAGTTTGGCTGTGAGAATGCTGTGGAAGACTGTAAATGCTGTGGGAAACTGGAAAATGTTTTACTGAACTCAACATAGACCACATCCGCTGCTTTGGCATCATCTATCCACCTGGTTATGCCCTCATAAAAGGCTATCAGATTGGTCAAGTATAGTGAAGCCATGCTTGTCAAGAACAAGTTGTTACATCACCTTTCCTGGGATGGAGGTGAGGCTGACCTGAGTCCTCCTTCTTATCCTTTTTGAAGACTGGAGTGACATTTGCTATCCTCTAGTCCCCAGGCACCTCTTCTGATCCCCATGACTTACAAAGATGATAGAGAGCGGCCTAGCAATGACTTCCCTTAGCACTCGTGGGTGCATCCTATCAAGGCCCGTGGATTTATGCACTTTCAGTTTGCTCAACTTATCCCTAACCCAGTCCTCATCAACCAGGGCAAACTCCTCTTTTGTCCTGACTTCCTCTGGGGCCTCAGTAACCTGGGGCTCGATATCTGTTGGAGAGGAGTGTAGGAGAAGGGACCTGGGGGTTCTGGTGGACAGCAGGACAACCATGACACAGTAATGTGCCCTTGCAACCAAGAAGGCCAACAGCATCCTGTAGGTTAACACTCAAAAAATATGTTCCTACACAGATTTACTCTGGGGTACAGCCTGAGGTAGTACTCGGAGAAATCAAAACTAGAGGCCTCTAAACTCAATCCAGGAACAGATTTTTTATGTGACTGAGAAGAAAACAAAGTTAAGCTCCCACACAAATAAAGAAACTTGACCACAAACAATGACAGAAACACTCTCACTCTAGGAGTAAGTAAAAATCAAGTCTTCTGAAGGCTGTTTCCATTAGAGGAAAAAGTGAATGCAAAGAGGCTCACTGGAGGAACAGTGGTTTGCATATGAGTGAAGCATTTGTTTTCTCACAAACTAATCAAAGATGCCTGTAAATTCCTGTTTTCCTGGATGACTTGGCACTTGAGCTCCATGGGATGAGTGCTTGTAAGACTTTCACATGCCAGAAGAGTTCTTTCAAGCCTTTCTTGAGGCTATACCTTGAGTTGTCCTTCTTGCTTCCCTTCTACATCTCTGTGCTTCCTTAGGGTTCCTGTTCCTCCCACATGCAAATAGATATTCTCACCACCTCCACAGAAAGCTTTGGAGACAGATAGCCCAGCCCAGCTGTGCCCACACTTGATTGGGCTAGCTGTGGCTTACTGGTTACCCGAGTTGCTCTGCAACAGAGGGTTATGTATGTAATTCTGCCTGTACTTTGTTCAGCTTGGGAGGCCTGCTGCAAGTTTCTTACTCAAGTAGTATCATTTTCTGACCTTCGTGTATTTTAAACAGGATTGGGTGCACTATCTCTGTTCTTGTATCCCTACCTCAGATTGACTTTTTACACTTAGAAAAAGTGTTTTTCCCTCTTGCTGACATTGCAAAAGACTATCTCTCCCGGGAAAACAGAAAGAGAGCAGTGTATAAGAAAGGAGGAGGGGCATGCCAGAAAGGGTGGCTGTTTGTTGCCCTGTTAAAGCAGGCGGAAAGAACCCTTGCTGGCATACAGCAGTTCAGAGCCAGTTTGAACCAGCTGCTCCAGGCCTGTGCCATAACTGCCTGAAAAGGGAGGTAATTAGCTGCCTGTATCACACTGCAGTGGACCGATGCTTTACAATTACCGTGAGTTTACTGACTGTGAATTTCTTGTATCACAGGCCATCACCTCACTGCTTTAAGTACGTCAGGTGTGTTTCAGCAGGCTTCTCTCAAGAAAATGAACTTTTGTGACCAGTTTCCTGATGCCGGAGTGGTCACGTTTCTCTTTTCTGAGGTGACCTTCATTTTCCCGTGTGGCCCTGTAGAAAGTTACCACTCACTGATAACATCATGGAAAACAACGTTAGCATAATTCCTACCATTTGGTTGGGACTGTAGGGTATGCGCACTTGCCCTTGCTTCCTTAGCTGTTTTCCACCCAGAAGCAGAACAATCTGTTTTAAAGAGGCAAGTACAAAGGTCAGTAATATGGTAATTATGCCTGGGTAAAGATTGGCAGTTGAGCAATCAGCTACTATTTGGGTTAATCTCAGCAATCGCCTGTGAGAGAAACCGAGAAGGATCTTCTCTTTTCAATCTTACCTCCATTCCCATAAACAAATGTGTGTATTTTACTACTGTATTGTCAATTTGGACAACTCTGAACCAATTACTTATCCTGTAATAAGTCATTTTCCTGCACTGTCTAGAGGAGCTGGTCTTTCCTCCTTGGTGAAGCGCTTTGAGAGCTATTAATGACAGGTTCTCTACTGCTCTTTCTTTCTCCCTGTTTAAATTGGGAATGCTAATGCTTACTCACTACTAGAATTGGTCTGAGTCCACACATCGCTAAAGTTTACAAGAATCTCTGGCTCATAAAGTCAGCAGGCCCTAGTGCTCTTTATAACATAAGTATATACATGTTCATATGCCCAGCCCAGGTCAGGCAACTGAAGTCAGAAAATAAATCGGTTCTTTATCTCTGAGTCACTTGTTTTTTGTATGTTTGCAAAAGTAAGACTAATGTTTGCAATTACAAGCACACAAATAAAACCCAGGAGGTGATCTGAGTGCCTCATTTTTAGCAAGAAATGTAACGAGAGGCTCTAAGTGATCAACCCTTTCCTGGAAGAGAATGATTTCATGAAGAGACCAAAAAAGTGAGATCCTTGGCATTTGGTGGCAGGTGTTGCGGCTGCACCAGATGACTGCTGTGTTCACTGCTAACTTGTTCCCTAATACGAATGAAGAAGACCCACTCATTTGACTTCTGCCTCATGTTTCTTTACTGCTGCAGATGTGATATCACCACAGCCTGTACTGCTGCTCCCTTGGGCCAGACTTGGCTAATACTTCACATGGGTGATCCCTTGACATCAAGAGGAGGTGTGTTGCCGTCAGGTCTCATGTGCCAAGAAAGCCTGCTGGAAAGGACTCAGTAGCAGTCTCACACCACAGCACAGGACTCTGGAGGAAGGTGGTGGCCTACCACATGTTTCTCCTACGCAGATGTGGCCATGTTGCATGCATGACTATATGGGTGCTGATGAAAGGTATCCTTGTCCCTAAGGAGAAAAGGAAATTGCAAAGTCAGCAGCTCATCTGAGCTGCCCACAAAATCTTATTACTAAGGATCTACATGCAGCTGTATTGGTCAAATGAAAGATCTCTCTTGCCAACTTCCCATGTCTGACTGTGGCCAAAAAAAGACCCAAGAGCACAGCAAGTGCAGGGGGTACTTCACTGGAACATTCTTCCAAGACTGGCAATTCATGGGCTTTCCAGAACCTAAAGGTTGTGTTGGACCACAGACAAAGAGTTCCCGGAGTGTAAGTGGTTACATTCCTTGTCTTTTGTGAGGAAATCCTCCAAGCATGGCTGATGGCAAATGAAGCAGCAGATTACAAAACAGGAGGTTATCTTTTAACAAAGCCTTAAACTCTAGCATTTTCAAAGCACAAGAGATCCCTGTGTAACGGGAGCACCACTTTGAAACTGGTTTGCCTCCAACTGCACCATGTCAGACTCACTGACCAATTCACAAGCTCTCATCCCACCTGCTATGGGATGTTGCTACCCACTCTCACAAGGGTCCAGGTGGAGATGCTTTGCCTCTAAAAATCACATCCTAGTTCAGCAGGTAAACAGGTGCTTTCAGACTCTATCTAAATGAGCATAATCCCAGTAGTAGAGCCATCCAATTGCCTTTTTTAGTTAACGTTGATTAAAGTTTAGGGAAGACAGGCAACAGCTTTGGACTGAACTGACTGTTGCAGCTGGACTTGCTATTGATACCTCCTCCACAAAGAAGAGAAGGGTCCTAGTTATTGGAGACTTGCTCCTGAAAGGGACTGAGGGACCAATATGCAGAGCTGACCCTCATCACAGGGTCTGCAGTCTACCTGGAGCCTGAATCAGGGATATCACTAGGATGCTCCCTAACCTCGTGAGATCAGCTGATTATTGCCCACTGCTGATCTTCCAGACAGGTAAGGAGGAAGCTGTACTCCATAGCCTGAGGGGAATGTAGAAAGACTATAAGGCCTTGGGATGTTTGATACAAGAGTCTGGGGCACAGACTGTATTTTCTTCATTACTTCCATTTTGAGGTGATGACACGGGCTGGAATAGAAGAACTCAGTCCATTAATGCCTGGCTACGAGGCTGGTGTTACAGGCAGGGCTTTGTGTTCTTTGATAATGAGTGGTTCTATAAGACACCAGATCTTGGAGGTCCACATGGGAGAGGTTTATCTCAGAGGGCAAAAAGAGTTCTGGGGCACAAATTGGTAGGGCTCATTCAGAGGCCTTTAAACTAGATTCGAAGGGGGGTGGGATAGTTGATGGGTGCACACCAGTGGGACAGAGACCTGGTCTTCATGAAAACGAAGTGGCCTCTCAGTGTCCTAGGGTGAAATTGGAGCGCTCAGTTGGCTCCCTGAAATGCCTGTACACCAATGCATGCAGCATGGGGAATAAGCAGGAGGAGTTAGAAATCTGTGTCCAGTCAGGTGATTATGATCTGGTGGCAATTACAGAGACCTGGTGGGACAGCTCGCATGACTGGAATGTAGTCATGGATAGCTATGCTCTTTTCAGGAGGGACAGATCAGCAAGGCAGAGTGGTGGAGTTGCTCTTTAAATGAGAGAGCAACTGGAACCTATTGAATTCTGCCCAGGGGCAGATGAAGAGAGAGCTGAGAGTTTGTGGGTGCGGATTAAGGGGCAGGCTGGCAGGGGTGACACTGTTGTGGGTATCCATTACAGGCTACCAGATCAGAATTAAGAAGTTGATGAGGCCTTCTACAGGCAGCTGACAGCTGTACCAGGCAGCTGACAGCTGTACCAGGCAGCTGACAGCTGTACCAGGCAGCTGACAGCTGTACCTCACAGCTGCAGTCCCTGGTTCTCATGGGGGATTTTAACTACCCAGATACCTGTTGGAAGGCCTACTCAGCGAGCCATCCATAGTCCAGGAGGTTCCTTCAGAGCATTGGTGACAATTTCCTGATGCAAATGGTGGAGGAGCCTACTAGGAGAGGAGCACTGCTGGATCTTGCACTATCCAACAAGGTGGGTCTGGTTGAAGCAGTGAAGGTTGAGGGTTGCCTTGGTTGCAGTGACCATGAGATGGTGGAGTTCAAGTTCTCATGTCATAGGAACATAATTACCTAGCAGAACCACAACCCTGGACTTCAGGAGGTTAGCTAACTTGGGCCTTTTCAAGCAATTGCTAGGGGAAATCCCATGGGACAGGGTACTGGCAGGTAAAGGGGGCAAAGATAGCTGGTAAACATTCAAAGACCACTTTTTTGAAGCACAAGAAAAAAGCATTCCAAAAGGAAAGAAATCAAGGAGGGGAGCCAGAAGACCTGTGTGGTTAAACAGGGAACTGCTGGGCAAACTGAAGAAGAAGAAAGCCTATAGATCATGGAAAGAGGGGATAGCCACTTGGGGTGATTATAAGGCTCTGGTGAGAGAATGTAGGGATGCAACTAGAAAAGCCAAGACCTCCTTGGAATTCAACCTTGCAAGAGAGGTCAAGGGCAACAAAAAGAACTTCTTCAAATACGTTGCAGGTAAAATTAAATGTAGAGGCAATGTAGGACCCCTGCAGAATGAGGTGGGTGCCCTGAAGACAGAGGATACAGAGAAAGCAGAGATACTCCTTTTTTGCCTCTCTATACTTGTGGGAGCTGTCCTGATATTGAACCCCAGACTGCTGAGGCTCCAGAGGAAGTCAAGGCAAGAGAGGAGCCTGCCTTGGTTAATGAGGACTGGGTTAGGGATAAGTTGAGCAAGCTGGATGTGCACAAATCCATGGGCCTGATAGTATGCATCTGCACATGCTAAGGGAGACAGTGAAAGTCATTGCCAAGCCACTCTCCATCATCTTTGCTAAGTCATGGGTATCAGGAGAAGTGCCTAGGGACTGGAGGACAGCAAATGTCACTCCAGTCTTCAAAAAGTGTAAGAAGGTAGACCCAGGTAACTATAAATCGGTCAGCCTTACCTCCATCCCAGAAAAGGCGATGGAACAATTTGTCCTAGACGGAGGCTTTAGGCACATCAAGGACAGGAGGGTCATTAAGGACAGTCAGCGTGGCTTCACCAAGGGGAAGTCCTGCTTGACCAACCTGATAGCCTTTTATGAGGGCATAACCTGGTGGATAGATGATGGCAGAGCAGTAGATGTGGTCTATCTTGACTTCAGTAAGGCATTTGACACAGTCTCACAAGGCATCCTCGCAGCCAAACTGAGGCAGTGTGGACTGGATGATCAGGTAGTGAGGTGGATCATGAACTGAGTGCTGGATAGAAGCCAGAGAGTAGTGGTCAATGGGACAGAGCCTTACTTGCAAGGCTCTTACTGGGCAAGAACAATCCCAGATACCAGTATAGGTTGGGGACAACCTGTTGGAGAGCAGTGCAGGAGAAAGGGACCTGGGGTTCCTGGTGGACAGTGGGATGACTATGAGCCAGCAATGTTCCCTTGTGGCTAAGAGAGCCAACAGCACCCTGGGGTGGATCAGAAGGGGGGCAGTTAGCAGATTGAGAGAGGTTCTTCTCCCCCTTTACTCTGCGCTAGTGAGACCACGCCTGGAGTATTGTGTCCAGTTCTGGGCTCCTCAGTTCAAGAAGGATACAGAGCTGTTGGAATGTGTCCAGCGCAGAGCAACAAAGATGATGAAGGAAGTAGAAAACTTGCCTTATGAGGAGAAGCTGAGGGAGCTGGGTCTCTTTAGCTTAGAAGAGGAGACTGAGGTGTGACCTCATTAATGTCTCTAACTAGGTGAAGAGTGGGCGTCAGGAGGATGGATATAGCATCTTCTCAGTGTCATCTGATGATAGGACAAGAGGTAATGGGTGCAAGCTGGAACATAAGAGGTTCCATATAAATATCAGAAGGAACTTCTTCACAGTGAGCATGATAGAACACTGGAACAGGCTGCCTGGGGTGGTTGTGGAGTCTCCTTTTCCAGATATGTTTAAAACCTGCCTGGATATGTTCCTGTGCAACTTGGTGTAGGTGATCCTGCTGTGGCAGGGGGATTGGCCTAGATGATGTTTCGAGGTCCCTTCCAATTTCTAATGATTCTATGATTGTATTATACAAGTATTCCACTTTTAAGTGCCAGGATTTGGATGTCATTGAGAATTTTCTCGCTGTGAAAAAGGGGGACGGCGTTACAGCAAACTTCTGCGTGTGCTGATACGCATTTTGGCAGCTGGGCTGCCCAAGGACAGCACTTCAGAAGCGAGCGGTGGCAGAAGGCAGCACGGGAATGCAGTGGGGCTGTGCCTGAGCCTCAGGCTTGGGGCGGGAGCACCGGCCAGGGTCGGGGGAGGGGGGGGGGGGGGCAAGCGAAGCAGGTGTTGCGGGAAGGACTTCCGTGCGAGGTGGAACTGGGCCACGGGAGCTTAGCTTAGGCGAATCCGTGGTGCAGTCCCGTCCCGAGAGGGGCGACGGAGGAGAAGGAGGTGGACGGAGTCTCGCCATGCCGACGGGGAACCAGGAACGGCGGCCTTTGGTCAGGTATCGCGGAGCGGGGCTGAGGCACCCAGCCAGGTGTCGACGAGAGAGGGAAGGGGCGGGAGTGGCGGCAGGTGAGGGGTGGGAGCCAAGCGCTGCCCTCGGGGCTGAGCTTGCCTCTCCGCTCCCGGGCGACAGGGGTGTCGATAACCCCGCGGGCCACCCCCACGCCGTCTTTCTCCGGTCTGTCCCCCACCCCAGGATGAGCGAAGCCGAGGGCACGCACGGCCGGCGGATGGCCATCCGCAGGAAATTCAACCCCACCGCTGCCCCCACCCATGGACCAGCGCTCGCCCGCCCCGCGGGGTTCCCGGTGTGGAGAATGCCCACAGGTAACGGAATTATACGGAGCTTTGGGGACCGAGTGCCTCCATCCCGGCGGCGGCTGATCTCTGTCAGGCGGGCTCGGCATAAGCCGAGTGCCCCGGCAGCTCTGCCCGTGCGCCTGGTGGCGGGACGTGTATGCGTACCAGAGGCTGGGGCTTCTCGTCACAGACAGGGGGAGGCCCATTCGCTCAGTCGCCCTATCAGCCTCCGCTATGCGGGACAGTGCGTGGAACGGCGGGCTCGCCCTGGTGCCCCGACGGCTACGGAGCCGACTGTTCTGGGTGGGTTAGGACCGCAGTTCAGCTCGTACCCTCAGCCCTTGTTTCCGTACGAAATGTGCCTTCGCTGTACTTCTCACAGTTCTTGGCCCGACGGGGAAGGAGCTTCCTTCCGCGTCCCTGAGCTGAGCAGGCCCCAGCGTCGCGCCTGCCCGGCCCCGTCAGCGTTAGGCCGGGCGCCTCTAAATCCGCGTTGGACCTGTTTGACGCGTTCAGCTTCAGAAAGCTGCTGCTGCTGCATCGGTGTAGTGCTGTTACACACGGGCTTAGGTCAGCTTGGGCCAGTTATCAGCACTACCTTGGCCATGCTGGAATGGCCTGCCCAGGGAGGTGGTGGAGTCGCCAACTCTGGAGCTGTTCAAGGCACGATTGGACGTGGCACTTGGTGCCATGGTCTAGCCTTGAGCTCTGTGGTGACAGGTTGGACTTGATGATCTATGAGGTCTTTTCCGACCTTGGTAATACTGTGATACTGTGACAGGCTGTCATGAAATCCAAACCTCACACAGCTGCTGGTTGTCAGCAACACGCCCATTTCTCTGTAGTGACAGCAGGTGTGATATGCCTGTGGTGCCACTGCAGCTTGATTCTATGGGATGTAGGAGGACAAAGTGGCTAAAATTAATCTTGAAATCTCAGATGAATACTTGTTGTAATGTCATGGATGATGGCATGTCAAATGTAAGGATGGGATGTTTTGCTCGGGGACAGTCTTTCATGAACTCCCAGGCAAGGGATGAATTTACTGATGAGTATGCATCACTCAGAGCAGGCTGTGCAGGTAATGCTTTATTTTAGCTTTAGTGTGTAATGACTTTACATATGTACCTGAACTCACGATTTTTCACTGGTGGTGGGATTTTTTTTCCCAAGGCTTTACTTGAATGCTTATGTTAGGGAAGAGGAATTGGCAGCTGTATTTGCATTATGTAGACTTTATGGATTTCATTCTCTCATAGAGATACACTTACAGCAAGGACCTTGTGTTTTTAATTCCTGCTTTTGTTTCATCAGGCTTCTGCGGTTGCTCACTATTACTACTATGAACTCCTGGGTGACTGTTTCATACCCATCTAATTGTGTTGTTGCTCTTTTAATGTGCATTCACACCACTTCCATGGAATGACTTTTATTCACTAGATGTACATCCAGCACAAAGCTTTTTGGGGTAGGCATGCCTCTTATGGCTTTTGGATGGGCATGGTGGCCATGACAAGAGCAATGTGCTGCTTATTGGATTTCCCTAGACAGCAAAACCTGGCTTTATAGTACACCTTCTGGCTCTCAAAAGGTTAACTGCATTTTAAAGAGACTTTTCTAATACAGAAATATGCATTTGACCTGCTTGAAAACCTCAGGGTAAAGTAGGATTCAGTACAGCCCACACATCTGCACTCCTTTTTGCTGCCAAGCATTGTGAAATATTCCAGTTCCTTACATTACTGCCTGGGGATAGGACTCAGGCAATTGTCTCAGATACCCATCTGGAAAGCAACTGAAGAAACTAGTTGTATTACATGAGTTATATTTGCTTATAAATGCATTAGAAAAAATCTGGATTATGTTTATGGCAGGAATATTGGAACTCCTTTCAGTCTAGTAAATTGTGTGTTAATTAGTGCAAAGATGTGAGACCTCTTACTGTGCACTCAGTAGTTCCTGACAGCATGTGACATTGGTTTGAGGAAGTAGAGAATACCACAGGTTTTTGATGTTGGGAAGCAGATGATCTCGGGGAGGGCTTCTAGTCTTGGTGTTTGAAAACATTTCTAATGCTGAAATGGACTACTTAATGTTTCCATTACAGCATCAGCCTCTTCTTGCATTGCAGTTAAACTGTCTTTCAAAAATCTTCACCCTTTCCTTGTTCCTTTCTTCCCCTGCTTGTAGGAACAAAATAATCCTTTTATTAAAAGCCAAGGGAAGCACAGTTTGCTTCACAGACTGTCCAGGACTAAAGTAACTTTAAAGTCTATCTTGGGTGTCACCAAGTGTCGTTTGGTGTGTCTGTTTAGCTCTCGCCTAACAACACATACTTTACTCCATTAGTGTTGGTCTTGTAATTCTGACATCCTGATGGTCAGAACAGTGTTTTGTATTCATTACTTGATTTGTTAGTGACAATATGCGAAGGATTTCAAAAAACTATGATTTGACAAGGATTTTCTGAAAATAGTCTAAGTCTGTGGCTTGGTGAAGAGACTCCTTTAGAAAACACACCCTCTGTATAGACAGAACACAGTATCTTTAGAATATAGCGCTCTCGGTGAATATAGAGGGGGAAATTGTAGAGGTGGTGGTAAATGTCATTCCTGAAATGTTTGTAGGCTTAGCTGAAACTGGGAAAGATGCAGTTTGCACATACAATACAGATTAGGTGGTTGTGCAAAATCACAGGAGCAGGTTGCTTTTGCAGATAAATTATTAATGTTGGAAGACTTCTGGATTGGAAAAGGAGACCTCAAGGAAAATGTTACTTCTAGGTAACAAGTAAAACACAGCTATTGAGAAAGGAAGCACTTAAAAAAACGGTGTTAGGATTTGCCCTTGACTATTTTGTCCATTGCCTACCAACACCTGTGCAGCTTAAAACTACAGTTCAGACTTTTCACCCATTTCTTACCTCATGGTGAGTGTAGTGTAGGGGAAAGGGACTTGGGGGTCCTGATGGACAACAAGATGACTATGAGCCAGCAATGTGCCCTTGTGGCCAAGAGGGCCAACAGCATCCTGGGGTGGATTAGAAGAGGAGTGGTTAGCAGATCAAGAGAGGTTCTTCTCCCCCTCTACTCTGCCCTGGTGAGACCACACCTGGAGTATTGTGTCCAGTTCTGGGCTCCTCAGTTCAAGAGGGATGTGGAGCTTCTGGAGAGAGTTCAGAGTAGGGCAACAAAGATGATAAGAGAGGTGGAACACCTCCCTTAAGAGGAGAGGCTGAGGGAGTTGGATCTCTTTAGCTTGGAGAAGAGGAGACTGAGGGGTGACCTCGTTAATGTCTACAAATATGTGAGGGGTGGGTGTCAGGAGGATGGCACTGGGCTGTTCTCGGTGTCATGTAGTGATAGGACAAGGGGCAATGGTTGTAAGCTGGAACATAGGAGGTTCCACATCAACCTGAGGAGGAACTTCTTCACAGTGAGGGTGACAGAGCACTGGAACAGGCTGCCTAGGGGGGTTGTGCAGTCTCCCTCACTGGAGATATTCAAGACCCAACTGGACAGGTTCCTGTGTGACTTGGTTTAGGTGATCCTGCTGTTGCAGGGGGATTGGACTAGATGATCTTTCGAGGTCCCTTCCGATCCATAATGGTTCTATGATTCTATGACTATGTCATCTAACAGCAGTTTTGACAAAATCCTTTTCATAACTGGACAGTATTTGATGCTGTTTGCCAACTTGTCTTGGGTACAGTGTGATGTGTGATACAGCACTCCAGCTGCTGTGCGTTGCTCTGTTATGTCTTAAAGCAGTGTTCTGCATGCGCTCGGTGAGACCATTTATCTTCCCAGGATTGAAGGTTTTGTTAGAGGGAAAGGAAAAACATGAAGCAAGCAAACTTTAAGATGAGACACTTGTGCATTTTTTCCTTCAGTGCTATTAATGCTGGGTAGATTTTCTTCAAAAACATTGCTGTCAATTCAACATTTTAATCAAATTGCTGACAGCAAATCTTGTGGCTGAGACTCCTTTCTCCATGAGGGAGAAAGTGTCTTTGTGTTCCCGTGTGAGATAGTTTGCAGCATCTGCCTTGAATATAAGGCAATGCAGGAGGAACAGTTACACTAACATGATCAGAATGATCCCTTCCGTCCTGTTAGGTCTGTGAATAAACTTTGCCTTCAGCTCTGGATGCTCAAACCTTTTTGATTAAATGTGTAGCTGTTGACAGCCTGATATTTTCAGGCTGTTATCCACAAACACCTGTAATTCTGCCAAGGGAAGACAAAATTCTATTTAGAGAAAGTATCCCCAGAAGCAGTAGTTTAGTCAATAACCTAAGTAAGTAAAAAGGAGGAAATGAAATGAGAGTTTTTTAATGATTACTTCAATTCACTGCCTTGGAAGTAGCGTTTTAACAGAGACAGCTTTAGCAGAAGCAATAAACTTTCAAATTAATGTAGGGGAAGGGGAGATGGCTCATCAGCTTTCCAAAGCCCTAAGTGAAAAATCAGCAATGGCTCCTAGTATGCAAATGCAAGGGAGTAAGGCAGTGTCAGAAGACATGAAGAAATAAGTAGAAGCAGAAGGAGAAAAAACCCTAACTGTTTCAGTAATTTGCAAAGTCAGACATGTAAAGAGCTATTTAGTTAGTGAGTTTCAAAGCAATTTGACACCTCTGATTATGCTGAAATTTAGTAAAATGGAGCATAAAATGGATTAAAATTGCAGGCAATAGACACTGAATAGATGGTAGGGCAAAGCAATGAAATGGTGTTAGTTGCTAAGTATTAATGCTAAGCATGTGACAGCTGCTATTGTAAAATAAGTTAAATAGCCTGGAAAGAAGGAAAAAAGGTGGTAGAACTGTAATGTGAGATGTGAAATCCTATGATTTACTCCTGACTTTTGAATAAATGTTGTCTTACAGAAGGTATGTTAATACTTACACACTTACTGGCCTAGCCTTCCTTTCATGAGAAACTACAAGCACCTGCCCTCACTCAAGCTGATGCTGGTGTAGCCAGATGCAGATAAAAACCAGTGAGAGAAAGTAGTGACCAACGAGTAAAAGTAATTCTGACTGGTTCTGTGGCTGGATTTCTTCTGGCCTTTTAAGGTTTGACTCTATTAAGTGAGCATGTTGTGTTCCTGTGCTAGACTTGTGTTTCTGCTGGTTACTGTTGTGACTGAGCTCTCATAGTAGGGACTTCAGCTGCGATAATAGCACTCAGCCTCATAGCTATATCACAGAATGTTAGGGGTTGGAAGGGAACTTTGGAAGATCATCTAGTCCAATCCCCCTGCCAGAGCAGAATCAGCAAGATTAGGTTACCTGAGAACATGACCAGGTTGGTTTTGAACGTCTCCAGAGATGGAGACTCCACAACCTCTCTGGAGCAGCCAGTTCCAGGACTCTGTCACCCTCACCATAAGGAAATCTTTCTTACATTTTGAATCAGCCAGCTTGTGCTCATTGCCCCTTGTCCTATCATGCATGTTACCAAGAACAGCCTGGCTCCATCCTCCTGACACCTACCCTTTCCATATTTATAGACATTAATGGGGGTCACTCCTCAGTCTCGCCTTTTCCAAGCTGAAGAGACCCAGCTCCTTCAGCCTTTCCTCATAAAACAGCTGTTCCACATCCTTCATCATTTTTGTGACTCTGTTCTAGACTCTTTCAAGCAGTTCACTATCCCTGTATTGGTGTCTGGCCAGCTATAACTGGCTGGCTCCTGCATACCAGAAATCTGTGCAGTCTAAGCTGTGTTTGAATGTTGGTGCTGCTGTACCAGGACTGCTGGTGGCCCTGCTGCAGCTTCCTTGGCCCCGGCCTTTCCTTTGCACTAGCTGGGTTGTTTTGGGGGTTTTTTTAGTGGGTTTTCTGTGTGAATCTTTTGGGGACTTCATGGGACTGAATGCAGAAGTCAACAAAGAAGTTCCTAATAGCATCATCTTTGGTATGTCTTCTGTTTCTGTGAAGCATGTGAAGCCTCCATCTGGAAAACTTGAGACCAGATCCTTCTGCCTATATCTAGTGGCTTCCTGAAGTAGGGTTGGGAGGGAGAGAGCATGTACATTCCTTGCATCATCTTCTGGTTCTGTCTGAGGATCCTGACCTCACCAGTTGTACCTTTCAGGGAATGTCTAGTATTTAAGCTTCCATTATGTGGGGTAGGATGACTTTATTTATTTGCTTAAAAGTTATGTTGGTAGCCTTTTTCCTTCTACTAGGCTGAGGCATTCAGGTGTTCAGACTGTTTCAGACTCCTAGATTCTCTTCCACCATGGAACTAGTGTTTTGATTTAACCCTCAACATTAGGGTCTATAGCAGACTTACAATTAAGGTAGTTTTATAGGAGAGTTTTTTCTAAATTCTTAAAAAGAAATGTCTTCAAATATTATCTAAATCATAAAATTGTAGAATGTTTTACACTGGAATGGGCCTTAGATCATAGAGTTCTGACCCCTATGCCATTGGCGGGGATACCTTTCGTTAGACCAGATTGCTCAGAGCCCCATCCAACATTTCCAGGAGGAGTCATAACCTCCCTGGGCAATATGTTCCAGTGCCTTACCACCCTAATGGTGAGGAATTTCTTCTCTATAGTCTAAATCACGGGTCCTCAAACCCTGGCCCGCAGGCCAGATATGGCCCCCAGGGTCTCCGGTATTTACAGCGGGGGTTGGGGGTGGGAAACCGAGCAGCCGCAGATGACTTTCTGCCAACTGCAAGATCCGGCTGAGGAGGGGGGCGGCGGCGGCATCAGCGAGGTGGGCGGCTCCCCTGTCTCTCCCTCCCTCTAGCTCTCAGGCAGGACAAGCCAGGCAGCACAAACTATAGCCCGGCCCCCGACACTGTCTGAGGGACAGTGAACCGGCCCCCTGTTTAAAAAGTTTGAGGACCCCTGGTCTAAATCTACCCTCTTTCAGTTTGTAACCATTTCCCTTTGACCTGCCACTGGAATTCCTTGTAAGAAGTCCCTCTCCAGCTTTCCTGTAGGCCCCTTTCAGTATGGAAGGCTGCTATGAGGTCTCTCGAGTGCCTTCTATTCTCCAGGCTATTTGTCTTGAAAGGTTTGATGCCAACTTCTTGCAGTGAGCAAGCAGAATACTTTTTGTCTTTGTTCTCTCAAACTACTGTTCACTATCTTGCCTATGAAACACAGCAGTTTCTAAATGTAATATTAATTGTTTGTATTAATGTCAGTAGCTGAGTTAGGAAATGAAGCTTTTAGTGGCTCATAACATTAATCTTCAGAACTGGTGACTTAATTTTTCTGTGTCAGTAATCCTTAATTGGTTTTGACAGAATTTAAACTTTTCTGGTTTTATGCAAATAAAAATGTAATGTAAAATATTTAAATACAAATTAAAATAGTCTTTTCTAACTCTTGCCAGAATGTTCACACTTTAGTACTGTATGTGCCTTTTCATTAAATCTGATGCTAACTGTTGTCATTAAGGACTTGCGTTTTATGTAAAGGCATCAGCTTTTATATCTGTAAAACAAAAGCTTGGGAATTCTGAGGTGAAAGTGTGATTCTGAGAGAGGCTTTATGGAACACCTGGTTTTGGTGCTATATACAATAAAATGAGAATTCCCATCAGTGCATAACATTTTTCAACATTAGCTTTTGGCTTGTTTAAATTTGTACTATAGATCAGTGAATTTTATTAAGACATTTTAAATTTGAAAGTTAGTTGCATCTGTTTACTATGAAAAATTAATGTCCATTTGGAGAACAGGTCTTATGAGAAATGGCTGAGGGAACTGCTTGTTTGGTCTGGAGGAAGGGAGGCTGAGGAGAGAATGTATTGGTTTTTACAGCTACTTGAAAGGAGGTTGTAGAGATAGGGGGATTGGTCTCTTCTCCCAAATAATTTGAGACAGGATGAGATGAAATGGCTTCAAATTGTGCCAGGGGAGGTTTGGATTAAACATCAGGAAAAATTTTTTTCTCTGAAAGAGTGGTCAGGGATTGGAATAGGCTGCCCAGGAAGAGTGATGGAGTCAACATTCCTGAAATTTTTCAAAAGTGTAGATCTGGCACTTGGAAACACGGCTTAGTGGGCATGGTGGCACTGGGTTGACGGTTGGACTGGATGATCTTGGAGGTCTCTTCAATCTTAATGACTCTAATGACTGTATGATTCTATGATTTTTTAGGAAGATTGAGTGGTTGGTAACAAAGAAGCTTAAGTTGACTTTCTTCAGGCCTGGGTAATCTGATCTAACTGTTGTGTGATTACCTTCAGAGTCTCTTGAGTTCTGCCAAATAATGCAGTAAACACTGTTGTACATTGATCTAGCTGAAAAAATACACTCACCAGGCTCACAAATGAAGGGCATGCCAGTGCCTGAGCCAGCCGGTAACATGCTGTTTAAACACTGCCAAGCCTAGGTTGGGTATTGGGAAGCAATTTGCTTTTGTGGTGAGGTTGAACAGAAGTGTGTAAGCAGGTCAAAACACAACAACCCAAGTGGCTGTTGTGCACATAATCTGTTTTTAAACTTCTTTATGTCTGTTTCCCATCCTGTATTAAGCATAGAGGTTATCTTCAGAATAGCATTCCTGTCATGCAGCTGAAGGGAAATAACGTCCATCCTAACAGCTGTGAATAGCCAACAAGAAACCTGGCTAGTGTTGGCATAGGCTGCCCTCAGTGTTCAATTTTAGTGTGGAGAATTGCCCCTTTAACAGTGTCTTTGGGGTTTTTGTTTTACTTTCTGTATAAGAGCTGCTTGTGCACAGGAGGCTTTTGTTCTATGAAATAAGAACAATACTGACATTGTGTGCATTAATAAGGAATTTAAAGGAGCTTCAAATCCAAATGAATTACCTCTTCCAAGAGGAAGATTTTGACAGAGCTTAAACACACAAGTGCCTGTTAGTCCTAACTGTGGAGGATCATTACTTCCTTGTTCTAATGACTGTTAACTTTTAACCGTATAGTCTCTGCTTTTCTCATGTGGCTGATACCAACTGTAGAGTCCACTACTGTTCTACAGGGGTATTTTGGATTGTTTTCAGCAAATGCAGTTGAGCTGCAACAGAAGCAGGATGGTACTAGAATTACCATTTTAAAATCTGAGGAATATTGGAATGTTGGAATCAAGTTCACAATGTGTAGCTTACCACCATGTCCTTTTGCTGTTTACTAAATGTCATTCAGCAGTTGGGTGGGAGT
This sequence comes from Rhinopomastus cyanomelas, assembly GCA_013400115.1. Classification (NCBI taxonomy): domain Eukaryota; kingdom Metazoa; phylum Chordata; class Aves; order Bucerotiformes; family Rhinopomastidae; genus Rhinopomastus; species Rhinopomastus cyanomelas. The sequence continues at coordinate 7,455 of VXBP01006617.1, read as the reverse complement.
GGATCTTCATTAAAACTAATAATAATTGTCTTTTTCACTGCATGTTACTTATAGAAAATGTTGAAATAGGAAGGTGATAGGTTCTAAATAAAAAAAGGAAAATTAAGGAACTAAGTAGATTTGCTGCATGTCTTATGTAAATACTTAAATCAATGAATCATAATTTAAAAGATTGAAGAGTATTTCTAGGGGTGTTTTAGGCATCTGAAACTGGCATCTCAAATTGTTAACTTAACCCCACAAGGTTAAACAGTGATGTTTAAACACATTTTTCAACACTTTGATATTTCAGCGTTTGTCTGAAGGTAGCATATAGTATTTGACAACTCTGAGCAGGACCATCATCCTCTTACATGAGACATCAGAAAGCTTGCACAGTCTTGTGAAACTATTTTGGTACAACTAATTTGGATTCTTATTCTCTAAAATCCTTTACTTTCACTATAGTTTGCTGGGACAATATTAACGTAGTCCTTCCAACAGGAAAATTGTTTTAAAGTTGATGCAAAAGAAGATGGTCCTTTTTGCAGAATCAGAATCATAGATCGGAAGGGACCTCGAAAGATCATCTAGTCCAATCCGCCTGCAACAGCAGGATCACCTAAACCAAGTCACACAGGAACCCGTCCAGTCGGGTCTTGAACATCTCCAGAGAAGGAGACTCCACAACCCCCCTGGGCAGCCTGTTCCAGTGCTCCCTCACCCTCACCGTGAAGAAGTTCCTTCTCAGGTTGATGTGGAACCTCCTCTGTTCCAGCTTACAACCATTGCACCTTGTCCTATCACTACATGACACCAAGAACAGCCCAGTGCCATCGTCCTGACACCCACCCCTCAAATATTTGTAGACATTAATGAGGTCACCCCTCAGTCTCCTCTTCTCCAAGCTAAAGAGACCCAGCTCCCTCAACCTCTCCTCATAAGGGAGGTGTTCCACCTCTCTTATCATCTTTGTTGCCCTACGCTGAACTCTCTCCAGCAGCTCCACATCCCTCTTGAACTGAGGAGCCCAGAACTGGACACAATACTCCAGGTGTGGTCTCACCAGGGCAGAGTAGAGGGGGAGAAGAACCTCTCTTGATCTGCTAACCACCCCTCTTCTAATCCACCCCAGGATGCTGTTGGCCCTCTTGGCCACAAGAGCACATTGCTGGCTCATAGTCATCTTGTTGTCCACCAGGACCCCCAAGTCCCTTTCCCCTACACTACACTCCAACAGGTCAGTCCCCAGCCTATACTGGTACCTAGGGTTGTTCTTGCCCAGATGCAAGACTCTGCACTTACTCTTGTTATAGCTCATTAGATTTTTCTCTGCCCAGTTCTCCAGCCTGTCCAGATCTCGCTGAATGGCAGCACAGTCTGCAGGGGTGTCGGCGACACCACCCAGCTTTGTGTCATCAGCAAACTTGCTGACAGTGCATGCCAATCCCTCATCCAAGTCATCAATGAATAGATTGAACAGGACCGGTCCCAGCACCGACCCCTGGGGCACTCCACTAGATACAGGCCTCCAACTAGATTCTGTCCCATTGACCACCACTCTCTGACTTCTACCCTGTAGCCAGTTTACGATCCACCTCACTACCTGAAAATCTAGGCCACACTGCCTCAGTTTGTCTGCGAGGATGCTGTGAGAGACCGTGTCAAATGCCTTACTTAAGTCAAGATAGATGACATCCATGGCTCTGCCATCATCCATCCACCTGGTTACATCCCTCATCAAAGGCTCTCAGGTTGGTCAAGCATGACTTTCCCTTTGTGAAGCCATGCTGACTGTCCCTAATGACCCTCCTGTCCTTGATGTGCCCGGAGACAGCCTCTAGTACAAATAGTTCCATCACCTTTCCTGGGATGGAGGTGAGGCTGACCGGTCTATAGTTACCTGGGTCTTCCTTCTTTCCCTTTTTAAAGATAGGGGTGGTAGGGTTTGGAAGGCACCTCTGAAGATTATTAGTCTAATCCTCCTGCTAGAGAAGATCAACTAGAGAAGATCACGCAGGAACACATTCAGGTGGGTTTTGAATGTCTGCAGACTCCACAACCTTTACGCGCGACCTGTTTCAGTGTTCTGTTACCCTCACTGCGAAAAAGATTTCCCTTATGTTTAGTGCTGCCTCTTGACCTGTATTGCCCCTTGTCCTGTTGCTGGGCACCTCTAAGAAGAGTCCGGTCCCATCCTCCTGACACTCGTTCCTCAGATATTTGTAAGCATTAATAAGATACCCTCTCAGTCTCCTCCTCTCTAGGCTAAACAGACGCAGCTCTATCAGCCCCTCTTTGTAAGGCAGATGATCCAGGTACTTCTGGATATCTGGGCTGGTAATGCTGCTGAAGCATCTGCATGCAGAACACTGGGGCATAGCACTTTAACATCACTCTTGCCATTATATGTCCAGGCATGATGTAATGAACACCCTAATGCGGTGAAGTTACAGAGTCTAAACCCTCACTTGCAGACAAGTGTCTCTACAGCTCTGCAAATGAAAAGTTATATTGTTCAGGCCCAGTAAATGTTGTATTTCCCCTTTTGGAGCACCAGACTTTCTGATTGTTTACTTTTGCTTGGAGGTACTTGGGAGATACTCTACAGATGAGGAAGAAGTGACTGAGATTTTCTACCAGAGTGACATTTTAGAGAGAGTTTGCTGTAGGAAAAAGTATCTGTTTTCCCTCTGCTGCACTGCAGTGTAGAGTGCTATTGCTCACACCAGAGCTGGCTCAAAAAATAAGGTACTTCTTTCAGTATTCCCTTCCTTTCATCTCAGGGAAGGCAATTAGAGACCTGAGCAGAAGCAGATTACTTGAGCTCTGTGAATCCAATGGGAATGCATGTATTTAGTAGTTTTACATTTTCTACAGTGCTCTGCTTCACTCGGTTTGCTAGTACATAACAGAAGGAAAACTCACTCCTGCCCCTCTCAGCTTTACATATGTTCATTTTGATAGTGCTTCATGTCACTAAAATTTGGGCTGCCGTTTTGCCCACACACTACCATGAATCTATAGTTTGAGGTGGCAGTGAAGGGAATTTCTAAATAATTTTCCTACCTCAAGAAATCAGTGTCTTTTTGCTGTCACATGTTTTGGTCTCAGGAAGAAAAGATAGGTTTAAATATGAAAAGTGAGAATGTGTCATCCTCACTAAGACTGAAAATGACTACATCCTTGTTGTAGTTGGTGAGATGATACACAACTCTAAATGTGGATGAACTGAACACTGAGCTGAGGTATCTGAAGTAGAATCATAGAACAGTTGTGCCTGGAAGAGACCATCAAGATCGTAATATCCAGCCTTTTCATAGCCTTATCATCACCACTAAATCATATCTCCCAACACAACATCTACCCTTCCCTTAAAAACCTCTGGAGATGGTGACTCAACCATCTCCATGGGCAGGGTGTTCCAATGCCTGGAAAAAAAAGTACTACAGTTGCATTTTATTGGGTTTTTTAAATTGGTGCACATGGACGGACAGGTTGTTTGACGTTGAAAGCCTAGTGTTTATGGTGGCTTAGGGTGTTGAAGCACGGTGAGCTTTCTGATAAGGGTTTCTTCTAGCTATAATACATAAAAAGCTAGAAAGGCAGAATCCTTTTAGTAACTGGAAGTAGGGAGAAGACTGCAAGCCGATTGCATGGTGCTGAAGCAACTCCTTATCCTAAGGTTTTTTAATTTCTCGATTGGTGTGTCGGCTTACACGGAAAGAAGGAAGGCAAGAGAATTCTGATAGCTGGTAAACATGTTAAGCTTTAAATGAAAAGTTCTAAACTGCTTTACAACAGCTGTGCACAAGCCATGTATACTGAAGATGAGTAATCCTGTGCTAATGAAGAACCACCCCTGTTTTACCATAAGCTTTTGAATGACATGTATTCAGGTAAGTAGGAGCAAGTCATTTGTTAATGTGGAACGTGTGTGTTGTCTTACGTTTTTTCAGTACGTGGATGTCATACTGTTGAATGATCTGCTGTTTGAACTACGATGATGTAACTAATTCTTTGTGGGGTGAAGCCCTTGACTGCAGCATGACTTCAGTTAGTGTGGGGCAGCTGGGTGTTTCTTTAGCTGATTGTTTCTTTGGTTAGTTGCTTCCTAATCCTGTTGTAGAAAGCATGGTTGGAGTTTTCTTTTTATTTTTCATTGAGTTTAAATCTGTTAACAATTTGGACTTCAATTTGAGAGACTGTAACCTTGACCTTACTAGTCTGTTGAAAAACTGAAGTGTTATGTAAAATAGAGAAGTCTGATACTTAGATTCTGGGGATTTTTTGGTTACGGTTCAAAAGGTTGTAGGCAGTGTGCCAGAGAGAGAAACTACTGCAGGAAAAGAAGGATTTACATTTTTTTAAAATCATTCTTTTTAAAAACAGCTGTGGGTCAATGTTGAACCATTTGAGACATAATGTCAGACTACACAAATATTACCTAAATGTTTCTGGAAAAATAAGGAACTATTTCAAAAGCTGGAGCAGAAAATAAGGAACTGAATGTGTGATTGAGGAAATACAAAGGTGTCTGAGGAGAACCTGTCCAACACTCTGACTGCCAGCTCCCAGCATGCTAACTCCACAGACTGCTTGGCCAGCTGCAGCCTTGTAGTAAAGGGACAGATTTCTCACTGCATTGACTTTGTCACAGCCTCTGCAGCACAGATAGTTCTTCCAAGGTGCTTTTATTGGTAATCTAAAAATATTCCCTGCGTATCAAACAGCAGGCAGCCAGTCTAATTCCTTCTGCAGCTTGATAGACTGCACTGGATATGCTATTGCATTAGGATGGGGTTGGATATGGGTATGCCTTGGGTGTAAGCATTTGGGTATGGTTAATAACTTCAAGTATTAAACCTTCAATTGTGTAATGTGTTTTGGGCTTTTTCATTTCATTTTGGTTTTGGGGTGGGATTTTTTTTATTTATTTTCTGGTATTAAGCCTGACTTACTGACGCTCGTTTTAGCAAATAAAGGTCCAGAGCAATGTCTCTGAGCCACATCTAACTTGATTTTCATAACTCTGGTTTGTTGAAAGGTTTTTACTGAATGCTTTTTGCCTTGCACTGGAAATAACCATGCATGCTATACGTGTACAGAGTAACAGCAAACAGAGCTGTACAGACTGAGATTGTTCTTCAGTATTATCTGCCCTCACTTGTGTTCAACGCAGCCTTTTGCAGGCACAAGGACAAAGACAGTCAATGGACACAATCAAGTAGTCAGCTTTGTATTAGTTTTGAAATATTTTCTATTGATGACAAGCCTAGTTTTTCTTTTACATACGATAGTGAATTTGTTTAGGAAATGAATTCTGTATGTAAAAGGAACATACAAAATTGCTCCATAGTGTATATGGGACCCATAACGTAACGCTCGCTCCCTATTGTAAGGTAAATTAATACGTTATAGACAAGTTTCTAGCAGTCAGAATTCAGTATCTGTTTTGATTGCTCAACTTCATCAAAATACTTTGAGACAACTCAGTGATTTGCATTTGTCTATTATTGCAGCATTCAAATCTAGAAATATGTCAGAAGCCTCAAATGTTGTCTTCAGTTGAAATTTTTCTGATAACTTCAGCGGTGCTTTTATCAGTGCTGTGCAGTCAGTGCTGTACTCTCTGGCTGATGTCTCTGCAGGCCACCTAAAGGACAGTGCCTGACAGCCTACAAAGCATCAGAGCCTTGACCACTGAGATTCTCCTGTTCCTGTGCTCTTCATCCGCCTCCTCAGGGCAAGGTAGAAAGAAAAAAAGTGCTTTCTGTTCTGAACAAGTGGAATGAGTAATCAAATTATAATAACCTCCTCTGCAGAATGATGTACCTTGTTTTGCTTATAAGTTATATGGCGCAATGAGTTACAGATCCATCAGGGTACAGTGAGAAATTCTCAAACAGCTCACTGCCAAGAATTTAATATGCTGGTGATCCTCTATCGGCTGCCTTTCTGATTCTGCTGTTGTGGTTCCTTGCTTCCTACACTGATGATTATAACATAGAAGTAATAAGTTAAAGATTTAAAAGACATGAAGGAATATTGCTTAGCGACATCATTTAGTGTGACCTGGCAGTGCTGAGTCAGTGGTTGAACTTAAGTTCAAGTGATCAAGTGATATCAAGTGATATCTTAAGGGTCTTAAGGCCCAGTTCCATCCTCCTGACACCCACCCCTCACATATATATAGACATTAATGAGGTCACCCCTCAGTCTTCTCTTCTCCAAGCTAAAGAGACCCAGCTCCCTCAGCCTCTCCTCTTAAGGGAGGTGCTCCACCTCCTTTATCATCTTCATTGCCCTACGCTGAACTCTCTCCAGCAGCTCCACATCCCTCTTGAACTGAGGAGCCCAGAACTGGACACAATACTCCCGGTGTGGTCTCACCAGGGCAGAGTAGAGGGGGAGAAGAACCTCTCTTGATCTGCTAACCACCCCTCTTCTGATCCACCCCAGGATGCTGTTGGCCCTCTTGGCCACAAGAGCACATTGCTGGCTCATAGTCATCCTGCTGTCCACCAGGACCCCCAGGTCCCTTTCTCCTAAACTACTCTCCAATAGGTCAGTCCCCAGCCTATACTGGTACCTGGGGTTGTTCTTGCCCAGATGCAAGACTCTACACTTACCCTTGACTTTTCTAATAGACTTTTCTCAGCCCAGCTCTCCAGCCTGTCCAGGTCTCACTGAATGGCAGCACAGTCTGCAGGGGTGTCGGCGACACCACCCAGCTTTGTG
>VXBP01006609.1:0-70368 GCA_013400115.1 Rhinopomastus cyanomelas | reverse complement strand
CCATCCCACTGCCCCTCCAATCTAGTTTAAAGACACTTGTTTCCGGAGTGAATACACCATCCACTACTGCCTCACGAGAGGCTTGAGTACCATCCCCTTCCCCCTTCAATCCTAGTTTAAAGCCCTCTTGATGAGGCCTGCCAACCCATGCCCTAGTGCCCTAGTGAGGAAGAGCCCCAGACAACATAAAAGTTTGATTCTTCGAGCTCCAGACTTCTGAATTTGTGCTGCTTGGTGCCTTCTTCACCTTTTTGCTCTCCTGACACTGTTAAATTTTGTCTCCTGCTCACTTTCTCTTCTCTGGGCAGCTGTCACATTTGCTGCTTTTCAGGCAGCTTCCTCATTTCTCTTATGCTTGTACAAGGATGATAAAGAGCCTCAGGTTTTGAGGTCAGGAGGAAATTGAACACTAGCGGGTGTGACATTGTAATGTGGGAAAAATGGTCATTTACTGGGAAATTGGCAGAAAGAATTGAACTGGTCCTACTGCTTGTGCTGATTGAAAGGGCTAATTGCTGTAACAGCACTACAAAGGGCTTTGTGCTTCACACATAATGCTTTCTAATCAATGCTGAAAATTGTCATCTTTAGGGAAATCTGGTAAATACTGTTATTTTATGGTGCAGAGTTGTTGAAACAAGTCAGTACTTTGGCTCTGTAAAAATGTCCACAGAACTAATTTGGGTTTTATTTGCAACTGCCACCTTTCTTGCTGTTTGCCTAACCTGCCTTTCCTTGGCTTTTTAGAGTCATTTATTTTTCCTTTTTGAAAAAAAAACCTATTAGCAATCACATACCATAACTCTTGCTACAGAAACACTTTGCTCTTGCTGTACTCTTTCCTGTAATGGCTTCTTCTCATTAGTGCCCTGCGCTTGAGCTGAGTCAGAGAGAGACAGGTTTTGTGTCGCGTGTTTGCTGGGTAACTGAAAATCCAGCTGCTAATCCCAGCCAGGTTCAGCTTGGTCCAGTCTGGAGAACAATTACCCGTGGAAAGCCCAATTGGTACCTAGGTGGAAGGAAAAGAAATGACAACAATTTTGTTGAAAATTGTGTTTGGAACTGAAATGATCTGAATCCAGAGGCTCAGCGAAGTATCCGTAGAGCACACTGAAGTGCAGGAGGTATTTTTAATGTGCATTTTCAGTGAGGTTTCTGACTGTGGCACTGACCAAGACTGCAAAGCTGTTCCTCTACTGCAGCAGGGTGTTGCAGCACGTTGACCTGCGGGAAATGCAGTGCCTGGTCCTGCATCTGCAGCATTGTAAAGGCACCGAAGCATCCCCACGGTGCAATTGCATGGCAGAGGTTGTTGGTTGGCAAAACTTTATCAACTGAAATTTGCAGAAAGCAGAACATATGTGAATGGGAAATTGCTTTAGAGACACCTTCTCAGGAAGTCTGAGTTTGTGCCCGTGGTGCAAAGCAGCTGAACCCAGAGGTTTAGCTTTTTGAATCTGTGGGGCTGTCCCCCTGTGGTACTGTCCTGGTCTAACGCTCATCAACTCAGGGTGGAGCTGCACTTGTTTTCTTGCTGGGTTACGCTCACTATTTCTTCTCTCTTTTGTCTTTTGCTTGTTCTTGTTGCAGGCCCCCCAGGTCCCCCAGGTGAGATACTTGGACAAGTACAGTAAGGGTTTGGGGTAACGGAAACAACTGCAGGTACAAATGTTGACATGTAGAAGAGTATCTTCTGCAGAAGATACCCTTTGCTAGTCAGGGAGAGGGAGGGTTGAAGGGCTGCCCCCCTGTAGAGTTTGGGTATTTAGGTCACCTCGTGTCCTTGCTGAGGCAGGGTAGGTTTTAGGTCTATACGGTTCCAGGGGAGGGAGTAGAATGGTCTCATAATTACTAAAACATCTTTGATCAAAATGAATGGATTTAAGGGTGTTTGTGTTTTAAGAAGGAAACTCATGAAGAACATGTTGTAGATGAATATGGTAGATATGAGGATAATTTGTGTTTAACAGTGGAAATTCAGTTGTGCTGTTTGGCTTGTTCAGGGCCTCCTGGTCTTGATGGACTGCCTGGCTACAACGGGTCAAATGGAGCCCCAGGAACACCAGGACAAAAGGGAGAACCAGGAATAAGTGGAAAAAGAGGAAAAAGAGGTATTTTTTTGTTTTGATTGTTGTTCAGAGAAGAAATTATTTTCTTGGTGTCATATTCAGATGTAGTTACTTTTGGACTTGGCACGCTAGACTCAAGGGGTCACTGCACTGTAGCTGCAATGGGGTTCAGAGTGGTAGAACTGAGAAGGGGTGGAGATGGGCATATTGATGAGCAGGCAGGCTGTTGTTAGCAGGTTGGTGTTTATAGCGGCCCGTCTCCTAGTCCGGCTTTTGCGTTTAGCTGTGGGGCTGGCTGGCAGGTACAAATGGAATAACTCTCTACAGCATCTTGAGAGACAGTGTGGTCTGTTCCCTCCATATCCTCAAACAAATCTGTCAGTCGCAAGTGAAAGAGATAACCAGTTGCCAGCGAGTCGGACAGCAGTCCTGCAAAAGGCTTCAGATTTCACTGCACAACTAGTTCTGTTTCTGATTTCACAAAAATCAGTTTAAATAATAAACCCATAAGCTTTTCTATCCCAAAGCACGAAACTACTGACTATCACAAGAGAAAAAGGAACGAGGTTTTGAGTTACAGACTCACAGAACAGCAGAATTACTGAAGCCCAGCCTGTGACCTAACATCACCACAGCTGAGACCAGGGCACTCAGGGCCACATCCAGTCTGTCCTTAAACACCTCCAGGGATGGGGACTCCACCACCTCCCTGGGCAGTCCATTCCAGTGTCTGATCCCCCTTTCCTTAGGAGGGGATTCCTAACAGCCAACCTAACGAGGGTTAGCTTCAGGCCCTGCCCTCTCGTCCTGGTGCTGGTTGCCTGGGAGAAGGGCCTGACCCCCATCTGACTACAACCTCCCTTCAGGGAGTTGGAGAGAGGGAGAAGGTCCCCCCCCCGAGTCTCCTCCAGGCTAACCAGCCCCAGCTCCATCAGCCTCTTCTCATCAGACTTTCCCTCCAGTCCCTTCCCCAGCCTCATTGCTCCTCTGGACCTGCCCCAGCACCTCAACATCTTTCTTGCAGTGAGGTCCCAGAACAGCCCCCAGTACTCAGGGTGAGGCCTGCCCAGGGCCCAGTACAGGAGGAGAACTCTGTCCCTCGTGCTGCTGGCCACACTACTGTGGATAGAAGCCAAGGTGCTGTTGGCTCTAACACGCCGCGGTTTCCCTTGTTGGAAAACTAAGGTGCACGGAGGAGAGGAGTGCTTTTAAATACGTCCCTTTACTAGATGATCAGGCGCAACAACCGCGTGGACTGATTGTGCCTCTGACAACGGCCAGCCGCGTGGAGCTGTCACGGGGCAGCTGAGCAGCTGGTCTGCTGGGACAGTGGCAAACGCGGGAAACGCGCCGTGTGTTGGGGTTTCAGTGGGTGTTCACTGCGAGGAGAAGCCCAGAGGAGTCACGGGAGCGCCCCTCTGTAATGCCTTACGAGCGTGGAGTAAGTGTATCCCCCACATCTTCCCTTAGCGTTCCTTCTACCCAGAAACTCTCCAGCCAGTGGTGCTGAGACCCAGGTCCATGCAGTTCATGTTCCAAGCTCAGAGATCACTAGGTCTTCTACTTGCACAGTTTTGGAATCAGAATGAATTACACGCAGTCGTGTGCAAAACCCAGCTAGAATGAGCGTGTGCCGCGTGAAAACATGGGGCTTCTGTTACTGCAGTGCTTTTCGTTTCTAGGTGTGCCAGGCCCGAAAGGGGATCAGGGACAGAAAGGAGAACCGGGAGCCACGGGCTTACCTGGCAAGGACGGCATGCCGGGAGGAAAAGGAGCAAGAGGAGCAAAGGGTCAAAAGGGGGATGCAAGCAATGATGTGATAGTAGAAGGTAGGAAGAAGTGCTCTTAGGAACCTCCTGCAGCACCTGGTGTTCAACAGGAAAAGACATAACTCTGGAGCGCTGGAACGGGCTGCCCAGGAGGGTTGTGGAGTCTCCTTCTCTGGAGTAGTTTCAAACCTGCCTTGGATATGTTCCTGTGCGACTTGGTCTGGGTCTGGCAGGGGGATCGGAGTGGATGGTCTTTCGAAGTCCCTTCCAATCTCTGTTGTTCTGTGATTCTGATCTCACCCGCCAGCATAACCCTGTTAACCACAGGGAAATCTGAGCAGTGCTTTGCCTGGGTCTCTTTGAAAGGCAAGCTTTGAAACTTTTTGGCTTGGGGGGCTTTGGTTGAGGTGTGAGTGAATGCCGCCCTTGTGCGCGCTTCCGCACAGCGGATCTCCTCCTGCTCTCTCATGCAGAGCACTTCCATTTTTCTGTTAGGAGGTGAGGGGCAGATTCCGCACAGGAATGCGCGGAGCAGCCACAATATTTGTGAAACTCAAGCGTGAAACTAAAGCACTGTAGCCTCTGAGGCTGAGGTCTTGGAAGGCAGTAAGTAGATGGTAACAGTGCTGTACAACTCAAATGTGCCTGTCAACCCAGACAGAGAAATTGCATTGACCTCCTGTTAGTGGTGAAGTTCTTTGTGGTTCACCTGCGAGCACACGGCACCACAGTGAGCGTATTGCACCATATTTCTGTACCCAGAAACCATTTCATATGGGACAGGCTGCTCTAGACATCCCTCAAAGGCCATCATGTGGCCACATACAGCTCTCTGCAGGTCGCCTGTTACCAGTAGGGCCTAAGACATTGTACTCTGCTCTGTACACAGGTGCCAAAGGTGAACCTGGACCTCCAGGGCCCCCTGGACCACCAGGGCCCCCAGGGCCTCCAGGAAAACGGAAAGGTAAAGCACAGCCTCAGGAGAACATATACAGCAGCAAATGCACAGGTCAGTCCTTTCCAGTGTTCTTTCTATTGTTGTAAAACAGGTCCAAGATTAAACCCATTGCTCCAAGTCTCACAAAGCGTTGTGCGTATGTTTAATTTTGCCGGCTTCTGTAAAACAGACTTAGAGCTGAGCCCGTGTTTCACTGAAGTACGGTTTGGATCAGGTAGCAAGCTGTCTCCAGTCTTTGAATTGTGCTGTGCTGATGCTCAGGCAACGCACTTGCACAAGGTGTTTTTGGTTAGATTGGGTATTGTTGGAAAGTAAGGGAAAGATGGTTGAGATATTTGGCTTTCAAATGCTGAATTTTAATTTTAGATGTAAATATAACACCCGTGCACCAGGTGTCATATTTATTCTCCTTAGAAGGCTCCAGCTTACTGTATTCTGTGCAATGAAATGGCCTGGCCTTTGGCAAAATAGAAACAAGCTTGAGTTAATGAAGACTTTTAAAAAGCCGGAGGAATGCAAAGGATTCTCAGAGACTTCACTGAATGTGTAAGCTTTGGAGCAGGGTGATCTTGAGGTCTTTACCATTGTATCCTGAATGACAGTTGGATGATGAGTCCCCATGTGGCTGTGTTGGTGAGATGTGTGGCTCTTTCTAGTAAGTCAGAAAGGAAAAATCCCAGTCAGATTCCTTTCACACTGTGGCTGCAAATAGCACAGTAGGATGTTGTTGGAATCGTAGAACCATAGAATGGTTTGGCTGAGAAGGGACCTTGCAGATCATCTAGTTCCAACCCCCTGCCATGGGCAGGGGCAGCTCTTACTAGACCCAGATCCTGGGCTGCATCAGGAGAAGTGTGGCCAGCAGGTCGAGAGAGGTGATTCTCCCCCTCTACTCCGCTCTCGTGGGACCCCACCTGGAGGACTGCGTCCAGTTCTGGAGCCCTTATGACAAGAAGGATGTGGACAGGCTGGAGCGAGTGCAGAGGAGGGCCACGAGGATGATCGGAGGGCTGGAGCAGCTCTCCTGGGAGGCCAGACTGAGAGAGTTGGGGCTGTTGAGTCTGGAGAAGAGGAGGCTCCGAGGTGACCTTATTGTGGCCTTCCAGTACCTGAAGGGGGCCTACAAAAGGGCTGGGGAGGGGCTTTTTAGGATGGCGTGTAGTGAAAGGAGTAGGGGGAATGGAGCAAAGCTGGAGATGGGTAGATTTAGAGTGGATGTGAGGAGGAAGTTCTTCACGGTGAGAGCGGTGAGAGCCTGGAATGAGTTGCCCAGGGAGGTGGTTGGGGCCCCATCCCTGGAGGTGTTTAAGGCCAGGCTGGATGGGGCTCTGGCCAGGCTGATCTAGGGTGGGGTGTCCCTTCCTGTGCTAGGGGTGTTGGAACTGGATGATGGTTCCTTCCTACCATGAGTGACTCTGATTCCATGGCTTCTCCAGTGAGGTGAGCCTGCTCTGGCAGGGGGATTGGACTAGATGATCTTTCGAGGTCCCTTCCAATCCCTATTGATTCTATGATTCTATGTCCAGATCCCATCCACTCTAATCTTGAATAGAACCAAAATACGAGTGTCCAGCCTGCCAGGTCATAGATGTGCAGAAGGCTCTGCATGTGTTTTAAGTCACCGATTGGGGTGCTGACTTAATTACCATAAACCCAAAATCTCTCCAAGTAATTGGACCATTTACTCAGGAAGCCTTTTCTCAGGTGTTGAAGCACACTGAAGCACTTTGGAAGATTAGCTGTCTGATGGATTTCTGATGGATTTTAAATCCCAGATGGGATTTATACTCAAAAAGGGAGTTATACTCAAATATCTTAGCAAATATGAGCTCTTCCTCAACAAGCACTTACCTTTTATGACTCAGCAGGCTGTGAGATATTACTATCAAAAACCAAAGAATAAAACAGCTTTTGTAATGAAATATTCATTTCCTTTTGAAGGAAAGAGAGCGCACACGATGATTTACAAGTATAATTAGCACATAAGGATACAAGGACAAAATTACATTTTGAATCAGGTAAAAATTTATCTTTTTGAGAGAAGTAAAGAAAATGGTTTGAAGCTCAGGTGCATTTGTTCGTTCTCAGCGGTACCATTAGCTAGTTCTAAAGACACAAAACATCCCTGCTCCACACTTCATCCTTCCCACCCTCCCCAGACAGACAAAATCAATGGGTTTAATGTCTTGCAAACTTCATTGCTCCCAGCCTGATATTTTGTGATAGGAATGTGTAGGATAATAATATTTTTTATGGGAAGAAAGCAGTGAAAATTCCACATAAGAGTCTTTGATTGAAGACTGTCTTTTTAATCTCAGTTGTTTGTTTCATGCAGGTGAGAGTCCTCAGGATAATGCAAATGTTCTCCAATGTATTCAGTGCACTCACACGCACTGCAAACACTGATACGGTCATTGACAGATGAACTGCTGTGTAGGGAAGGGCTCATTCAACTGGCTCTACCAGTCCCAAAAAAAATCCAAACTCGTGCATTGCAACCTGCGTTTTCCTCTCAAGAGATTCCTTTCTTGAGGTATTCTGAGATCAGAAGCTGGAAAGAGTTCTAGAGAGATTGCTAGAACTGGGCCGTAGGCACTCTTCTTCCCGCGGTTGGAGTGACTGTTTGGAAATACACGGTGGTTACTTCGGAGTGTTCCACGTCCTGACACCCAGTGTCCTGGGGGAATGGCTGGGAGGAGTACGTGGGAACTGTTCTGGCTCTGTCTTGGAGTAGTTTTCTTCCGCATGAACAGAGAGATACAGGCGAAATGAGGAAAGAGCAATGCAGTGTGATCTGTCCGTTCCTTTTTGAATGTCACAGCACCCTTTCAGCGTTACTTTAGAGTTATTTCATGTTCGTACCCTTTCCCATTTAAATGAGGTGCCATTTGCAGGCCATCACAGCCCTGGGCAGCCTGCAGGTGTGAAATGTGTTAAGGAGATGAAAGTTAAGAATGGAACTAGAAAAGGCAGCTACAGTGAAGTCAGGGTGTCAGCAGCAAAGAGCTGAGAGCTGTGGTTACTCATTCTAAGGAGAATAAAATGTGCTCTGTTTTAATGCCAGAAGAGATTTCTGGGTTTTTAGAAAAAGATCCTTACATGATTTCACTCAGGTCATTGTTTTAACAGTAAATCTAACAGAAAACACAACCAGTTACTCTTCAGCTTCTTGAGGGGTGGGGAAAACTATTTCCAGGTGTGTGATCTGTTTCTAGTGTGAACCATTTCCAGATGTGTGGAAGAGAGTGTAGAATGTCCCTTAGTCTTACAGCTTCTTGAATGCCACAGGTGACTGACTGGCAGTCTGTGCCCAGCGCCTGTGTTAACACTTGATTGCTGTCTCAAGGGTTAACAGCATGGACGAAACTTGCAGTGTTGCTGGTGTGTGTAGATGTGGGGGTGAAGCTCTTGGATTTAGCTGTCACTCACTCTTAAGAAAGGATTTTTGGTATTAGAGCTCAATCAGCCAGCCACCAGCTGTCTCAGCTGTCTAAAGTGACAACTTCAGGGGAAAAAAAAAATCACCCAAAACACTTTATGTCCTTGGCAAAAGTGAGAGGAAGCAGGTTTTTATCTCACTTCTTGACCAGACTAGCCTGAGGTGATGCTCACAAAGATCCCTGTCTGTTAGTGGAGCCACTGATGTGCACATCTGTTGGGTCAAATGCAGAGAAGTGGTGTGATTTACCCTTTTTCTCTCGACTCCAGGTGAGACATGTGCAGTACCCAATGACGACACCCTGGCTGGAAAAGCTGAGGACAGGACTCCCGGTCCTTCAAAACAAGACGGTAATTGCTGCAGAGCGTGACTGAGTGCTGCTTAGCATTTGGGTGTCACAGGTAACGGACATGTGCCTTTTCTCTACTAGAACGTGTCATAACATCTGTAGGAAGTCCCGTTCACTTTGTCAGCATGCAGCAAACGTTTGGGACCTGGATGCGGGAACCCGCAAACAAAAGCGATGAAAGGATTTGGCTCACCACACACTTCTCAGGTAACTAGTAGTAGTGACTGGTCAAACTCAGTCGTTGTGCTCACACGGCTTTCTAGTCGAGTCTGATTTGCCCACAGCTTCTGAATAAATCCCATCATCATTCCAAAATCCCACAATGCTAAAATAATAATAATAATAAAAATACCACAATCCATAACACTAAACTAAGCAATGCTAGAACACATAATATAAATTCCACAGGCTTAAGGACATTTCTGGTACCTTAATACATTTTAGGAGCCAATGTCAGATTTTAAAAATAGTTTGAGGTTTTCAGGGTGTATTTTTAGCCAATCCAGTTGCAGTGCCTGATGCTTGTGCCTTTTCATTCTTTCAAGTTTCTCATGGCTTTACTTCCCTAAATGGTAGCTAGGAGTGTTGCCCTTCCGTTTAGCTGGGCGTGGGAGGGCATCGGGTGTTGTCACGGGTTTGAGCCCCATCATCGTGAGGCAGTACTGGAGGCTCCAGCAGGGGGCTCAGAAAGTTACGTTTGGTGCAGAACCTGAGTGGAAGAAGGAAATCTTTTCTGTGTGTTTAGGAAAAGTGTTGAGAATCAGGGCCCATCGGGTCGATGGGAATTGGGCCCTTGCACACCACCTCTATATGCCTGGATTTTTCTTGGGGGGTGTGTGTGCCTCTGGATTATTTTGTCATGTCCCAGCAAGTTAACTCACTGCTGAGAACACAACCACAATTCTTATCTGTCAGATATTTGACTGGAACTGAGTCTCTGTAGAGAGTGCATTTTTGGGAAGAGGTTTCAGAACTAGACGAAGCAAATGACAGTATCTTTTTCCCCAATGTTTTTCCCTTTCTTTAGGAAACACTATACAAGAATATGATAACTCTAACGCCTTGCTGAATGACAGCTACAGGATCATCAACATCACGGGATTCTTCTACGGCTGTGGTCACGCAGTACAAAACAATCACCTGTACTACCAAAAGGGAGGAACCAACATCATTCTGAAGTGAGTCAGACAGCTGGCTGAAGACACGTGATGCCGTAGGAGGCGGTACAATGGGTTAGAGTGGCAGAGGTGAACCTCAGAAAAGCAGAGCACTTCCCTTGTACCATTTAGTGTTTCTTTTTGGTCCTACCCAGAACAGAAACGTGGAGGAATGGTAATGAATTGTTTCTAGAACAGAGCAACTGATTCTTTCCAGTCTGTGGCTGGGATGTGGGCCGCTGGCCTTCCAGCTACGTATGCAGATGCTGTGGAAGGAAAGGAACTGGTAGGGTAGTCCAGGCCCACTACAGTGTCCGTGACAAGCAGTTCTTTAAGCAGTGTTCAGCTCTGTGTCTGTGTGGTTAACCCAAGTATTTTACTACATGGCAGGGCAACTGACGAGACAGCATATGCAGAGGTGACGACAGATAGTTCTTTTGCCTTTCCAAGGGTCCAGCAGGTTTCGATTATATGCATTGACGTGGATGTTCATGCCCTTGGATTCTCTGCGGTGCTCACAGTTAAGAGAAATAAGTGGCTACAAAGGAATGTGGGGGGTCAGGAGTATCTGATTAATAAAAATACGCTCTCCACCTGCCTGTATCCAAGGAAGACCTCGTTCAGCTGCAGTCGGGGGTACACAAGTTGCTTCTCACTGGGCTGATACACTTGCTTTGCTCTCAGCACTGTTCTGAGCTGGTAGGAGTCGAGCTAACGCTGCTAGAGCAGAGGAATGCACAAAGGTACCAGCCGAGGACATGGTGACCTCCCGGATTCCACATTCCATTGTGGAGGAGCAGCTCCACTGCTTCATTTCCTTAGAATAAAAAGTTCCTGCAACTCTACCAGTGTATCTCCGTGAACTGGAACTGGGAATTACACGTCTCCTCAGTTTCTACTGAGGACAGAGACAGACTACAAATCAAAACCAAAATCTCATCCTGTGGGAAGAGCCAAAGGAAGACAGTCCAAGGGCAAGTGAAAGATTGCATCTGCTTTCAAGTTCTCTTACACGACTGATGTTTGAGCCAAGAACATTACTGTACTTTGATGTCTGTTCCCAAGCAGGTGTGAGAGCAGCCTTCCCATGTTCTCTTAGATGCCAAGGAATGTTAGCAAGCTGCTCGGATTCCGTATTTCTTATTCTGCCAAAGACAATCCCACTTTTTGGCAAACTCCTTTAAATATCTTAGGGCCTTTTGTTCCTCCTGCTGACCACCTCTGCCTAGGCAAGACACAGTGATGGGACAGAAACTGCTCGCCTTTGCTTGGGTACTGCTAGCTAGGAAAGGCCATCATGGACAGATGAACTCAACCTATTTGTGGAATTTTAAAACCTCTCTGAGAAGTTGCTGAGAGGAGGCCTTTCTGTTCAGTTATTCATTCTAAGATCATTTACCTCCAGCACCGTGACAGTGCAGTCCTTCATTCTCGGCTGCACACAAGCTTCTGGAGTGTTGTATTGATTTCATGGAAAGAACAGCCAAGGTTGGTTCATTTTGCAAATGTTGAAAAAGATACTTAAAAGTAGCTTCCTGTCACATTTAGAAGCTGGTAAAACTAGGTTTGCCTGACCTTTGCAGGTTTTCTCGTGATGGTCAGATGCCTGACGTTAGGACTGCTTTATCCTTTCCTCCTTTGCTTCGTAATCTGCTTCCCCGCCTCTGTGGTTTTTGGCTGACACCATCCTTCTCAATGTGCAGAAAAGTGCTTGTAGCTTGAGCTTCCCTGATGGAAATACTACACTATAGCTCATCCTTTGTCCCACGGTGCCAAGACGTAAAGATTCAAAGTTCCTTTTGGAGTTCTAGGCTAGACTGTCCTCGAGCAGAAGAGAACCTCAGAAATTAAACTTCACTTTCCTGCTTCCTTCAGGACTTTCACATAAAAGAGGAAAAGACAGGGTGATCCGTGTGGCCAGTCTTGCACATTTGAACGAGTCTTGAGATCCTTCTTTAGTTGTGGGCTCTTTATATAAAAAATCCTGAAGAAAATCAGCATTTCTCGGTGACTCTTCCTGCCAAGGGCCTTTGTCCTCGCCTGAAGTTATTCACAAATGTAAAACCACGAACAAGACTAACTGGGTTGACACATCTATTTCTCAGAAGTCTTCTCCAGCCTTGAAGCCTGTTTTAATTGCACATATGTGCTGCTGGAATATGGAGTTGCTGAGGGGAATCGTTCCCGCTAGTCAGTCTTGAAGTTCTTAGGATGCTTTTTCGAGTATGCATGTGCTGTCAATGCCTCTTCCCCTGAAAAAAGGATTCTTCCAATAACATTTCCTCTATTCTAAGTTCCTGAATCTGAAATGTTCCTGTCATTAAACTCGACTTTCCAGAACACTTTGGTAACTGCAGCAGATTGCTGTACTCTGTTTTCCTTGTTTGAGGCACGGAGCTGCGCAGTTAGCCAGAAGTCAGACAGTGAAATGTGCTTCATTACAGAGGGCATTATCTGAAAGGGTCAACCCTCCTCTCTGCCTTTGCTGAAGCACTGCATTATTCAGGAACTGCAGATGTACCTTGACAGGAGCTGATTATCCTCTTCAACTAGCAGAGGAACTCAATTTAGCTACTCAGTGCTGCTGTCCTCAGATTATCATGCTATTAAGGAATTTCAAGGAATAAAAACAATTTTATACATCAGAGATGAGATGCGCAGGCTGTGCTGTTGGAAGGCAGTGTGAGGTCAGAACTTTGGCTCTGCAGGAGTAGAATTTTTGTTCCTTTGATGTTTGCTTGAGCAAATCAGTGCATTATCTGCACTGTTTTCAGAACAGGAACTCTAAGACTTCACTAAGGCAGGTGAATCTGCCCACGATTCATACTGGGTTGGTCGATCACATTTTCTCCCTTCAGTTCCTTCACGAGTTTGGGCCTTCCCCTGGTATTGAATTCTTTTCCATACCCATTCCTTCTGGTTGCTGCTTTCATCCTAGTGATAATCAAGTTCATAGACTAAATAAAGTGAAACTTACCAAAGCAAGTTCATGCTCTTGCGCACTTGTTAGATTGGTTATTACCCTGGAATTTTCTCCTCGTGTTTTGGAAGGTGCTTTGAGTGGAGTATTTAATCTCAAAAGACATCAGAGTGGTCCTTGAACTCAAGTATTCTCAGCGATGCTTCTATGAGTAACAACTCCCTCGGAATTGATTCAACCTACCAGTGCGTGTAACAATGCTGTTCTAACACCACACACCGAATACTTTGTCTCGTTTCAGACTTGGGCTTGATAAAGCTTCGCTGCGCGCACTGCTGATCGAAAACGCCTTGTATCACGGCCGCAACTATCTCTTCTCTAACTCAAAGACCTATTTCAATGTAGCAGTGGATGAGAAGGGGCTCTGGATTATATATGCCTCAAGTGCTGATGAAAATATCATCGTAGCACATATTGATGAAGAAACATTCTCAGTCCTCCGGCACATCAACACTACATATCCTAAGTCCAAGGCTGGTAACGCTTTCATAGCCTATGGCATTATGTATGTTACTGATACCAAGGACACGACAGTAAGTTTTGCTTTTGATTTGTTGAAAGAGAAGCAGATTGATGCAAGGTTTGACTTACGGTCTTCACAGTCTCTCCTTGCTATGCTCTCCTACAGTCGAAGAGATAAGAATTTGTACACGTGGGAGAAGGGGAGCTTGATGATTTACCCTGTACGTTTCAGCTGATGAGTCCATTTTGATCTGTTCCGTATGGGAGCTGGGCTTGGGCAAATGATCTCAAACTGTATGGTGCATACATGGGGGGGTCTCTTGGGCCAGTTCTCTGCTCACGGGTGGTGACGTGTGAGGGTGCATGAAAGGGAGAGCAGGCCCCTTTGTATGAACACACTTCAGTTCTCTATGCCATTCTTATCCTTCTGCAAGGATAGCTGTTCAGCGCTGCAGCTGGCACACAGGTAGCACAAACTTGCTTTTGTTTTTGCCCTGTTCTTCAGACAATAATTATATCTAATGTACATTGATTATTCCACGCTCACGTGCTCAGCAGAGACTATTGATAACTTGGAGTCGCAATCGTTAATCTGCAATCATTTTCTGGTTGGTGATTAAGGCCCAGTCTAAATAATGAATTGCTGTGTACAAACACCGTTTCACTTAATACTTTCCACTTATTGTCGGCAAACAGCTTTTTTGGGACAAAGATATACAGCTGTCACCAGTAATGGGGATGGGAATAGTTGTTTAAATAGAAAAGAATCAGAAAGCTTCAGATTTGATAACTATAGCGAACTGTTACCTAATCAAAAGCAAGACTCAGCCCAAGCACGAGAAGAATGGGAATACTGCCACTGTAAAACACTGGATATACATGAATTGTTCAGTAAACAGAGCTTAGGAAGAAAAGCACTGAGCTATAAAATTGAAGAGATGTAATTTATGATTAAAAATCCCTTTTTAACAGTGTTTGAATTGCTTGTGTGGCTGCAGACTGTCTCTTTCTTGCCCCTCACTGCCATGTAAATCACACCAGTGTAACATTCTTATAGCTAGACTCAATATAAATTCAGGTGTAATTCTCATCGTGTTCATCCACACATGTGAAATCACCAAGTGAAGGGTTTAATTGTTGCTGCTATTGTCAGGCAAATAAAACATCTGTAATGCTGGTTTGCATGTTTCCATGATGGTGCTCAGAGACTTCAGTGGTCGTTATTCTTAATTCAGAAGTTGCCCAGTCACATTTAGAGTTTTAAGAGCTACAGGTGAGAAATAATAGGAACTTAATTTTAATTTTGTCCTGGTATTTAGTTTTCTAAACATAACACAGAAACATAAATCTCTACTGTTGCTTCATATATCTGCATACAAAATGACGCCTCAGAAAATAGCGCAGTGAATTGCTAGGCTGTCTCTGTATATTAGTAAAGTTCATCCAAATATTTAGAAGCAAAGTGTCACTGAAACCATGAACTGCACTGAGGTGTTCAGTATCAGTGTGACACGCAGGTGCCACTGAAGGGATTATCCATGCCTGCAGAACCTTGTCTACCAAACGTGCTGCAAAAACACCTCTGCTGCAGCTAAGTTGCAGTGTATGATACCATGAGGTCTGTGCCTGGGCTGCATCCTCTCAGCACACTTGCTGATTTTACTAAGGTCAGGATTCAGGCCTTGCTGCTAAGGAGAGAGATGTGGAGGAAAACAAGCCTAACTAATCATTTAAACTAGTGTGTGCACCAAACCTCATGCACCAAGAATTCTATCTGTGCCTATAAAGAGTCCAGAGCCATGGTTCTGTGTACAAGGACCTCTTTCTGATTTTTGTGGGGTGGGGGTTTTCTTTTATTTTTGGCTGTTATATTTGTGGTTGGTTGTTCTCTTTTGCCATTGCAGTGCTGTGTGCAAGGCAGTCTCCTTGGGTAAATACCATTTAAGCCAGGTGTGACAGTTTCTAGATGCTGTGCTGTCTTCAATCCTGTTACATTTCTGAATGTCACTGTCAAACAGTGACAATCTTTTGGCCCAAAGGCTGGCCAGCACATCCTGTCTCTTTTCTCAGTGACGCAAGCAGGATGTGCTTCTTGGAGGTGAAGAACTATATTCCACTGACCGTATGCTTTTCTAGGACAGCCGAAAGTCAAATGTCAACAGCTGATCCTTTTTGTCTCAGTACACCTGGAGGTCAGGTTAAAGGTAGCTCAGGCAGTATCCAGTCAGTCTACTGGAGGCTCAGTTCCATCTGTTTAAATATTGAGTTAAATAAAGAGTTCTGGGATGGCCTGTTCCATGAAATAAAAGTAATTTATTTAACTTACAAAGGAAAAACTAAACAGTGACATTTACTCTCTTCTCATACTTCTCATACCTCACAGCCTGCAATGTAAAATCACCTTTGGAGAGAAAGGTGCTTTTAATGCTAGTAAATTTTACAATACAGCACAGACACCAAGATTTTCATTGAAGGAGTAAGACAGTTTGATAACATTTAAATATGCAGACCTCCCTTCCAGTTTGTTGAGAACATGGGTTTTGGTTACAACAGAAAAATACATCTGACAACAGTAGCTGATTATCTTACAAGCGAACAATATTGAACTCTGCATAGTTTATACAAGATACTGTGGAAATAATTTAATTACTGGCTTTATCCACTATTTACTAACTGGCCACATAAAGCCTGACATTCATCGGAGATGTGGCATTACATGTTCCGTTGGTGTTCTCTTAACAGCTTCATAAAATGAAGTATTTTCTGGACAGACAAATTTAAAAACTAAAAGCTGACTAGAGTCATAGATGTCTCCATTGCAAACATTTAGTGCTTACAATACATTCCTAAAGTAAAGGCAGGTGTCCAACAGAAAACAGCTGTCAGAAGGAATGGAAAACAGTGTGCAAGTTTAAAACATAGCGTTTAAAAGTGTGTCAGTGTGCAGGTTACAGTACCAACTGTGTATTAATACTAACAGGGAAAATAATCTCAGCATAAACAGATCTATGTCTCACAGTACATTCGTGATTGCACATGTTCCACGGCATTTGCATCCATTACACTCTCTTGCAAAAATCATACACATGGAGTACTCTTAATTAAAACTAAACTATTTTACAATGAATTGTACACATGCTTCAATCAGTGGGGAAACTGCAATAAAAAGAATCAGAATCACATCAGCAATGCTTACTGACTTGGAGAGCCACAGTGCCTGTGAAGTGACTGACAGCTGTCAGGATGTTTACAATACAATTACTACATGCAGCCTGTGGGTCACTGCGCAATAACCCCACCCGTGACTGACTGCACTGGGTTTAACTCTTTGCTCTTATAATGCGGTCCACGCACTCCCACCCGAGTGATCCTTGGGGCCATCCTCAGTCCACATCTGTTGTGAAGTGGTTTTGAACCTTTTTCCCTGTAATACTTAATGCTGCAGTAACTACTTGGAAAGGAAACAGGACATTTCTTTTCCACAGTGGGTATCACTGTGTTTTTAGCTACTAAAAGGGACATGGTATAAAAACAGGATTAGCTCATGGAATGCTACAGAATGTTGAAAATGCCTGAAGGGACACTGAAAGCACTGGGAAGAGCCCGCATCTTCAGCGTGCCATCTGCTCCACAGGAGAAGATACGATTGCCTTGCACAGTTTCAATCTGGGTGATGCCAGCACCAATATTTCTGAAAATGGACTGCTTAGCGTGTTCGTTTTTAAAAGAATGAATTAAATTGTAGCCAGTCAGTCTCCACACCTGTATCAGCACAACGACAAAATGAGATTACAATTAGCATTTGTATTTTTTCCCTAGTGTTTTCTGGCTGTTGTAAACCCCATTCAGTAAACATAAAGGGTATTTTTTCTTATCTACTAGCATGAATTACAACAAGTCTGAGGCCCCTGCTGAAGCGTAAGGCCCGACATCATCAGGTTACCTTAATGCAGACCAGCTGGTTACTCAGCAGAATGAAGCTGCTGTTACCTGATCAGCACTGTGCCTCCCTGCCTCCCCCCTTCCCAGAAGGCTGTAGAAATGGACAAGATGACTACTAGAGCTGGAAATGCCCTTCTGCTAAGGAACGCTGCACATTGCATATGAATGCAGAGTTCTTGTGCCGCTCTCTGAGCTGTCTGCTGCGTCCTCAATTGCAAGACCGTGCTACAACGTGCAGGGAGGCACAGGAAGCACCTAAAGGTGCTTTTAGCATCAGGAGGCTGTATTCTTCTCTTTACCATGTTCTTGTATGTCTTTCCTTTAGTACATGGACCGTGTTTCTGGGCTGGCTGGGGTTTGGTTTATTTGGTGTGTCTGGGTTTTCTTATTTTTTCTTGTTTGTTTCTTACTCCCATGACATCCCAATAGCTGTCTGGCACATACAAGAGAAAAAACCAGAACATGGTGTGACAGGAGCTTTACGCAATATTGAAGTTACTGGGCAACCCCTGTATTACAACGAGAAATACCAAAAGGTAAACGAGCGTCTTTTTGATGGAGAAAAATGAAACTAAGAATTCTGAATCAGGCAATTTGCTTTGTACACGGAAAATTCAGTCACATGACTTCAAAAAGACTGTTTAATCTTTGTTGAAGAACAAAACCTACTTGCTTTAGAAGGATCTTAATTAAGTTTATATTATAACATATATACAGCCCAGCTCCTCCAACACCTTACCTTCATGTTACCTTCTGCTGAGCCTGTGACAAAATAGTCCTCAGAGGGATCCAGTGCAAGAGCCTTAACAGCTGATTCATGCGCTTGGAAGGTGTAAAGGATTTGCCTCTGTCTGATGTCAAAGATGCAGATGTATCCCTTCCTACCTCCAGAAATCAGCAGTTGATGCTTAGGAGCATACTGAAGTACTGTAGCACCGTGATCATGACAAGTGAAAGCTGAAGAAGGAAGATGTAAACATTTAATAGATTTCAAACAGTAAGTAGCTTTCACACTTAATGGTTTTCTTCTATAAATTGTTATCTGAGTATTTTCAAACTTTACCGATACACATTCCTTCATATGGGTAGTGTTTTATCAGCCAATAGCTTTCTACTCTCATTAGAGCTATACAGATCCAGTGCCACGCACGCAGCATGATACACATGATCTTTGAATACAGGCACATACCTGAATTAAAAAAACTGGGAAAACATGGTGAGGTTTGTATGAAGTTTAATTAAATTCCTGAGTTAAAAAAGTACATCCAAGCTAAAAACTATTACCTTAAAGACGCATACGATTACCTTCTAATTTCCTACATCTATTTTTTGTAGGAACTCTGTTTCAATTGTTTAAAAATGAGGCTGAACTTCCGTGCAGTCTGACTCCTACAGTGCATCCATTGCTTATTCAAGCACTGGAGTTCTTTGGAGATGTTTACAATGGCTGAATTTGCTCATTTAGGATATTACATTTGGATTTGTATGTATTGCAACGTGACAGGATTTTAGTACTTTATTAATTGCTGGTTTTAGCAAAAACCTGCTCACATGCAGCTTTAGCTTGTCAGCGTTTTCTGTGTTTCAGGACTGTATTCAGATACTTCTGACTTGATCACCCCCATCTCAAAGGCAGTGCTATGGATCACCTTCTTTCTTCATACTTTTCTACCTGGTGCAGGTTAACATCATGCTGGAGACTCTATGTAGTACCAGACCGATGGGTACAGTAGTCTGCAATTCTTATTTAGACCCAGTGCAAACTTCTTCCACTGCCACAAACGCAGGCACATGCTTTCTTTCCTTTGTCAACAACAAAGGGAGGTTTAACTTTTGCCGCAGTACTTACCATGGATAAGACTGTTACCAGATGAAACCAAAGTATCCCAGAGACACACATTTCTGGGGGGGAAAAAAAGTCATTATGGCCTGTTGCTAAGTGATTCATGGGGTGACATGACTTAAAATGCATTCACCTTCCCTGGTAGAAGTGAATAAAGAGCCCTTGACTCTCTGCAGTTAAGTTAAGAGCTTAAGCTCTGCAAATAGTTAAGAGCTTTAACTCATTCTCTGTGGTCTTTAATGCTTCTTAGTGGAACTATACTTCCTATCATTAAGATATGTAGTAGTGCTAGGTTGTACCAAGAAATTACAGAAATTGTTATTTTCAGAGAAACAGAATGATCTTGCCTTTGCTGAGCATAGTTCTACCCCAGCAACAGCATCACATCCATCCAGCTGCACTGGCAATACATCTCGAAAAAACTGGTTCACAGTTGACCAGGGAAACTCAATTTGGGAATAAAGTGACTGAATGAATGATGTTCACAGAAACCATCTGGTAAGTTCATGTTGTAACAAAGTTTGGACCTCTGAACCATAAAACGTCTGCCACACAGCAGAGCACAAGAACTAGGCTGTCAATGGAGGTGAGTAGGTAGCCTCGGTGAAGTTCCTTCTAGTGTTTCTTTAAACATACCTGTTATCATTGGACTGTCCTGATGTAGCCACCAGACTTGAGGAGGTTATAAACGCAAAGTCACTTGTGGTTTTACTGTGGCATTGCCAACTCTATTGAAGACAAAACAAACATGTAAGATGCAATCTTACCAGTTGCAGTCTGCATCAAAAGTTACCATCTGGTCACTAATAGCGTAACACAAGCAGTCTAATTTTAAAGTTTTAAGAACTGACAAGCGATGCAGTTTGAAATCTCAGAGAATGGGGCAATTGAGTAAAAACCCAGTATAAAATTAAGCAATACTGAAATAAGTGAACTATAACAAATCTAGGATAAGAGTGCATGACAACAGCCTGAGTGTCAAACTAAGCATGGCCTTCGTGCACTGTTAAGAAGCAGTGACAAGAATTGGTGTATTTTTACTAAGTATTGGGGCTCTAAGCTTGTTACTGTCAGTGCTGCCTTTTTATTTAATCAAGAGTAATTTGTAGTGGTATTTGCAATTGCATTGCAATGTCTTGTACAAGTATTTTTGTAAAGACTTATCACTGAAACTCTGCAGTTACTTCGGTAACGCACACCAATTAAAAAGCAGCAAAATTAAAACTGTCTCAGTGGAACTCATGCTCCTGGCCTGTTTGCACTCTCAGAGACTTCACTTTCCTATAGAAACGTTTCTGTTTACTTACCTGATAGGGCTTAGGATTGGAGGTGGTTTGGTTCACTTGCCAAATACTAAGAAATCCTTCACCATCAGCCACACCGCACTACAAGGAATGAACTGCATTTATTAGCATAATGTACTGGCTACTGGATGTTTACTTCATGACAGTAAACAGCTGACTTCAAGAAAAAAACTAACCCACCAAATGACTGCCTGCACATTAAACATCATCAACAACAATTGTCAGGTGCAAAAAAGTAGTTCAGAAAAGAAGTTAGTTCAGGGCTGATTGTTTAATGATTGATGCTCTCCTACATACCTAACTTTTTCAAAATAGAGGCTTTTTAAGTGTGGAAGCATTATCTTTCAAATCCTGACATTAAATCCTAAAGCTTACAAAGGCATCCTCATTGCATGACTCTTCTTCAAACTGCTTAGTAAAGTAAGGTATGAGCGTGCCAGCGTGATCAGAACAGCTGTGGAAGGACTGTACCCTGTCACGAATGGTAAAGTGACCGAGTTACGTATGTTAAGCAAAGTGCATAAAACCTAGCACATAACGGTATAGAACAGGGGTCCTCAAACAGGGGGCTGGGTCCTGTCCCTCAGACAGTGTCGGGGGCCGGGCTGTAGTTTGTGCTGCCTGGCTTGTCCTGCCTGGGAGCGGGAGGGAGAGACGGCGAGCCGCACGCCTCAGCCTGGCCGCACTGTCGGCAGGAAGAAGCCAACTGCAGCTGCTCGGCGGAGGGGGCGTCAATACTGGTGGACTGGCGGGCCAGACTGGACACCCTGGGGGGCCCTATCCGGCCCACGGGCCGGGCTTTGAGGACCTCTGGTATAGAATATGATGTATAGATTACATTAAGCTTTTTACAAAGTGTTTTTAGAAATACTTAGTTTTTTTCTATTTTCTCCTTTGTAGCTAGCTTTCATGGGCCCTGTCTGAGTGACCTCCATGTGAAGCAGTTAAGACAAGTCCATCTTCTTATTTGAATTGATTGCAATATGATGTTAAGATTGCAGTTATCTCAAAATATAATCAGAATAGTTTTTTACAAAAGTTAAAACAAGACATGAAAATAGGCATTACAGGAGATACTTTGTGTTTCCAGCTTTTATAAATCTTAACCTTGTTTATATATCTCACAGCCATACCCAAACTCCTTTAATTCACTGCTTATGGCTTTTAACTACAGTGAAGTTAAATAGCTTCTCAGTCAAATACAGACAAGACTTGCTAAAATAACAGAATGGGCAACATGAGAAAGTTAAGACATTGGTATTCCTACCAATTTCTTTCTTTGCCCACTCTGTTTTCTGTATCTGGATTAGATGAACTTTCAAGGTCCCTTCCAATTCCTAATGTCCTGTGATTCTGTGAGTAAGCAAGTTCAAGTTTTTTCTAATATGTTTAATAAGGTCTTCAAGGGGGAACAAGGATTTCAGAACACAGAGAACACAGAGTCTGAAAATGAGCAAGTGCAGTGTGAAGCTGACAGAAGAGCCAGCATTTATTACAAATCTTCCACATGCTGCCCCAATCAGTGATATGATACTGCCTATGCCATCGTAAGCTTCGTGTGTCACCACTTAAAACTGTTTTGGAGGTCAGAGCACAACTAAGTGTTTCCTTACTGATAAAAACTAAAATAAAAGGTCCTGAATGCTGTACTGACCTTATTGCCCTGGGAATTGAAATACATTCTTGTAACTCTGGCATTCCCAGCCTGCTGGAAGCATACCAGTTGCTGTGGCCTTGTCCACTCAAACATTCGAACACTACCATCCTGTGCTCCTGTAAGATCTAAGATTAACAAACAGATGTTCCTTAATACTATGGTATTTTAGAGAACGTGGTAGACTCTGTTCGAGTGAGTGATTCACTTACAGTACTGATGGACTGGATGTGATGCCATTCTCTTGACGTTATTCAGATTTCTTTTAATAAGCTTTGTATAAAACAAATAAACATTAAAATACTTTTAAAAAAAAAGACAAACACACCCTTAAATTTTGTTGATACTACTCCATGCTGAGTGCCCCCCCCCAGTTAAAAAAGCCTGGTAAACTAAGATTATTTGTATCTAATTATGCTTAGTTGCACAACAGTAATTAAAACCTGTTAATGACAGCTTTTTTAACCATTAAGGTTCAAATAGTAAAAATATAATCTTCCGTTATACAAGGAGCTTAAGCACATCTCGATGTCTACGCTTTCGACATTTGTCCCAACGCAGGAGTGTAGTTAGGGATTTGTTCCGTTTTGTACCGTTATTTTCTATGTCACAGCAGCTCAGTGCCACAACAAACGTGAAAATGCCTTAGCTGAGTCTTCTTTTTGATCTTGGCCACTGTAGGCCTTTTCTGTCCCCTGTTGTAACAGTATAATGACTAATGCACGCTAGGCCCCTCTACTAAATAACACACTAAAAATAGTTACCGTCTCCTGATCTGTCCACAACAAAAGTACTCACCACACCAGCTCCAGTGCTGGTTTGACCACTGCCTAACCAGGGCATAGATGAAGATGGTTGTATCTGACTCACTCCAAAAGATGGTGCAGTTGACTGAGTTAGTGTTGTGGTAGAACCACGAAAGTCAACATCATCAGAACTGTAAAAGAACAGCAGTGTCCTGCTTTAATCACATGTTCCTTTGTCGCAACAGAGACAACAATTCAGGCCATTACATTCTACAGCCAGCATCAGCTACCACGACTAGCCTCAGTGCTACAGGGATGCAACTGCAGTGCCTGTTGCTAAGGTAGGACTTGATTAGCTTAGGATTTCACTTCACTGTGTAGTGCAGACGTGCCCAAAATACCCAAACTTTTCAAAACCTTAGCTTCTTCGCGTAGAAGAACAAAGGCAGTGATTTCTTTGCCTTCCCTTGCTCCTTTGTGAAGCAATCTGAAACCTACTGAAGAGGAATCGTTATCTTTTCTAGTCTGAAAAGGACGCGGCCTCGCAGTGCACTCCATGTAAGCTCAAAGAAACAATCCTACCTTTTGGATTCTCTGTCATATTCTTCCCCAATCCATATAAATGACTGAGCTGCCAGCAGAGCTGAAATATCAAGTTCTTGAACATCATGTGTAGATGCCAAAACAATTTCATTGCTGTTTGCCTAGGCAGCACAAATAGAAAATTTATAGTAACTTTCACATCTTTACATAAAAGATGTGAATTCATGACACTTACTTTAGCATTTGTGGCTTACCTTATTAACTGCAAAAGCCATTATCATATCTGATTCTTTGTGAATTATTTTTGCTTTTCCTCCAGGGTAGCCAAGATCTGCTTCAACCTACAAAACATTTTAAAGAAATTTCAATTAGCATGCAAATCCATTTTGTAGTGGTACATTCAGACTGCAAAAAACCACCAAAATTCATGCAAGAAAAGTTCAGTGGCCTCAGCATTGTTTAGAAAGCTAAACTTTTAGACTTCTCATACTCTTTGGTGTTCTAGAAGCCAAAAGTTAAAGTTGTGTGTGCAACTCTATTTACAAGGTGTTCTCTATTTTCAGGACATCCAAAAGTTAATTTACCTGATTACAAGCCTGCCACACAGACTACATAGAACATACAGCTTCTGTTAGTTGCATTAGAGAAAGAAAAGCCAGTTCCACAGAACTTTTAAGAATGTGCTAGAGGTTTGGGAGAAGGGATACTACCTTGGTTTTGTGATCTTCTGCTACGCAGTTTTGTTTGACCTGCTCCACACGATCTTCTACAGACTACATAACATCACACAGTCACAAACACAAAACACATGCACAAACAAATATAAAAAAAGAATGAAACATTCCAAACTAGATTTTAAAGGCCACTCTGTCAGTAAATGATGACAAATGTATTTTTAACTTCTTATAAAAGGCACAGAAACTAAGACAGGAATCTAAACAAACTCACTTAAAAGTAATGCCTCTTAGATGAACACAAGATGCATGGTATAGCAAATAAATGGAGGAGTATACACACACAAACTCCATACTTACAGGAATGCTTAGAGATACTCAATAGAATACTTATTGCCTACGATACTTAGGTGTTGGTTTACATTTTCTGTTAGAATTCATTACAGTTGCAACTGCAGAATTTGTAAAGCCCCATATTATATATTACTATATAATATTACTTCTATATGTATATATTACCCATGCATATATACATATACACAGAGTAATAGCTCACGTAAATTGCTTTTTCAATGTAACACACAAAAACATACACATAATGGAATTTATTCACTTGTTACCATTATCACTCATGTCTTTGTCTCTTAGGACAGTATTCAAATACATGAAGGTAAGGAGAGCTACATCTTGTCTTAAAATACTCAGTTGCTATTTCAATACACAACACAACAGCCATGTTGATTAAAAAATGCTTTAACACTGTTAAATGAAAGAAAGGAAACTGAAATACCAACAAAAAAGTGGAAAAAAAGTACTGAAGAGATTAAGGAATAGTTATAATTGAACTTTCTGTTAAAAACAGTTGCATCCTTTGTTTACCTCACTTTGCTTTCTTTTCTTTGTGAATATATATCTGATGAAAGTCTCCTGAAGAAGTTCTTGTTTCACAAGAAAATGCCAGAGTCTTTTTGCTGGAAGTGCTGAGTAATCCTTTGATCTGGATAAAACAGAAGTGGGGTGGGGAAGGGAAAAAGCCTCAGTGTAATTAAAGGTGGAAAAAAATTAAATGTAGAGAAAGGCTCTGAATGACTTTACGTGAACCGTAAAGCTGTATTAAAGCTGGTTTTATGTTGGAATTTATGCTTGCCCTACAGAATTTCCTTATATATTTCTTTTACTAGTCAAACAAATTCACAAATGTTTACTTTGTATATGAGCCAGATTAAATCCTTTGCCTCAGATTTGAGGACAAACATTTCTACAGGAGCAGTGCATGTTTGTAAGGCCATTTTAATAACAGTAGTGTCAACAACGCAATTCCAAAGTCACGTATAGTGAGCAATCTAAAACCATATTTTGTTATATTCAGAAAAGCAAGATATCTCTGAGTTGAAACCACAGCTTACTATCTGCATTTAAAGATTCCTGCAAGCATAGAACTTCTCTTCCTGCCCTCTGCATGCATGATCTCTTTTTTCGTTTTGCTGTTGCTGAGGCAGGGTGGGAGATGGCTGCTACTGAAGGAATAGTAAGAGAGGTTGAATATGGTCTTCCTAGCAGCAGCTGTCATCTTTACAGGTCTGCTCTTTACCTGCTGCAGCTGTGAAATGAGCAGCAGAGTAAGTAAAAGCCACTGCAAGAGACAGCTGCATAAGAAAGATGTGGTGAAATGGTTTCTGTGAAGTATGGGCTAAAACTAAGATCTAGCAAACCTTCATTTAGCTGTTTAACTTTAGGTGAGAACACTGTTCAGTATTTTTATGATCTAAGAATGTATTTTTGCTAGAAAAAAAAGGATTACTTACTTGAATGGTGTGTTTTCAGGTTCAATCATTGCTTTATTGCGGAGAAGAGCTGGTCCTGCACTTGCACCAAGATCACTAGGATAAGTATTGATATAGTTTGGTGGTGGGCCTTCAAACTGGTCCATCCTATCTTGAAGAATCTGTTCCCAGTGTTCCAAATTTTTTATTACAGCAACGCCCAATGGTGATGTTACGGGGAGATCTAAACAGAAAGAATAAGGCTTAGAGAAAATTTAGTTAAGCTGCAGTGTGTATAAAACCCTGGAATTATACAGCCGTCCACAAAAACCCCTCTTTAAAGGCAACCTATTTGTTGGCAACTGTAAGTTTAAATAGTTTAAATACATAATTCTAAATATGAAAACTGAAAAACAAAGCCTGACAGAAAACCGCTTATACAGCAAATTAGAACGTAAAGCAGAATTTAACGTACCAGTGAATTCCAGACCAGCAATAGGAAAGAAGTTCTTAACATTGTGCAGAACTAACTTCACCATTGTCAGATGCAGAAGAGCCCAGCTGTATAAAAATAGGAGATTTAGTTGTATTAAAACAGTATCTTTCACCTTCTATCAAGTACAGAGTTTAGAAAATCACTGCAGATTGTTCACTGAAGTTTACCAAAAGTACTTCTAAATCAACTACGCAACACAAGAGTGCATCTGAGGGCACCTCACCTTAACACAAGGTGTCTCTTTCACAAATCCAAGATTACTATACTCTTCCCTGAGAGCATGCATGTGTGAGCCTGTGCAAGACTGAGAATTAAGTACAAGCTCTCCTGAAACACCTCCTAAAGTTCTCCATGAAATCACAATGAGTACAGACATTTCTTGACTTCAGCATTCATGGCAGAGCTTTCACACTGAAAGGGTCTCACAGGTACTAAAGATACAAATCCAGTACAGTGTAACTGTAAGGACTAATAACAGACCTAAGGAATGCATGTAAAAGCTGTTGTATTTCTCCATTATTGTAACGCTGTGGTCATGCACTTTATTACATTTCACCTTGCAACATTTCTTCTTTTAAAGTGTTTTAATTGCCTCTCATTTAAAATCTAAAGATGATGCTTGATTCAGAACTCTAAACCATCACACTAGCATACTGGCACTGTGGGAACTCATGTTCTCTGTGTCTTGAAAAAGATTATTTTTTTTTAAATGTAGTTTCATCCCTTACCAAAAAATGCAAACCACACAGTTTTGGCTTCCTAATCCTGTTTGTTAGGCAAGTATATGGGGAACTATTACTACAGTGAGAATTTGTCACTTCTGTTGCCACAGAAAAGTCTATCCACTGTACAGAAACTATTTGACTTAACCGGACGGTGCCGAGGTCCTGTATTTTCTTTAATTTGGAAGCAAAGGTAAGTGCATGACTTTATTTTAAATCATTTTGCTGACCTGTAAGAATTGGCGTCTTTGTGCTCCTGGATCTGTATATCAGAAAGGAAAGCATCATCCTCCTCTTCATCACTGTGAATGCTTTCATCAGAATCATAAATGACACCGCTGTCTGATAAAGGGAGAAACGGCTGCAATACAAAACAGAAATCTGCTATAAAAGCATTTCTCTGATCTTTTGAATATTCATCTCTTACTGTAATTATCACTGTCATACAAGTTTAAAAGCTCATAACTTTTAGGCTCCCCTAAAACATAAACAAGCAGTAAGAGGAAAAGCTTTAACTGCTATTATTGGCAAGAAACATGTTTTGTAAGTTAGATAATAGACTTGTAGGGCCTTCCTCTTCATGAGGATAGTATTCTGCAGCTTACTACGAAGAGCAGTCAAGATTTTCCCAGTATACTTATCCTGTAAATAGTAACAGAAAAGAAACATGCTTTTATGAACTGTAATTCATATTGCTCATTTTAAAATTACCTTTGCCATAAAGTAGTCCCACATGCTGAGTTCTGGAGGGATAAACTTTTCTTTGTAAGAGGGTCTTTCTGCAGGTACAGGTGGCGGAACATTGCTATCTTTTACTGGTCTCCCTGGCACTAACATTCTCATATTAAACCGACGGCGATGCTTATCCATTTCTTCTGATGGAAGAGGTGGTGCTAAATTCAGGTAATTTGAAAAGCTGATATTAATATTGCATCTTTAGAATTGGCTGCATTTTATAAATGAAGCAACTAAAACAACTGTTATCGATACTAATTTCTACTGATTCTGAAATCCAAGCCAGCCTACATAAAGTAAGTGTAATCATACAAAAAGTTCACTTACAATAAAAGATAGCTGTGTCATTTATATATTGGAAGTATCATGAGAAATGCATTGCATTATCTGGATTAAGTTCTCAGGAGATAGGTAGTAAAAAGGTTTTTAGCTGAAAAATTTCTCAAGAATGAAATGGAAGACTTTTTTATTGAGAAATTAAAGTAATATATGAAATTTCACTGAACTGTAAAATGAATAACTAGCAGTTCTTATTCACAATGCAAGCCGCCAAGGAACTCAAGATGGCAAAGAAAAATTGAAGAGAGAGACAGCTTTTTGACAACTGAAGTCTATTCTAAAGGGTTATAATTTAAAATGTTGTAATAGTTATTAAAATTTTAAAGTGGAATTTGGTTTTCAAAGTGTTACTGGCTAGGCAACATTGAAGATTACACTTATTTTACTACAAAGGAGAGAGATACTAAAAAACCATGTTATTTTCCTAAAGCCACTACCAACATTCATCTGCACTGCAAGTTTTCACAAACCTTCATTACCATCCTCTGAAACATCAGAAGCAGCTTGTAGGTTAAAGGAAAACAGAATACATCTCAAATGAAGACATGGCTTTAGAGAAGTTATTCAAAATAAAGTAATTGCCCAAGGGAGTTGA
Organism: Rhinopomastus cyanomelas; assembly: GCA_013400115.1. NCBI lineage: Eukaryota > Metazoa > Chordata > Aves > Bucerotiformes > Rhinopomastidae > Rhinopomastus > Rhinopomastus cyanomelas. The sequence goes on along the minus strand of VXBP01006609.1, from coordinate 41,829 downwards.
AGCTATTTGACGAATGGCAAACATATGCTGTGCACAGTCAGAACTGTGCACCGCCTTACTGCTGTGTTCTGCATTTCAGATATGGAACATCTCCTTTTCCCTAAGTTTCAAACCTATCATTGATTTGGAAGTCTGTATGACATCACGTTTGAAGTACTTCTGCAGCATGAAGTCTGTGGCAAATGGCTGTGTTTGCTTCATCTGCAGAGCCTGTATTACTGCTCCACTTTTGCTTTCCCTCAAGCAGTTTATTAGGACATCTTTGTCCTAACAGATGCATAGGCAAAGACGCCCACACATCTTTGCAAAATTCCTGGTTTGGAACCTACACGTCCTGAAGTGTGTTATAAGTCAGCCTTCTATGGTAATACTAGCAATATAATAACTATATGGCTTTTATGGCAAATCCTAAATGTGCTTGGTGCCATTACAGGAAAACTGCAGGACTAATATTTTGTCTGCTTTTTAATTAGGATCACAGTTTTCTTGCCAGCAGATACTTAAATTAAGTGCTTCTTTTTTTTTCTTTTTAAAAGAAAGGAAACCTCTCCTACTAGATTTCTAAAAGGTACGAAATGCAAATTACTGGTATGGGCTTTAGAGAACAAAGTACCTGGAATGTTTTCAGATTGCCGTCGAGGTTTTACAAGAAGTTTCACTCCTCCACCAAAAACAGCAGCCCACATTCGGCTGTTCAGAGGATGGGCTGCTAGTCGAAATAATTCATTACATGAATTGGTTGCAAGGGCGTGGATGAGGAGACTCAGGTAGACAGCTACAACAGCTTCACAAAGTAGGATGTTTAACTTTGGTTGATCTTCATCTTGAGCTGAACTCAAGAGATTTATAAGTGAACTCACACCTGCAAAGAGAGAAGAGAAAAAGCTCTACGCGAAATGAGTAGGCGTACAAATGGAAAAAAAAGAGGTAAACACATACTAACAGCTACATGAAACGTACTATTAATGTTTCTTAAATAAAAGAGATAAAAATTTAAAAAGCATTCTTGGATCGGGGTCTTCTGCATGGTACCTCTGTGTAAATAGTATGGGCAGTTCTGTTAGCTTATGGAATTCCTGCACTGCTTCCACAGCTGACCACAAAACACTAAACTTTCGCTAATCATTTGGAGTGGATGTTTTGCTGACTATGACTAGAGAAGCAAGGTGTGAGACAATACTGTAGAAACAGCTAATACCTCTGCTAGGCTGTGAGGCAGGTTGGTAGAAAACATTTTTGGATGATAAATGATCAGCTTATTGAGTTTACCTAAAGACAAAACAACTTAAAACAACTGTTTTCCATAGAGAAATTTTATTTTTATTTGGTTAGATATGTGAAAAAGTTAAAGGCCATTTTTAACTCAGGAACTGAATCAGAAACACTTATCCATCATTGATCATCCATCACATTACGGGACTGTGAAGTGGTTTTGAGATGTGGAACTAGTGTCTAGTGGTGCTAAAGGTAACGTTATTTTTGTCTCACCAGGCCACTGGGCAGGAGGTGAGTTTGGAGTTGCATGCTCTTCGATGCTTTCTGTCCTCAGTCTGCGTCGATCACTCAAAAGCAGTCCTTGATAAACCATCCCTGTGAACTGATTTGCTTCTGTTCGACTGCTAAACACAAATTAATTTGTTCTGATGAGAAAAGCTTTTAAAATATTTTGGTAATGTTTTGGTGTGTATATATATATATATATATGAGCTTCCAATTTTGCATGGAAAATGCAATATTTCTATTTCTCAAAGACTTGTAGCCTAGAATTTTATAATTTTGTGGTATACAAAATACATTTTTTACTACACTTTGAGATGTTTCCATGGAGCATTGCCAATTTGAATGCATTTTGTGCATAGTCCTGGATATGAAAAAGACTTTCACGAAAACTTCCAGTTTGGAATATAAAATGCCCAAGTTCCAAGTTCAGATGTTTCCCCATGCACACCTTTTCAGCAATGAATGTGCTGTGGAAAATGGCATTCAAACATTTTTCAGAAGCATTGCCAGATTCTATTTATGAGAAAACATCTGAATGATTGGTTTGATTTTATCTGTGTAAAGCTGACCTGGGTATCAGTATGTAAACTGAGTAAGTATCCACACCCTCTGTAGACACATGCATCAAAAATACTCATTTTGAATACACCCAAACAGAGGAACTATAGGAAAGCTTTCAGTTTTACCTGTAGCTGTGGCTGTCACAAAGTGCTTGATAAATGGATGCAGAAAGTGAAGCTGCTAAAGAATGAAGTGTGTACACCTAGAATAAAGAGAGCCAATAAGCTATATATAGATATATCAGTAATCTGAGTAACTAAAATACTGAAGAAGTGACTAAGTATGTCCTGTTGTGCTAATTAATTTGATGGAAGGCATACTACATAACACCACAGTTCAGGAGTTGCTCAGTATGCATAAAATACACAAGTCTGTGTAATTACCATATGACTGTTTTATCTAGGACCACTTTTTGTACCTCAGTTAGGCTCCGGGAGTAACAACAATTATTGCCTCACAACGCAACAGAAACATTCCAAATCTTAAAAGAAGAAAAGCAAGGATTTGTTTGAAGTCTGGTAAAAGTCAGTGTGAAGAAAACAGTACTGTCAAACTGTGAAAAATGTTAACTTTTTTAAACCCACGCTGTGCTCATTTCCATCTTTTCTTACCACTTTTCCACTTAAACAAGTGCTAGATGCTAAAGACAGGAATTACCTAAATAGTTCTGCTGTTTGGAGGTGTCAGCACTTCTTTTTGAACTCACTTGTAAAAGAATGTACATGTGATGTATGAGTTTTAGTCAGAAAGATGCCTACTGTGGCACAGGATGGGAGAGGTCAGCTGATGTAAGAGACAAGAAGGGATGGATATGAGCTTGGGTTACAGTTTTAGAAACGTAACGGCCTTGAAGTGGGACAGGCCATTTAGTTTTTCCTACCTTCATTTCAATAGAAATGAAAAGTCATTTAGTGAATATTCATGTACAATATAAAGATTTAGCTTCTTACTAATTAACTGTATCATAGTCTCAGGCTCTTTGCCTTCCCCCCTCACTATGTACTGAATCTGAACAGAATTTATACACCCCCAAGTATGGAGTCAGACAAACTAACTCACCAGAATTCCTTAAAAACTAGCACTTGAGTAAGTGCTTAGAGTAAGAGGTGTATTATTTATATTTTAGAAGGTTACAACATAACTTACAGTCTACCATCTCCAACTTCATTCATCTCCCTACAGGATTTGACCAGATTGGTAATAGTTAACTTAGATGACTGTGTTGTTTTATGAGCCAAGAATTCAGTGTTTTAGTAAACACTATTGACACTCAGAATGGTTTCCCGAGAATTAACTGGGAACAGGATGTCCAAGAGAAGGGGTTAACTATCAGTTTCAGTTGCTAGATTGAAAGCGGGAAGTCAGCAGTGTGAAAGGGTGTTGAAAAGCTAAACACATTGCTTCATTTTTTGCATGCTCACTCCCGTTTCATGAAAAAGTCACTTAACATTTCCTGAAAGCTTTTCATTACCTTGACATCATCAATATTAGGATGTGGTGGTGATTTCATCTGCACAATAGTATAAAGAATATCGTGGATGTGATTGTTTAAGTAGAGCACAGGATTAGCTATCACAGTTTTGGTGGATGCTATGCTTGCAGAAAGCAATGGCAGTGTCGTGGGTAAAGGAAGTGGAGACTGGAGCTGTTTCACAGTAGTTTCCTGTTCAAAGAAAAGACTGTATTTAAAATTATTGCTTTGAGGAAAAAAAATGGGAAAAAATGATCATTTTACATTGTAAATGTTTTCCAAGGGTTATTTATCCACTTCTGCTATCTGCTCAGTACAGACAAGACTTTACTATGACTGATGTCAAAAGTGGGTTCTTTTTTATGACAACATCGATCAGGCCTCGTAGCCAAGTTTGCTGCAACACTTTTGGATTTAGTGCAGGAAGAGTCTTTTTGTGTCGCTCATTAGGAAGTTATGATTGTCTGTCAAGAAACTCTAGCTAAGTGTACTTGCAGGAGCATAACAGACATCATAGGCACTGGTTTGAGTTTAATAATGATAATGTGGTTGTAACACACACATAATGCTGCAGCTACGATATAAACAGTCGTTCCATATTTACCCATAGTTTAATCCTAAGTGTCATAAAACAAACTCTTAAGAACCAAATCATCAAGATATGGAAAAGCAGCACAATGAAATATGAGTTCTTTAAGAATATCAAAATGGTCTGTGTCATTAGGCTTACAGAACAAAAGAAGCCTCTAACTAGGCACAAATTTAAGCATTTGACAAAACTGACAGTCCAGAACTGTTCACCCTTCTGAACAGAAACTACTAGAACTTGTTTTACCTGCTGTGACTCTTGAAGCAAGAACTTCAGCTCCATTCTTACAGATGCTAAGCCACCACCTTGTGCTCCGTGAAGACTGCAATAACTGAGAAACACTCGTAGGAGAGCTTGGTTCTTCTGCAGCCACCACTTCCGTCTTTCAGCATGCTCTCGTTTTGCTTGTAACCTACGTCTTTCTATCTGGTGCCGCTCATATGAACCAATGTCTGGCTTATCCATAATATCATCGTGATCAAGTAGATCCCCATTTACTTTGGTGTGTGTTTTACAATAGTCTTTGTCCCCTGCTTCGTGGTTGCATATTCCATGCATAGCAGCAATCTCTTTTTCAAGCCAGTTGTACAGCTGAAATCTGAGTTTCCCTCCATCTACTTCATAACCCGTAGCTAAAGTCCTCAGCTCAGTCATAAGGATCTTCAAACATGCTCTGAACTTCAGCTGTTCAGCAATAACATCAACCTCAGCATCTCCTGCATCAGAAGTCTCCCCACGTGGTGTTTGTGGGACGTTAGTGTCCAAGGCTGATGGCTGATCACCACTCTTAGACTCAGATTTTGAGTCTTTCATCACTATACCAACATCCTTGTCCTCTTCATCTGACTCATTTTTGTCTTCACCCCAGTCAAGAGTCAGAGGTTCATCATCAAATTTAACTGCTGGTTGACTCCAGTCAAATTGCGCCGAAGATTCAACAGTATTCTCCAAACCAAAGGGTGCTGAAGCTGGCTTTGACCAGTCTATATCACCACTTTCTGCACCATCCTTTATGGCTTTGAAATCTGAAACACCAGCTTGGGTTGCAGGACTAGAGGAATCTTTCTCTGCAGCCACAGTAGTCTTTTTTCTTATTTTTGGAATTTTGGAAAGGACTTCAAGAGCTAGCACAGGGCAGCCCACTTTAAAATGAGCATTTGCAGTAGTGAAGAATAATTTTCTTTCTATAAGATTAATTTTGTCAACAAAGCTTTTCTCAGTTTTTATACCTAAGGTGGCCAAAGTCCCTTCTGGTGAGCTGAAGTATCTCCGGATGAGCAAAGGGTGGGTCCGAAGATAATTGTAGAAACTGAATACCACAGGATTGCATGACTTGACGATAACTAAGGAATTAAACAGATATGACATGTATTGAAAAGTGGTTTTAAAGGGGTATACATGATGGTTTGCAGCTCTTCCTGCATGTCAGAGATCTGTTCAAACACAAAACCAGTGACAGTTTTGTGTCTAGCTACTAAGAGATCAGTACTTCTTCCCCACAAAACGATTAACTGGATGAGCAGAAGGATACTAACTTCTCCCATCTTCCTTGCTGTTAACTTCCACTTAGCTAAGCCTACAAAATGCTGAGACGATCATCCAGGTAGAGATCTCCCCATCGAGGGAATATGCCACCCATGATAGCCAGTGATCTCAGAAAAGACAGGACATGAAACTGCTAGAACACTGATCAATTCCTAGAGGCAACAGGGAGAATTCAACTCCACTGGAATAAAGAGTAGCTAGCATTCAGGAACAGAGAGGTACTGCAGGGAAGTACAAACAAGAAAGACCTCCTGGGCCTATCTGGCAGCAGAAATGAATTTGGTATTGAGAGGCTGGAAACATATTCTTGGAAGAAACTAGAAAAAAAAAAAATTACATTTTTTTTCTTTAAAAAAGGAGCAAATATTGAGTGGGCCCATGCATAAACTCATGCATGATTTCAGCATAATGGCATTTCAGGAGAAGGGACTGCATACATAACAAAGTATTTCTTGTTCTCTGCTTTGTCTTAATGCTTGTCTTGTTAGACTGATGGTTTTTCCTTACCTGGGTTTTCATCATCCTCTTTAGGTGTTTGTTCTAACAACGTGTCTAGTGCTCTAGTGTAATCTTTCATTATCCAGTAGGCAATGCTTCTCAGAAATGGATCGGAGTGAAGTTTAGTGCAGCTGAACCCAGTTCCATCCTTACTGCAACCCAAAATCTTCTCATAGAGTATGGAAGTATATGTGACAGAGGTTTCAAACTCTGATTCATATAAACGAGCAATAACCATAGCCAACTGGATGTCTTCCATCTTCTCAAGGCACACCTACGATAAGAATTGGGGAAAAGGTTGTTCTTTAAAAAAACAATTAAGTGAATAGCTACATATGTTTAATTTATCATCATATCTGGTCCTTAAAATAGATATCACCTTTGGTCAAACTATGGTGAGATACATGTAAGTAACACTCTTTTCCATGCTTTGGAAAGAAATGTACTTTTTTTTAATTCAAGATTTTTTATATGCATAGCAGTATATCAGCATGGCAAAATTAACATGGCAGAAATTAATATGTTCTACTAGATAGAATAAAAATAACTCTAAACTGTAATGTTAACACATTTCCTTCACACTGTGTTACCTGTGAAACAACAGTGAACTATGTAAAAATCCTTTTCATTCTCAGATAAAGACAAAAATCCTGCAAATATACAGTCAGGGTAACTAAAGGTTCATGAAAGCCCATTCTCTCCCGAGAGGCCCTGCTTTGATTATGGCCCTTTTTATAGCTCTCAATTCCCCTGTGGCTGGAGTAAACATCACAGCTCCACACAACAGAGATCCTAGGGGTCTTTAGAAAAGAAGTCCCATTCTTTTTTTACTTAATGTTGTAACAGTAGATCATATAGAATAGCTAGAGGCAAAACAGAGTGCTACAACTGAACTGCTCATCAAACAGAAAGTGCTGCCAGAAGGATCATGACCAGTACTCCCAGCAGTGCTTCCACTGGGGTATCCAATCCTTCAGATCAGCTTCCAAGCTGCTTTTGGCAGTACCGTGGAGGCAAATGCTATTTCTGCAGGACACAAGGGGGTTCTGTGTGCACATACCATTTGCACTGCCACAAGGTGTACAAATGTCCACAGAGAACAGCTGCTAAGACAGCAGTTACACGGGTACAATTAGAAATGGAACCATTTTCAAAAGTGGGTAGATACCTCTATAGCATCTTTCAGTGAACCTGCGAGCAAGAAAAACGCAGCCGACTGCTCAAAGCGTTGTTTTCCCAGCAAAGCAAAAGCGTTCTTCAGAGCAGCTTTGCGCCACCTGTCTTCACTGAAGTTGTGGCTGAAGAAGGCAGTCATCTTTTCATCGTGCTGGGACCTGCAAAACAAAAGCAGTGTACACAGCAGCTTATTACGACCCCTTTGCATTCCTGGGTCAATTAAGATTTAATAAAACTTACAGTTAGCAGGACTTACCTAAACAGACCCCACACAACTGCCTTCTTCTTCATAGCAAGGTAAAAAAGTGCAGCGTCTAAGGCATCATTGTTCCTCTGGAATGATGCTTTTGCAACCTGTAGTAGACAAAATCTATGATGATTACTGAAAATATGAAGGCTACTCTTGCCTAAATAACCTGAGTTTGCTGTCGGGGAGAATGGTCTAGATGAACTGTATCATTTCTACAAAGCACCACTAATTTCTGCCAGAATGTCTTATTCATGTGTGACAGTCAGGAAAACAACACCACTGCAGACATTAACCCCTCTCAACTACAGGGGGACATTACAAATGTGCAAATAAAAATGTTTCCTTTGGAAGTGTGACTGCAATTCACACTATTAGGTGAAATTCCTTTTGTGATTAATCACCTACATGTAAGCTAGTACAAGTATTTAATAAACACCTTTTTTTATAGATTCAGAGATGTAAGTGCATTTAATCTGGAATACTAAAATAATTAAATTTTGCTGCTGGATTCCTCGAGTACCTTGCAACCTTTTAAAATGTATTTTCACAACAGATTACTTGAAAATTTGGTAAACTAACAAGTACTACTGTTCCACACACATTTCAGGATTGCATTATATAATGTAATTCAAAGAAAAAATATCCATTATTCAAAACCATCAATCTTTGAGTTACAAGAAAAGTGGAATTCTTATTAAAGTAAGGATTTAAATCTCATTGGTAGCTATGGGAAACATTTTAGGTGTTATATCAAAAATATATTGGATTTAATCCATTACTACACTTCCCATAAGAAAACACTGCTTGCAAATGAGATTTGGCATTATTTTTGTTTTACCTAATACAGGTGCCTATTTCTATAAAACAGTAATTTTGTGTCCTCGGAAGGACAAATCCTGCATTTATTTGCAGTTAAGATCTTTTATGTTGAATAGAACTACATTACAAAAGCCACAAAATTTACAAAAAGATCCTTTATATAGGTTTTATTGACTGACAGTTTTAGATATATTGATTTCTTAAATAAAACCCACTACTGAGCTCAAAGCAATAGAATCATAGAATCATAGAATCATTACGGATCGGAAGGGACCTCGAAAGATCATCTAGTCCAATCCGCCTGCAACAGCAGCATCACCTAAACCAAGTCACACAGGAACCCGTCCAGTCGGGTCTTGAACATCTCCAGAGAAGGAGACTCCACAACCCCCCTGGGCAGCCTGTTCCAGTGCTCTGTCACCCTCACCGGGAAGAAGTTCCTTCTCAGGTTGATGTGGAACCTCCTATGTTCCAGCTTACAACCATTGCCCCTTGTCCTATCACTACATGACACCGAGAACAGCCCAGTGCCATCGTCCTGACAATAGTTCCTGCTTAATCAACGGATATATCTCAGATCTGAAAATGAGACTTTAAAGCAGCATACGTCATATAATTTTAACATGCTGTAAAATTCGTGGAGGAAGAAACTGGGTGCTTCAGCAACGGCTTTTCCATAAATCCATTGTATTATACCTTACCATTGAATGACTGAAGTTGCAAGCCAGGACTGCCAACGCCTAAACTAGTGATGCACTGGAGTACAAAGGAATCTGCCACGTACAAGTCACTGTATCTGTAAAGGCAAAGCTAGCACCCGTGCGACTTACAGTTGGTAAACACTGACAAGTACCTTCTCGATGCACCTTCGGAGTGTGTTGATGTTCCTGACCCACCAACCAATGCCCATAGCTCTTAACTCAGACCACTGGGGGTCTCCCTTCTGGATAGCGGGAATCATATTGATCAACTCTTCCTCAGCCTCAGAATGAAAAGCCCACGCAAAATGGCAAGTCGATAGGCCTAAAGGGTGGTGGAAAGGAATACAATTCAGAAGACTTCCTACTAAGTAAATGGAATAGGTCAGACACGCAAATTGTGAGCTCCAAGCCAAATTTGGTAGATCTGAGAGAGACTGTTTCCCGCAATGGGAAGCAGAGATACTAAAGGAACTGCTAAAACATTTTTTTGCTCACTAGGGAAGCCTTCCTTCCATAATTTTCCAGACCCCATTCATATATGTACTAGAGTTACACGGTGAAAGCCTGGAGGAAAAATATTCTGTTATTGCAGAGGCAGACACATCTTGGGCCAGAAATCTTTGTCTGCTGCTCAGTAGGTAACTGCTTTCTTTTCTTTCTCACATTTCATGAATTTACTCAGGTTGAGCAAAGGAAAAAGCCTGCTGTGCTGAAAATGATAAAATAATCTTTAAGGCAAGATAAAGTCATGCTCATGTAAAGCAGTATCTTCATTCCAGAAAACAAAAAAAAGAGACACACATACAACCCACATGCTATCTGTTTAGGGAACTGTCTCAAACTGAATGGGGTGGAATCTTCCTTCTATTTCTTTCTGTTTCTTCTTTTCTGCTATTCACAGTGCATGTAGGGAAGCCTACAATTAGCCTTTTCAAGACAGGAGCCTTAAAGGAATAGATATAAACAAATTAAAATGCACCTAATAGAAACATCATATTAGAAATCACACATAAGCAGGTCATGTCAGCTTAGGTGAAGCGAGCAAAAGCAATACTTCACTTCAAAGGTTACCTTGGTGAAGCAGCTGAACCCGATACAGAGGTGGGAGTGATGTCAGAAGGCAGGTGTGCAAGCGCATGGCCAACAAATACCGTAAGCCACATTCATCTAAGGTATCTCGTCCTGCAAAATCGGAAACACTGACTTTTGAACATGCAGTGACTACAAGAGCAATGTATACAATTCATCACACTCAGGGTGTGACAAATGTGTGTTTCTATGCTTGCTTTGAAAACTCAAACTACAAGTTTCTTATGATGTACGAAATATAAGTATTTATATTTGAATGTTTTTCTTTCTTGCTGTATCTAATCTGAAAAACTGTTGCTAGCTTTCAGCTTTGTTACCCCAAAATACCCAAGGACGACGTTAACTTTTGCTGAGAAGAGTAAGAATGCTAATTCAACAGTATGTCAGTTACTAACCTGAGTAATTCTTATCTCTGTTCTCATCCAGTTCAGTGCTTGTTGTGGCCACGGTGTCTGCCAAAGCTACAAGGAACATCTGCTCCAGTCGAGTGAGGCCTGGTAGACTTGAGTGCATCAGGTGGCTTGAAAGAACGCTAGCGTGTTCGCGGCCAAAGTAAGTTGGACCATACTGTGACAGGTTAATAACTTTGGATTTACTCTCCCTCTTTTCAGGCTCGAAATCAATAAAGTCTTCCGTTGTAACAGGCTGAATCTGGAATAGGTCTGAGTATTGATCCTCTGTTTTTCTCTTAGCATGATCTTCTGAGCCTTGAGGTATTGTAGAAGTTTCTTCAGAAACATAAGTGGCATCTCGATCTGCAGCTAGCAGTGCATAGAGTGGCAGTGGGGGAATTGAGTCTATCTCCGTGTAGTCTCTAGTACCATCTTTTCCAGCTGTGATGGTATCCTTTGCAGTACTACCACTTACACTAATGGTGCGAGAAAGATGGCGTTTAGGACCGGTTCCTTCTCCAGCTTCTGTATCTTTAACTATTGCAACTTCTCCTGCAATACATTTAACTAAATGTGATAGAATGGCTTTGGCTCGACGAACTTTACCCAGATCCATAAGTTCTAATAACTGGGTTGGATGATACTGGGGTAGAGTAGGTGAAAGAACATGAGCAGCTTCAAAAAGGCCACCATCCTGAATTACAGTTGGAGTGCCAAAAACATCATCCACAACACCTGCCCCATCAATTACACTAGTCTTCTTCGCTATCAAGCTTGTTCTGAGTGGATCTTGTGTTGCTGAGTCTTCAGTAGTAAAAACATCACTTTCTCCATCACCAAACTTGACAGCATGTTTCCACTGGGCATAAACATGCATTTCACAGTCCATTCCCACTACTAGTATACCATCTCTCACCCAGGACAGAGAAACAGGCAGCGAAGGGGTTCCATCCACAGACGATACCAAATCAATTGATCTGAGCAACACCCACTTTGACTTGATGCCTTGTTTTATGCTACCACCTAGTGGTAAGGTAATGACAGCTACTCCTTCTTTGCTGCTCGCTTGATCCGTTACAATTCCCGACAGTCTTCCATACATGAAGATGTTGGCACCAACTCCAACTGTCAATATATGTGAACCATCTTCTTTGGATACCCAGTCCAAATGCACCAGATGCTTGATACTGGGCACCAGGTATTTGTCTTTATTTAAAAAAGCATCTGATTTACTATAAACAAATAAATTGCTATCTACACTGACCCTCGAGTCAAGTACACTTCCAACCTTAACTAAATCATCCAGATGAATTGTCTGTTCCAAAACCCACTCTGATCCTCCTGTAGACTCACATTCAAGTATACAAACATGCATGGAGAATTCTTTTGAAACAAAACCATTATGCTGTATGGGTTGTTTGTATGCTACTGCAAGACGTCCTGTGTAAGAACAGCTAACAGCAACTGGCCTTCCTACTATGCTTACTGTACTGCTGTTGTCTTCTCCTTCATCGTTCATTAAAGGCCATTTTCTCCAGTGATATGTTTCCCTTTCTTCATCTTTGCTGTTTAGGTCTGTCTCTACAGTACATCTCCAGAACCGCACTCTGTTGTCTGAACACGATGTGACTATCAAATAAGGTGCAAGGCAGACTGGGTATATTGATGAAGAACTCAGGTGACCTGAAGTTAGATCAAACATACTTCCTTTTAGTCACAAAAGGCAGAATGCCTACACAAATAAGGCAGACATAACACTACCTATCTACTAACAGGTAACTAACTGGTAGTATTTCCAGTTTAGAGCTGGGTAAAGACAACAGCAAAAAGCAGTCTTGTGTCTTGAACATTACTAATCATTTGCATTTCTGGTCACTATTCAAAGTAGATAAACTGGAACTTTACTAATTAGAGATGGGCTGTTAGAATAATGGGGGGAATACAAAGCCTTAATCAGATGAGATTCAGTAAATTAAGAGTAAACTCATATAGCATACCAAAATGAAACCTCATTGGGAAGGGGAGAAAAAAAGACGGGAGACACTGAAAGACAGACAAACAGTAGAAGGTGTGAGTGCATCGAGGGAAAAGTCCCCCCTATACACTCAACACATTAATGCTGACAGACGAACAAGTACGTGTAAATTGTTCATTAATAAACTCAGTAGAACTTAAATTTCCAACCAGTAAGTTTCAGGAACAGCTTTTTTGTGAGGAGTTCACACATTTATGAAACAGTGACCTGACATGTACTCAAAAGATTTGAGAGCACCTTTCTGGTCCTGTATCTCTATCAGAATGTGGCAGGTCAAAGTTGTATCATCCTATAAACTACGAGGTAAATCAGTAGACCAAGTGGATAGAAAAAGATGTTACATTTACCTGCTGAAGGAGTTGCTCTTACTACTTCTACACCAAGAGGAAGATCTAAAGGTTGGCTATACACAAGTCTGGAGCTCAGGATGAGTTTACTAGCAGTCTGAAGATTGGCAATTGATGAAGAACGTGGAATAGAACTTATGCCAGGTGATGTATCTCGAGAAGAATCCAGAGCCTTCTGCTCAGGTACGCTAAGCTTATTCTCTGATGAAGCAGCTTGAGTTGGTTTTGCTATTTAAAATAAATTGCTAGTGTTAAAATCACAGAACGTTACAGGTTGGAAGGGACTTTGAAATATCACCTAAGTGCAACCCCCCCTGCTGGAGCAGGGTAAGCCTACGAGACGTCCTACACGGGGCTCAAACCCATGACCCCAGGAATTCAGAGTCCCATGCTCTACCAACTGAGCCAGTTCTCCTCTGACTAAAACACTGTTTATAAATAAGCATAGGGCATGAATATCCTATAATCAGATCTGGTTTTTTAGCAATGCTTCAGTTATGTAGTAAAGAATTATATGGTGTGGGCAGACTGCACTAAGTCTTATCGTGTGACTATTCATTTTAAAATATTCGTTAACTTTCTGAAGTAGAATCATAGAATAGCTCAGGCTGGAAGGGACCTTAGAGATCATGTGCTCCAACTCTTTCCCGCCATGGGCAGTTCTCAACCAGACTTGGTTGCACAAGGCCTCATCCAATCTGCCCTGAACACCTCCAGGGAGGGCAGTTTAAAATAAACAATCTAGTGCATAAGTATGTTACTCACCCCCTCACTATTGCTAGTGGCACACAGAGAGACAGAGTGCAACAAATTGTTGTAAGGAATCCTACTGCTTCTATTGAAATGATAAATTATTGTTATAATTTCTGACTTTGAGGCTTCTGCTTGATAAGGGTGACACAGTTTGTCTGAAAATAATCTACCAAGCTTTAGTTTTTATTTTACACAATATGAAAGAAACATCTGTCTCTTAAGAAAATTATATCCACTCACTCACCTAAAAAGGCTTGCACAGACTTTAGATGAAGATGCCACATCTGAAGAACAGAGCAGCCACTACTATCTTTTTCAATTACTACCAGGTAGAACTTTTCTGAGAAAGGTGGTGGACGATACCCTGTAATTTAAACATATTAACCCTAGAATGAAGTTTATGCTTAACAGAAATAATTTTCAATAACAGAGGACTCTCTGAATAGTATCAATACAAAACCCCCATTGTAATCATTGAAATTGATTGATTGTAAACCAAAACATTAAAAGAGTATCATTAATAACATTTTAAAAGTGAATCTGTTTGCTCATGCCTATAGAAAAATTGCAAAAAGAGACTGACTTAGAGTAAACCTGAGTAATAGTGGCAAATTAATTTATTAGCAGTTTGGACTGTTTCACTGGATTCTAAAGACTTTTGCTCCTTCTTGCTCTCTTCCTTTTTAAGTTTTAAATCTACTACTGGATTCCCAGTTATTTTCTGTTGTATCAGCTTGGAATTCAGATATTTTACCACACTGAACTAAACACTGAAGAAAATGGACTTCTGTTCTATTTTGTACATGTTATATATACAGCATTTAGAAAAATGGACTTTGCCATGGAAGACTTTGCCATACTTCACTCTATGCCTCTGTTTAATCACAGAACATTAGGGACTGGAAGAGACCTTGAAAGATCATCTAGTTCAGTCCCCCTGACACAGCAGGATCACGTAGATCCAGTCACACAGGAACGTGATCAGGCAGGATTTAAATGTCTCCAGAGAACGAGACTCCACAACCTCACCGGGCAGCCTGTCCCAGTGCTCTGTCACCCTCACCGGAAAGAAGGTGCTTCTCATATTTATAGGGAACCTCCTATGTTCCAGCTGACACCCTCTGCCCCTTCTCCCATCACTAATACTGGTATCATGTAAGCAACAACATGCATGAGCTCCATGCAACATCCATTTTTGGTACGTACTTCATTCATTTTAATTATTTTTATGCTATACCTTGTGAAGGCTGGAAGAACACCTCTGTTTCCTTCCCTTCCACGTCTTCCTTATGTGGTTTATACCCCAAAATGAAGTCTTCTTGAAAGACATGAAGCAATTGTGTGTTTGAGCCACACTGAAACATTAAGCAAGAGTTATGCTTCCAGAACAGTACAGCAACACTCTGTACTAAGGTAGTTATTTCTTTAGCACAATCCAGCTACCAATGAGGATCCCTTTCTGTTATGATGAAAATCATAGAAATCAGAAAAGCTAAACATTTTCCTTTTATGCTAAGGACAGCATGTTTTAACACCTATCCTCTGCACAGTCAAATAATTTCACCGACATCTGTCATGCTAGACAAAATCCATAATAACATTTTGGCTTCACTTTAATTAATTAATCTGTCAATATCTGATTGGTTTTTATTTCTGTACATGTTCAGTCAGTGGGGGAGAGTGCAGTGAATTGCTTGGTAAATCTAAAAAGTAATGAATTGCAGATGTTCCTGCTCTTGGAATCTCCCAGCTGTCCTTTCTGACAGAAACAGATTTGTTTGCAGTATTTCCACCTATCTACAAAGGCTGCTGCTGGCAGTAAAATCCTTTCCTGCAACCAAGGAGAAGTATTTCCCCCAAAGACAGAAGTAGCAAAGTTTTCATGTTGTGAAACACTCTTTTTCTAGAAAAACATGAAAAGAGAGTATTCCCTGTACTAATTTATAAAAATATTTGTAAATCTGAACTGAAAATTGAAGACCTAAGTGATTAATACTTAAAAGACATGGAAATTTATTGACAAATACAGAACTATTTTTTATATATGTGAATAACATCCAGACATCTAATTAAGAAATGGTAAAATGCATTGTTTTTGTATGCTGCTGTTAGCAATAACAGAAAACAGCACTGGAATATGCATGATCAAAATAACTGAGTAAACACAAGGTCACAAGGTGCAATACTACCTCTTCACTGTTGTTTGAAATGTTTAGCTGTATTAGTTGACAGATTAAAACATGTCTTGCTAGTCAGATGGTAAAACAAAATTGAAGGCATGGCTATGATTCCTACATGGTTTGTAGGCAGCACAGTCTCTAATGACATTTTTGTTTTCATCAAGGTTTATGGTTAGAAAAATATTGTCACACTCTAGCAATGGGCTTTGAGTTCTCAGCAGCTAAAATAAAACTGTCTAAAATGTTCAAGATACCTCAATGTTCCCAAAATTTCAAGGCAATCACCATCTCGTATCTCTTTTAGTCAGGTTAATTAGCAGAGAAAGCTATTAAACACCTTTCTGTGATACCCTTAAAGAGTTAACCGTTTATTTACTTTGTTAGTTATTGCATCAAGTTCAATAATGCATCCTGGTCGAGCAGTAGATTGCTGGCTCACAATGTTAAACACTTCCCCAATCAGTTTCTGAAACAGAGCAAAATAAGATAAGTTAGTATATTTTTGATGCTTTCATTTTCCTTGTTGGCATAAACCACAAAAGACTTCTTCCTGTTGTTTTTTTGGCATTTATGAATAATGTGCTTATCAAGGCACTGCTGTGAGACTGCAGCTATTCATGCAGACAGCACACCTGTCTTCACGAAAACTAAGTACTGTTTATTTAGAGGTTTATCCTTTCATAACATAACTTAGTATCTTTCCATAAGAAACTCCAGTATATCCCTTCACTTTTATTTAAAGCCTCAGCTTTTGTCAAAACATGTAGAAAAATAAATCAGAAGGCTTTATTAATTTTGAGTGGAATGTTCACAATCATTGCTCCTAAAAAAGATTTGTGAGACTGATCTGAATGCTGACATGCTCCCCCTTATAGGACAGTTTATAAAATAACAGAATGGGAAAAAAAGGAAAGATATGCCTCTTTATGCAATAACAATGCAAGGCTGGCCTTTACTTTGCTTAAAATCACAAAAAAAGGAAGATAAAGAATTACTTGTTAAGCAATAAGTTTTGATATTATCCTTAACATTAAACTGATAATTCCCTCCTACCCCATAGAATCATAAGGGATTGGAAGGGACCTCGAAAGATCATCTAGTCCAATCCCCCTGCCACAGCTGGATCACCTATTCCAGGGGTCCTCAAACTTTTTAAACAGGGGGCCGGTTCACTGTCCCTCAGACACTGTTGGGGGCCAGGCTATAGTTCGGAAAAAATTGAACGAGTTCCGTGCACACTGCACATACNCAACCCCCCTGGGCAGCCTGTTCCAGTGCCCCATCACCCTTCTTAAGCTCCAGATCCTAATTCCCTGCTCTCCCCAAAAGAGTTTGCTGTTACTACAACAGCTGCTTCCTGTCCTTTCGCTGCACCTCAACATCTGGCTCCATCTTCCGCACATCTTCTCCATCAAATAATGAAGTGCTACTACCAGGACTTGACAGTTACTTCATGAGAAAACACAGAACCCCACACCTACTTAGGTGAATACATTTAAGTTTTGCTTTTCTGTCTCCACCTTCCTGCCTGCTTGACTCCTCTCTTCTGAGAAGATAAAGAAAGAAATCCTGTTTTTCATTTCCCCACCTGCCTCAGGTTCAGGAAAACTTGCCAGGGAAATTTTGTTTAAGGCTAGCCACTCTGACTCGTAAGAGATGCATTTGGGCCTTGCATGTACTTAAGTAAGGTCTAATGTGTAAGATCCTGTATGCAGCACAACGATGACATTGAATTAAGTGAAGACAAAGTACTGGAGGTGAAATGTTACCTTAATTAATTTTGATACTTTCACAGCATTGCTACGTAAAACTTACAGATGATTCAGGGTCAGATAGTTCATCTAGAAGTTTTCGTGCATCTACAACGGCTTGATAGAGTCTCAGGTTTTTGCCATCAGATGCAACAAAGCAAGCACTAGCAGAGTTGCAGTAGGTACCTGACAAAAATATGAACATTTTGTAGTTAAAAAATGGTAGTCAAACGACATCAGAAGTCTAATAACAACCCACAATTTCTCAATATGCTTCAAACATCATTTCCATCAAGTATTGAAACAAAAAAACCTAAGCAAACGCATGCATTCAAACACTGCTCTTTGATGGCATGAAGCAGGTCAGTATTGTTTCAGGACTGTCTAAACAGAGTCCTTAGCCAACACGTTAAAAGATTTTGACAGTGTAAATTTTGGCTGAAAGTCCTTCCCAGTAATTGAGATGTTCAGAGGGTCCAAATACTAGATCTTTTCAACCCACTGCCTCCTGCAATTGTAGGTGGTCAACAATCCAGCTCCCTCTCTTCAGGACATCTGCGCTATTAATACCATTTCAATCATTTCAATACAGAGAGCATTCAGTGACAGAAGGAACTGCACGGTTCTTTTTGAGAGTGACGAGTGCTTACTCACACAAAGAAGTTACTGAACATCAGCTGATCCACAGTAACTACAATCACACTCAGACCTGATGAAATGTTTTGAAGTACCATAGATTCAAATGAAGTAAAAATTCTTAATCTGCATAACACTGAAAATGCCTGAAAAGGTAATCTAAATACACAGTGTTAACTGTATATGGAACTGTGCCAAGCGTACTCACCGAGGCAATAGCTGGGAATAAGTGTTGGAAGCCAGGCAACGTTAGAGAATGCAGAAGTATGAAGAGAGTTAATCCGAGCCAATTCAGATACTCCTCCAGTGTATGATAAAGGTCCTATAGGGTCTACACGCCACAGAATCAGCTCGCTATAGATGGCATTTGGGTCATGGAATGTACGGGTTGCTGCATTTTTAAGTTGCTGCCTAGAAGAACCTTTCACATGTTTAATAGGATCCATTATTCTGTTTATCTCAGAGTCCCAGGAACTGTCAGATTCAGGAGTTAATATAGCATTATGATGAGAAGATGTTAGCAGTAATGGTAAAACAGAATGGCAAGCCAGATCATTGAGATGAAAACGGTGACCGCAGTACCTAAATTTATGTGATACAGTTAGCACTGTAGTGAAAGCTGATTTATCAGCAAAGGTAACGGCCCACTGATTTAGAGAGCCATCTATATGTTTGGAAATCATCATTACTATGGGAGAAATTAGATTCGCATCCACACTGTCCTGGGCAAAGCTTGATCCTTTATTTGCCAGAGTCTTATCTGGAAAGTCCATCTTCTTCTGATGTACAGCATTACTGCTATCTTTTACAAAGACAGGGCAAGCATACATCATAATATTTTTGCTAAGGGAATTAGCATCCCCTGATGGAAATGCAACAGGAATCCTAGAAGAAAATGAAACCTTAAAAAAAAAAAAAAAGAAAAAAATTACTATCACAATAGAACTTAAATCTGAAAAATGTTAACTGTTTCACAGAAAGTATATAAATTTATACTAGTGCTCAGGTTTAAAAGAAAGGACATGATGATTGTTGACTAAGATAATAAATAATAAACTGATTTACAATATACAGTACCTGAACTTGTCGAAAGATGCCTGGATTGCATTCATCTAGGTATTTCACATGCCACACCAAAAAAGTACCATCAACAGGATGGATAGTAAAAAGCATATCTGGATTTCTGTTCCATTCAGTTAGGAGCAACTCAATCTTCCGATCCAACAAAACTGTTGGAAGAGGCATGCACGGGCCTGCTAGTAGAGATGCTTTGGGGCTTCCCTCTCTTTCTCCATCTTCATGTTCTGAAGAGCCTGTACCAGTCCCTGTCTCTGATTCTCTGTCTATGGACAAGTCTGCAACAGAAAAGAAACGTGTCTTTTTATTAATTAAAGATTTCCCTGTCAGTCTCTCTTCAAAATATACAATCTCTTTAATGTGCATTAGAACATTCATGCACATTGAGGGGGGAAGCATCTGTCTGTGGTACGTCTACACTAAATTATGAGGCTCTGGCCCTTGTCTATTGCTTCTAACTATGTAATACAAGTAGTGATAAACAGAACTGGAATAATAACTGGGGCAATAAATAGAAATCAATATACTTAGGACAATGCTTTCCCTAAGATTATTCTGGCCAATTGCACAAACCCATACATTTTATATGAATGCCGATTCAGTAATTATCACACATTTAACTAAGTGTCACAAATGACATGACATATGATCCGTTCACTGTCTCTAATTGGTCTTACAGGTTTCTGGGGACAGCTCTTTATTTTTAAAAATTTGTACTGGCTGAGTGATCCTCCCACAGCAATGTCAAGGGTTTCTGGTAGGATATGTTTTCACATCATTGATTCCTCTGTGACCAGCTACAGATGGGTCATCAGCTAGTCTAAGGTTTAAGATGTAAACAGAATCACAGAATCACTCTGGCTGGAAAGGACTCTGGGATCATCGAGTACAACCATCTACTCTACCTTACAAGTTCACCCCTAAACCATGTCCCTCAACACCTAATCCAAATGATCTTTAAACACATCCAGGGATGGTGACTCAACCACCTCCCTGGGAAGCCTATTCCAGTGCTTGACCACTCTTTCTGTGAAAAAGTTCTTCCTAATACCAAGTCTAAAACCTTCTTAGTACGAGAAACAGTGCAACACCATTAAAGCTCACCATAAGCTGGTGTGATTACTAACAGTAAAATTGTGAGGTAAATAGAGAGTGTGTCTCAAGTCCTGATTTCATGGCTCAGGTAGAACATGTCCAAAAAGGAAATGCAATTCAGAAGTTACCATTCTTTTTCACTGTATCACTATTGCATTTCAACAGAAAGTATCTCATTGATTGTCATGCCTCCATTTCCAGCAGCCAAAACTTCACCTGTAAATGTCTATTTATTTTAATTAGTGACAAAACGGTAGCACTTACAATTGCTGTGCTATATTAATGCATGCAGAATATTTCTACACATCTTAACATTACTAACCATGATCTAATTTCATACGTAAACCTCTCTCTTTTTCTTCCATTTCTTCTTCCTCTTCAACCTCAACATCAAAATCTTGTTCCAGTTGTTGTTCAGACATTTTTCTTAGATGCTGCATAAATACTTCAATAGAAGACGTAAAATTAAATTCTTTATTATTCAACCAGTGAACCACGAAGCCTCCATTTCCTTCATCTATATTAAAAGCTGTTCCAGCCATAGCTGATGGAATATCTGGGGATATTTGAAAACAAATAGTAAAACTTGTATATTAAATGGCTCATCTGTTACATATATACACGCACACATTCACATACACACACACGGGTCTTTTCTTAATAAAAGCATTTAACTTATTTTAGGTGGAACATAATTTGTGCCTTAAGATTAGAAACGGTAAGATGCAGATCAAGATTCTATATGCAATTGTAATTAAAAAAAATAGAAATATTTAAATATCAGTAAGTTTACATGATAACTTGTTTAAAATATTCTGTATTATTGTATGAAAAAGTAGCAGGTTTCTTGACAAAAAGTCTGAAAATGTTTTTTTTCATTAACTGCATTTTCTGTAGCATGCAATTATCATCATATATTATTGACTTCCAAAACCCAACAATCAAAGGCCAAGCAGACCTCTGCTTTATGGTGTTCAAAGATAAATTTAATTGGCTTTTAAAACTGCTGAAGACATTTGAATAACTTCAGCCTTGCTTAGCTTACAAAACTATGACAAGTAACAGACTTGTTAAGTAACAGTCTTCCCACAGACTCCTTGCACTCAGTTACACAAAGCAAAGGTGGTGTCTCTCAGCCCCCTTAATTTTGTGCCAATACATTACAGTTTCATACACGGCCGCATTTCACCTGTATTGGGATTGATGCTTGCTGCTATATGGAAGTGACCAAGTGCATTTGCTTGATGTGAAATGTGACGCTGAACTTCATGAGTGCCCTCCTGCTGATCTGGCAACACATCTGTGTGGGTGACAAGAACCGAAGACCTCCTTTGTCCTTTTCTCATGTTTTTCAAATGGTGAATTGTCTGGGATAGTTATAAAAAAAAAAACAAACTGAAAAAACTGTAAGGTACAAATTGACACGCACTACAGACTTTCAGACCAATCACAATGAAACTACCACTTATTATTCCATATTAAACATTGTCTCTTCCCCTTACTTGAGTTATAGAAAAAGTAGATCGTATTTTAAGAAAATGATGCTCAGGTACAGAAGAGCAAAGTTTTGGACTTTTTCAGTGTCTAGCAACAGACTTAAAAAACCCGTATGAAATAATTCAAGCTATTCTGTTATGTTTACAAGAATGTGACAATACATTCTGAGAATTCTACATAGACACTTTAAATGGTTAAGAATCATAAAAGAGAAAAACTGTCAAAATAAGTGTTTTCTTGTACCTCTAGTGCATGCTGTATTTTGTCCTTTTGCTTTCCAGATTGAGAGATGGTGCTGCTAATGCTAGAAGTGCTAGTTTCACAGATCTGCTCACCAAGAAGAGTATCTTCTGGTAGCAATGTCTCTGCCCACAGCCGACAGACGCCATCAAGACACGACGTGAGTAACACATTACAGACCAAACCCCTAATGATAGACATATCAAAGTTACTAAGCAAGGTAATTAAAAGAGCTAAACCCACAGCAGAAACTAGGGGAGTACCCAAGTATTTGGTAATTATTATTCCATCCAAATTTCAGCCTCTTGCCTAATAAAAGATTGTGTTTTGTGGCATGCTGATAAACACATCTGTTATTGGCAAAAGTACACAAGTATGGAATGGTTATTATTTGATAAATGCAATGGTTATTATAAACCAAGGGTCCTCAGACTTTTCAAACAGGGGGCCAGTTACCTGTCCCTCAGACAGTGTCGGGGGCTGGGCTGTAGTTTGTCCTGCCTGGGAGCAGGAGGGAGAGACAAGAGACGGGGAGCTGCCTACCTCAGCCCGG
Organism: Rhinopomastus cyanomelas; assembly: GCA_013400115.1. Classification (NCBI taxonomy): domain Eukaryota; kingdom Metazoa; phylum Chordata; class Aves; order Bucerotiformes; family Rhinopomastidae; genus Rhinopomastus; species Rhinopomastus cyanomelas. The sequence continues at coordinate 19,074 of VXBP01006609.1, read as the reverse complement.
CCGCAACAGTCGGCAAGAAGAAGTCAACTGTGGCTGCTCGGCGCGGGGTGGGGGCAAGTACCGGTGGACCGGATTGCACACCCTGAGGGCCGTATCCAGCTCACGGGCCGGGGTTTGAGGACCCCTGTTATAAACCAGCAGTTATCAAACTGTCTAAATGATCTGACTTGCTGAACTATGAGAAGGATGTGTAAATAATGAAACAACTAATCAAACAACTGATTAAACATCAGTATAGACAACAAGAAATAGCAAATAGCATACTAAAAAGCTAATCCTTTAAACAAATATTTTATTTCAAAAGTCATAACACCATGATTTGATGAAGACAAAGCCTTGCACTCATGCTTCCAGCATAACTTGAGAAAGCACTGCAATTTACATCATATTTTAGAAAACGTTTCACCAGTTTATCATTATAAATCACTAGTTTATCACTATTAACTAGTTTATCACTTCTGTATTACAGGGTAATGCAGAAGTTTCTGGAAAGATGTGTTTTAGTTCTTGAAAGTGAAAGCAGAGAAATCTAATCATATTCTTGGTAGCCGAAGCAGAATGTTGAAAAATACTTGGTCAAAGGCTCCATGCTTTTTTTTAAAAAGAAGACTTCCAAACCTGGGCATGTACTTGCTAATGTTACGCCATGAAAATCCTGTCACTGCTCGAGGATGTGCCAAATAAACAAATGAGAAGTTGACATCCCCTGAGCATTTTTTCTTTTCTTCATTCTCTTGGGGCAGAAGAGATGACTTCCAGCCATTCATAGGATACCAAACCTTTAAGAGGCAGTCATCCTAGGTAGAGCAAAAAAAGCCATGGGGTTAGCTATCTAAAAATACCACAAACCAAAAATTTCAAATAATAAAGAAAATGCTGTTATCTTTAATTAGAAACTTCATCTGTGGCCCAGAATTTTTAGACAACCCATTTCTGAGATCACTGATGGCCATCCTGTCTTGAGTTACAAAACTGAAGAAACATTCTGCTGACAATACTCCACTCACATAAGGAATTTTTCTTTCAGTCCAGTTGGCCCCCTTTTTATTGGTTCACACTCAAATTTCTGCATAGCACAGAAAATCCCAAGTGCATCTTCTTGCAAAGACAGAATCCAGAAACAGGCTGCTCCTCACACTACAGTAAGATCATTGATAGTCGGTTTCTCGACCGAGACAACTCATGCTAAGTCCTTGTTGTTTCCCATACACAGGAAGCCTGACTTTTAAAGGAAGAACTGTGTATACTGAGCACAGGCATCAAATAGAGAAGCAGATGCTTAGTACACCTTCCTCTCCACCAGCACAATCTATCCTCTCTAGTTTAGGTTGCTGGGAACCACTGATGTAATTAATTGAAACAACACCGCAACGCTGACAGAAATGCTCCCAAGTGAGGCTAGAGTATGACTGTACTGGTGTGAGTGATGGATACCAGTACATTGCACAAAACTGTATGCCACAGCCCTGAATTTCAAGACTTGCTGCTGTAATACACATACACAATAAAGGAAAGAAATTAATAAATTTCAAACCTCTTAAGAGTGTAGAAAAAAGTCTTTCCTGACAAGCTTCAAAAAGTACAAATCTGACCACATATTCTGCAAGAAGGAAGCCTGACAGGCAGCCCTGGTCTTAAGAATTATGATCAAAGCTGTGTTTCTCATGAAATAACCAAGATAGAGCTGTCCTACAGATGACTTCGGGAACCATCTGCCTCATCTACCTTGTGAAATTCTTAGCTATATAAGTGTCTTTATGGGAAACAGAAATAGGGAATGAAGCAAATCTTTTGTTGATTTTCTAACCAAAATGATTCTGAATGTAATGCTTATTAAGGTGGTTTAGGTATGTTTTTATTCATAAAACAATGCAGCTTATGATTCAGTTGTCCTCTTCAATAAGCATAACAGATCAAAGGTTCTCAAAATTAATCTCCTAATTCAAACATTCAGTGCTAACAATAAATGTTTATCTATCTAGACTTTGAAAATGAGAGTGGTGATGATAAAGAGAATTATTAATTTTAAAAGTTTGTTTGAACAGCCATTTGACAAAAAAATTGCTGAACTGAAACAGAAGTTAAGAGCTGATAATGGAAACTTAGCATTCACTTAATGGACAATCTTTTCTATTTTATCCAGTTTATCCAGTTTAAGTGTGTGTGTGTTCTGTCATAATGATCGAATATTCATGCTCATTATTTCCAGCAAAAATGGAAATCTAGGCCTATCTGATAGTTCACCTAGTGTACTTTATTTAAAATACATACGCATACGGGTCTGTATCACTGTATTTCCAGATTGATTCTCAAGTTGTTTGGTAAGAGAACACAGCTAAATGCAATTCCTTTTTGCTGATATTTTTGGGATTACACTAAAGTACAGCATTACTGTCCTTCATAGATGATAATTTAACTTGGCTCAGACTACAAAAAAGTGTATGGTCCAGAACTATTCTCTATTATTCTGTTAAATACACAAAGCATTGCCAACACATGCTTAATTATTCTCTTTTTGTCCTTACTTTCCCAGCCGTTGCAAAGTATTCACCATCAGGAGACCAGGCCATCAAATATACCGATACTGCAGTCCTAAATAACACAAAGAATAAAGCTGTAAGTAGAGTCTACTTATTCTATAGTATTTCTCTATGTATATTCAGTTGATTAAGTATCACTGTCCATTACTTAAAATACATACATGAGTATATTATAGTAGTTGCTTTAAGCATACGTTAGAAACAGCAGATGCACGAACAGTATTTGCTACAACAAAACCAAATATTTGGTATTTTCACAGCTTTACAGAAAAATAGCCCATCAAATTAATTGGTTTGTGCATGGCAACCCTAGGCTAGATCCAGTCACAGAATTAAAATTTATTTCATCTTTTTTCTACCCCCAGTGAAATGTAAGAAAAATATTCAAAAGAAACAATAAGATCTTTTAGATAATTTGTGACCACATCTTGCAGGTCAGCTGTCTGAAAAAGGAACGCAGCCTATACAGTGTTTTGTGGACACAAAATCTAAAATTTCTTTGAAAAAGAGAAAACAGATTCATAAACAGCTTCTTCCCAAGTCTGCATATATACAGAAAAGGTTGATCACGATGCACTTCTGTAAAGCCAATCCCAAATCCAACAAGGTAGAAGGAGTTCAAGGGCCCCCTTACAGCTGAGGAGCAGCTCATTTCTTTATCAGCGTAACGCATCTGCCTGCTACTGCTCCTCTCTTTAGTCTCACCCAGGATGTCGGTGCTGCTTTCAGTGATGAGAAAGCAGGGACAGTATGTATGTATTATCAGTTCAGCACAGTTTGGGTAAGCCTTTGACTAGGCTATGAGATCACAGGTCACTTGAAAAATGTGAGCAATTTAAATGTGAAGTAACTTACAGTGTTTGAATTTAGTTCTATTTTAATCTGATTTAAAAGTACATTTTAAAGTATATTTTTGGAGAAAAGACAGCACTGATAAATGAGGTGGCATTAATTTTTATTTTAAGACAAATTTCATCTCACTTACTTGCACTGCCAGACACATTTCCAGTCATTTAGAACTGGGAGAACTTTATCATCTTTGATCTGATTGTCAGGATCAGCATCTTCACCTTCTTCTATAATGTCACTAGATGGAGGGGCCCACAATTGCAAAAAGTCAGCTGCTGTTAGCAGCCTGTTACCTGAAAGTGAGTAATTTGAAAGCCGTGAAACCAAGATGATGCAAGATTATAGAAAGATTAAGTCTATCATCATATTTTGCTGAGAATTATCCAAAACAGCTTGAAAACTTAACTTTAAAAATCCATTTTAATATGATAGGTATTCAATTGGATTATACAGCCATTTATTAAAACATGTTGAATTTGTAATACCTTCCAAGAAAAAAAGATCAAGGGGTTTTGGTAACTTCAAATGATAAATCATATTTAATAATGGATGTTACAGATGCTAAACACGCATTCACATCTCAAATAAACAGTGTTAGATATCTTATAAGTAACTGTGTCCAGGTACACTGCTGACTTTAATCATTGTAAAATGCCAATTAAATTATTATTAGTGGTCATTTAAGTCAATTAGGAACTTAACACTGACTCCCAAACCAGAATCTCGCATAAATACTCAAATACTTGGCACAGTATCTTCACAAATGCTAACGGTTGTCTCACATTTTGCAGAAAACTATCTTAGGTAATCTACAAGTGTCCATATTCATCTCTCACTTTCTAACTACAAATACTGAACAAATACTTTATGAACTTCACATTACCTTGAGGATCCCAGGCTAGGTTGTAAGTCATACAACTGAGGAAGAATTGCCCAGTTTTAAGCCACTGACATTTAAGTTGCTGTAGTTTAGAAACAGAAAAGGATTAATTCTCATGTCAACAGCAAAATACAAAGGCATCAGTACTACTTTTTTTCTCTATGAAATTGCTATTAAGCTTGTTGTAAAAACATTTATAAAATAAACACATCCGAGAGTGCCCTGCAGACTGTGGCCCTGTCATACATACAAATGTATCTGTAGGTTAAGTTAGATAGGTCATACACTTATAACATAAGGGATGACAGTATGGATGCAACAAAGATTGTGAAACTTGCTAGAAAACATACTTTATGCTTAAGTGCTCAGCCAAGACCGTGCTGTTAAAACAAGCCTGTGTAAACAACATGCATCTAAGTCATGTTTCTGTACCACAGCTCTGATGACCTATTCAAGTTAGAGAAAGAGCTACCCGTCACTGTTATTACAGTATAAGATTTGAGAAAAGATACTGCCAACCTAGGAGGAGTGCAGTCCCCAGTTCAGTTGACGCAGTGTAAGATTCTCCCCATCCAGTTTTATTACAGATGGTGGAAAATGTTTATCCATTATTATTTTCTGTTTCAATGCAGTAATAATAACAATTAATAAAAATAATAATACCAACTATTAGTGTCAGACAGACTTTTGCTTCTTTGAAGAGCCTAAACTGAAGTACAATTACAAAATACATACTTACACAATTTCTTTTATGAGAATTTATACCAAGCGGTTCAAAAATGCACACAGCATTTCCATAAGATGCTGCAATCTGGAAGAAAAAATAAAAATGAAAACTGCAAATGTAAGGTTAGGAGACCAATGTAACCATTCCTTAGTACTCTAAAACAGCTAAAGTACCTTTTCTATGTGCACATGGTCAAGAAAATTAAAATTAATGGAGATATTATTTGCGTTGTAGATATACTTTCTTAAGGAAGTTGAGAAAGACATACATCTGAACAAGCCTACCTTTAAGATTTTAATTAAATATTTAATTAAGTAGGGAAGATCACAGTATCACAGTATCACAAAGGTTGGAAGAGACCTCACAGATCATCAAGTCCAACCTGTCACCACAGATCTCAAGGCTAGACCATGGCACCAAGTGCCACGTCCAATCCTGCCTTGAACAGCTCCAGAGATGGCGACTCCACCACCTCCCTGGGCAGGCCACTTGTTTAGTGGGATAAACACGGTAAATCAGATCTAATATATTATTCTAGAGTAACTACTGTTAAAGCATAAGTGAAAGCTGATGCCTTCACTCCTGCTTGGTTCTATCTATTTCACAGCTAACTAATAAATTAGTATTCTGGGTGTCCATGTGTTCCCAGATTCCATTTTGTACCACTAAATAATAATTAGAAGAAACAGGAGGAAATGTCATTCTGTTCTGAAGAGTGACATACGTTTTGATGGGACACAAATGATAAGTGGAAAACCTGAAGTGCTTATACCATCAAACCCCTCAATTACTTTCACTCACTTATCTCAAAGAAATCTCCATACACAAAATAGTCTGTATTAGGAATTAATCTGGTCACGTTCCTAAAATTGATGCATTTCTGAGTACTTTTGATGAGCTTTAAAGTTTTTTATCTTCCTTCAAAGAGTTTTAAAAGAAAAAAAATTTGAAATTCTTCTCATTCGGGATCTGCCTTAAAATGTTTCATGACATTTGTTACCAAATCTCACTTCCTCTTTGAGGCAAAGGGAGTGGTGGAGGGGAGGGTTGCAACAACATGCTCCTGAAGAGAAGAACAGAGCGCTAGTTCGGAGTCTGTGACTGGTGTGTTACTGGAATGTCTATTCCAGTCCTACTGGGACTGCACTGCTGCAGTGCAGGGCCTTGACAGCTAAACTCACCCAAATCATAACCAGAGCATTCTCAATACTGCAACCAATTAACTAGCTAATATTAGCAGGCAGTGACAATTTACAAACAGAACTACTTTGTGCACTACAGCAACACAAAGTTTTTTCTCACAAATCTAAACTATCTCTGTAGCACTATTGAGGGATTGAAGATTAAACCACATAGGTAGTCTAGAGGATGTGTGGTTACAACAGCTCATACTGTAGCACTTCTGAAAACAATAAACATGCTTAAGCTTTCCTGAAAGCGAAAGTGTTTCTAATTCAATACTCTGCAGGAGCTACAAACACACACGTGTATACATAGCCACGTGAATGATTTATCCATAATACAGATTTAGCTAGATGAAAGTACACAGTAACGAAGACAATAATATTAGTACCATTCCAGTTCTAATACAGTACTGTAACTAATACATATTTCTACATTTTGGAGACCTGTTACTGCAAGTCCTGGAAAGAAACAAAATCCATTGTTACAAGATGCTACCTGCTTCTTCCCTGCACCAAAAAATACATACTTAAGAAGTCATTATTTCCGCATTATGTTGCTGTTCAGTTATTTCATTTAGAATACTCAATTATTAATTTTTAAGTTCTATGCAAATTTATTAAAATCCTTACCCTGCCTTGTCGTTGGGAGCACTCCACACAACTGACCTGGATGTTTCCATGTTTAGCACCAGGAATAATTTGCACACATTCAAAGTCATTTGCCAGAATAACAATGTCACAGCCAGAGCCATATGCCTGAAACATTTTAAAGATAAATAAATTCAAATTTATTAAAAAAAACCTAACTGAATACTGTTTAGCTTGCTCAGTTTTTGAGAGCTCTGTGAAATGTCAATTGAAACAAGACGATCCCACTTAGCAGGTTTATTTCTCTTCAGCTCAATCCCACCACCATAACAAAAAAAGAGCAACCAAGTAGCAAAGGAGACCTTCAGTCTTCCACGATCTGAATCACAACAGAAACAGTAAAAAAACCCAAACCAATCCAAACAGCTCCCAAACGCACTCCAGCCTTAAGTTCTGTGCTTGTTTACTGGAAGCTTTCTTAGGTTTTAGCCAGGTGTCTTGCTCCCTTCCAACTCTTGTTTCCTCTTAAAGCAAAGCAGCCAACATTTTACTGTGCAGGTTGCTGAATTAAACGAGTGTGTCATGCCTCCCAGACTTTTAAAAAAATATTATCAAGTTATTCTTTTCTACAAGAATTTGATTTCTGGGTTTTTCTGAGTTTTAAGCAGACAATACTATAAGACTGTAAAACAACACAGTTTAGCCTTGGATGTATTGTGTCTTGTGCAACACACAGTACAGTGCAAATAATGTAGGGATAAGTTAGGGAACACTGACAGCTTGAAGAACCTTTTATTGCCAGGATAAATATATCCCTGTCTGCCAACTGCTCACTTATCATAATACAATAGGACAGAATATTCTACAAGTTTTAATCACTCCAGATGATCTGTTCCACTAAACTCCCACATTCAGTCACAGAAACTCATCCCTAGCACCAGTCTATGCAAAAGCCTTTTAAAATTAAACAGTTCTAGTTGGAAGTCTCTAGCTGTTTCCCAGTGATTCCAATGCAGTAGGCAGAACTTTTACAACAGCTGACTTACGCAGAGCTCAAGTCCTCAACAGTCCATTTCAGATGGTACAAAACTACTCTGTAATTTTAACTTCTCCCCTGCTTCCTTCACAATAATTTCCAAATTACTGAGTCCTAAATGTCTCTTTTGAGATCAGTGAGTTTTAAGGCTATATTTATTTTCTTTTAGAAGGGTAAGAGAAGTGGGGAGCACTTATATAGATGTACAGGATCAATGCCCACTGCTGGGCACGCTAAGATCATGGTGCAAGATAACCAACAGACAATTTAGGTCTCATGATCTTCTCTGTCTACTTCCAATTCTCTTTGGAAGGAGGAACGAGTGAGGAAGTAAGAACAAGGCTTAATTTAATGCAAATTAAGTCACTGCTAAAAACAAGAAAGGAATAGCAATAAAAGCAGCAACTCTGGCCCAAGAGTTTCTACATCCCCTACTCTATAAAAGAAAGGATTTATCTGAAAGTTTTCCAAGGCCATCTCACACAAATAAAGCGACACAGTGTTGCCTGAGCATACAAACAGCGTTCTGAGAGGAACTGATACTGGAGTCTTTCACAACATAAGCAGTATCTAGCAGAATACTGCAGCTCCTTGAGAACTAACAATATGATTTTTATACCCAGTCTGGAAGGGACTAAGTTATTACTAACATGGAGCAGGATTATTTCCAGAAAGTAATAGATAGAAAGATGAGATTCTGAGATAAGTTCTGGCATTGAACAGAAAGTCTTGCTTTGTTGGTTCACTAATTTTAATCCCAGAATGTGTTGCAAAACTCCACCTGTGGCATGGAATGCTGTTCACAAGTAGGAAGGAATATGCAGATCTGGATGTGAATGCCCCTTAAGTATATAGGCAAATAAAAGCAGGTCTTCTTGTCCAATGTTTTATTTAGAATACTAATGATCACAAACAATTGATTCTCCTACTATTAACTTCAAAGGTGAGCAATTAAAACAGCACAAGACCCATCTTCTTTTCACACTCTGCCTTGTAACTATTAACACAAATCTACTGAAAGATATTATTTAAATTATTATGCTATACACTGGAAAAGGTACTGACTGGCTTCAAAATAGTACTTAAACCTTGCAGATAGCCTTTAAAAAATTGTTTGTATTCATAATTTGCAAATTTCATACTAAACCACGACTTATCACCAGTTGCAATCCTGTTAGCAGATCACTGAATAATTTTGGCTGGAAGAAACCTCTAATATTAAATTCAACTGTTGACCCAGCACTGCTAGGTCAGGGCTAAATCATCACTTCTATACATTTTTTAAATACTGCTGGGGTTTGGCAGTATTTAAAACCACCCAACCACCTCTCTGGGCAACCTATTCCTATGTCTGATAGCTTTTCCAATGAATAAATTCTTGACAATATGCAATTTGAACCTCCCCTGATGCAACTTGTGGATATTTCCAAATATGGACATGTATCTTAGAAATTATATAGGGAAAGGAAAAGAGTTGTCAACTGTATTTCCATATGTTCTTAAACATGCATGCTTGTATGTATGTACACAGTTGATAACACATGAAACAAAATACTTGGGAATGTCTGTTGACTCTTAAGCAAAACAAGGTACTGTCTTCCTTTTTAAACATTTTTGTTTCTCTTCAGTTCCCTATCTATACTTCTTACAGCAACAAAGCAGGTATTTTTCTGGCAAATTACACTTTTTAATGTATTTTCACAGAGTTAACTTAAACAGTGATTGTGAATTAAAAAGTTAGTTTACAGTACAAAACTTTTATTTTTCCCCAAAGGTGCAGAAATCTCTTTCCTAAGTGAAATCTTATATGTCACTCATATCCTTCCTACTCTTTGCCTTTGGCACTGCACCAATAAGTGACTCAGAGCACCTAAGTGGCCCATACAACAGAAAGAATCTAGTCCGTTAGAGGACTTAGTCAGAACAGATCCACAAGGGTCTTATTAGCCTTCAGCTCTAGCTTCTTTGAGCAAGCACAGTCACTTGCTTCTGCGGTAATTTTCTCAGTGCAGATATTTATACTTCCATTTCTTGAAAGTATATATATCATACTTACTTTGAATCTTAAATTTATTTTAAGAAAGAAATCTATTATAACCCCATACTTAAGAGAAGATGTCCCCTCAGGTTAAAACAAATGATCACTTCTTCAGACTTACAATCTTCACATTTCTCAAAACAGCTAAGTTCTGTATACTTTTCCATCTGATCACTTTATTGAGGCTTTTCTGATATTCTCAATATGTTTACATGCTTATACCTGAACAGAAGACACTTCTGTTAAATTACATTCCCATTTTATCCTTTCCTTCCGTAACACATTAATGCAAGAGGCACCTTACTTCACTGGCAAACTACAGGGAAGTGTCAGAATATTTAACATGATAGTTTCTTATTAATGATTCAGTAGACAATATCTTCTGGGAGAGCATTCATTCCACTGCAGGTCTCTCCTGCTATAATAACAGTGGCCACGATATTTGTGGCAACAGACTAAGAATCTGCATAGCCTGACAAAAGTACTGGAAAATTGGTAAGTCATGCAAAAAAGAAAATATTATGTTAGATAAACAATTATAAGCAGTCACTGAATGAAACAAGTGCAGTAAAAGCCACCCACGTGGAGTACCTGCCAACCTCCACTTCTAATGGCACTAATAACTTCAAAGAGAAAATTAAATGGAGTTGCAAAACTGCCAGAATGCAAGGATGACTTGCAGGATCCATATACCAACTAATAAACTATAGTTTGCCAGTGTCTGCTCTGTCAGGATCTGGGACCATTGCAATGAATGATGATGAAGTGTTAATGAATGAAGGAGCACCAGACAGAAGCAGGATATTGCGTCCTACTCTTAGGAGTTTATGCCATATCCTCAGTTTTCAGATGACACCAAAACAGCATGTGCATCTCTCTTTTTTGGCTGCCTGGGTCTTCCAGTTTGGTTCTCTAATGTTGAACACTGGATCAAACAAAAAGGGAAACAATCATTCCTTCACATTCTCACTTTGTTTTTTCTTTAGACAAATGTTTTCCTCTGTATAAATAATGATTCTTCTCCTTCCATAACTGGCAGCTCCTTAAAAATTTCACCTAATTGAAACAGACCAGAAGCCCTCAAGCTTCAGCGTTTACTAGGAAGACATTACAACACGGTAAATGATGGGAAAACAAAGTCAGTCCACGCTGCTACTAACAAAAGTTCATAAACATGTGAAAGTTACATAAATTAATTAAAATCAATATTAAAACCTAAATTTAAGCCTGGGTATAGACAGCAAACATGTAAGATGCAGAAATTCTTCCACTTTCCTATAAGCAACAAAGACACCTGAACTCTGAAACAGTTTCAAACTTTGACCTCGGCAGACAACATTTTCACTTCTCTCATCCCCTGGCTAAGTACTACTAGAATTACATACACTGAATGCAAGCTAGTCAGAGCCTGGGATTTTTGTACTTCTAGATTCTAGCCCTTAGGTAATTGACATATGTAAGGATTTGTAAACTTTTCTTAAACCTAGTCTGACCTTTGAAATAGCTCCATTACCTTCAGAAATTCAGGGGGGAAAAAAGATAACCCTGAGCTTGGACAAAGGGCAGAAGTCATATAAACACCAGCAGAACAGCTGTCTTCTTTATTTGAAACCACATTAGTCCACATGACCATACATCTAGTTGCTAACAGACATCCCACTGAGAGTCAGGGTCAGTGACTGAAATTGACTCAACATAAACTGTCTGCTCAATAGTAAAAGCTACAGGAAATCAACCATGTTTTGAAAACTTTAGTTTACTACCTTTAAAAACTTATTAGCTACCAGTTAGACAATGAGGTTCAAATAATATAGCCTCATTCTGTCTAGGCAGGTTGTGCTCTGTAAGGCACTTCTGTCTAAAGCTCAGCTCTGACCTTCTGTAAACTTAATTATAAAACATGATTAAAGGTACTTGCTGACTGAGAACAAGAAGCAACAGTAAGTTGAACAGAGCACAGAATTATGTCATTTAGTACTTAAACCCTCTGATTCTGCACTGTCCTTTTTGGAGCTCAAATGAAGGGAGGTTGAGGAGACTGCCTGGTGTATAACAACATTACAAAGCTGTTTTCCTTCTAACCAATCCTCAAACAATTTTTTCTGTTTATTACCCACTCTGCTAGTCTGGGTGCTACACAGCAACAGCCTTTACAGCCCCGTTAGTTAACCAAGGACACAGGTTAGGATGGCAGCAGAAAATGTGGGAGCACAGGAAGGAAAGAATACTGTGCATTTCAGGTAAAGAACTGATGAAACCTTATAGGAAACCTACAACAACTGTCTTAATTCAGTCTGTATTTGTTTTGCTTTATGAAGTCATTCAGGCTAGGTAAAGAAAAATTAATGGTGAAATTATTTTCCCTTTCTTATTCTCAATAACTAGATGACCTTCACCAAAGCTTTAAAGAAGTAGAGGCAGAACATGTTATTTTGTGAAGTAGTTGTCATGCATTTGAAATGAATGCTCTACCATCAAACAAAACTTAAGCAAGCACGTGAGCACTTAGCTTTGTAAGGGTTCACAACATTCAGCACATACATGTGTACACCTCCCTTAAACTCTCGTATTTTACCGCTCTGCTTCTGCTGTGTTCTGGAGGCCAACAGAGAGAGTCCAGCTCTGTCACCAGCAGAGACAACCTCCTGCCTGAACTGCAAATCCTCCTTCAGGATCTGCGTAGCTGTTTTGGAGGACAAAACTGTTAATTCTGTGCTACTGATGTTGACCAACAGAACTCAAGGTAGGGCACTAACAAAAGTGCCACCTGCAGACTGGTGTCTGGGAGAATACGATACTACTGAGAGTCACACAGGTGACAAGTTTCCTAATGTCCTAAGAATCAGATGCTTGTAGCAGTACAGTCTACTATAGGAGCAAGATCTGGAAAAGCTGGAAATAATACCAGAAGCACAGAAAAAGGAGAAAAAAAGAAGAAAGTTAGTGTTGTAGAAGTCCAGAAGACATGCTTATTAAAACATAGTTATCCTTTTTACTGTATTATATAAAAGAATGGATACAGTGGACAGAAATGATGGCAAGGTTTGTCACAGGCAGATCCACAGTGAACATTCTACGCAATCATTCGGTATTCTTTTGCAAAAACGCAACTTCATTTGTGAAAAACACGTAATCCCGAACTCTTAATATATTAACTATTAATTTGTGATGTTATCAAAACTATTATGAGAATTAGTATAAAGCGGTCTTTTGTAATAGTAGTTGAATGACTTTTCAAACTGTCACAGTTTGACACACAAACTGTCATACAGTGAAATATGAATGAGACTTCTTACATAAATATCAAAAGTAACAGAGGTCCCTTTAATAGCAGTATGGCTGCATAGCAAGGAAAATAAAGCCAGACGTGGCATCTTTTCTTCCTTAAGGCTTTCAAGCATCCATTACTGAAATTAGACATTCGTGATAATCTAAAGTTAGCTTTGGATTACTTTAGCTTTAGTTCAACAAGTCTGCTAACAGTGATCTTGGAATAAAAATTATGCTCTGAATCATTTAGCTTAGATCTGATATAACCTTGTAAATTCTAACAGAAAATCTATTGAGTCAATTCATTCCCAAATAATACTGTTAGATGACAGTATGCAACACCCTGCAGAAGTAATCATTTGCTAAAAGCACTGGAGAGTGCCAGCAGCTAAATAGTGGAAATTGACAGCGGAACAGACACAAATAGCCTGTGGATGATGAAGACTTTATTAGGTATAAAACACCACACCTGCTTATGTGGAGCATCTCAAAAAACTGGGCTTTATTAACCACAACAATTGAAGCCAATCGCTCAGACAGGCCTCGGAAGGTGCAACAGACCATTTTCCCTTTGCAGGAGGGCCACACCGACACAAACACCGACACCAGCATCTAGCACAATCCGAGGGGTTTGCACCGGCACAAGCTACGGGTTTCCCCGGCTCCCTGCTGGAACCCAGAGGATCCACGGAGCACTACCCGGAGGTGACGGCGGATCCAGCCCCCATCCGCAGCAGCGCCCCGGGAGGGGCAAGCAGCAGCAGCCGCTCGGCGCGGGGATCACGCTGTGTTTCCTCGCCCCTCAGTACCTTTCAGGGAAACCCCAATGCCCCAGAGAAGATCTCCCATGCCGCCTACAAATGGGGGATTTCACCCGAGGGCCCGAGGCTCCGCTTGTAGCACTTCTCCACCCCCCGCCTCATATCCCTCCCCGGTGTTCCCAAGGGCCCGCAACCCCGCCTCGGCAGGTTAATCCCTTCCCGCTGCTCTCCTCAGNCCACCATTACCGTGAAGGGGATGTCATCGACGCTGCCCACGGAGTAGCAGTTGTCCCCGGGGTTGACAGCGCCGGTGAGCACCTGGTGCAGATGCATCGCGCCTCCTCCCCGCCCGGCAGCGTCGCGGACCCGCCGCCCTCGCCAGCGCCGAGCGGACGAGACCCGGATGGCTCAGCGGCCGCGCGCCGCCGGGGGCGGGCAGTGGAAGGGAGAAGAGAAGGCGGCGGCGTCGGCGCACGCGCCGGGCAGCGCCGGAATCAGGTGAGGGGTGCGCGCGCGGGTACCGCCCCCTGCGTGAGCCGCGGCCGCTGGGGTTGCGGAGGCTGGCGGCTGTGCGCGCGGCCGAGGGATGGTTGATGGGCGCACGGGTGGCTGTCGGTGCGCGGGGCTGGAGGGGTCCCGCCGTGCTGCTGGGCCTCAGGGGCGACAGCCGAGGGGGGAGTAGTGCTGCGTAGACCCGGTGGTCTGCCGCCCCGGAGTACTCGGGTCCATATCCAGCGAGCCGAGTCAGATCCGCGTTCTGTGAGGGAGAGAACAGCGGCGGCGTGAACGGGACCCTGAAAACCTTTGGCTAGGAAACCAAACAAAGTGGCACCAGCAAGGCAGAGGAGGGGATTCTGCTCTTCTACGTTTGTGAGACCTCATCTGGAGTCCCGCGTCCAGTTCTGGAGTCTCCACTACAGAGACGCGGACCTGTTTGGAGAATTCCCAGGGGAGGCCACAGGGATAATGAGAGGGCTGAAGCACCTCTGCTGTGGAGATAGGCAAGAGAATTGAGGCTCTTTAGCCAGGAGAAAACTCTGGAGGGACTTTGTAGCAGCTTTCCAGTACCTGAAGGGGCTACAGGAAAGCTGAAGAGGAACTTTTTGTAACAGAAGAAGGGAGATTGTTTCAAGCTAGAAGAGGGAAGATCCAGATGAAACCTTAGGAAGAAATCCCTTACTATAAGGGTGCTGAGGCAGTGGAACAGGTTGCCCTAGGAGGTTGTAGATGGATGTCCTCTCCTTGGAAGTGTTCAAGACCAGATTGAACCCTGGCCAAACTGGTCTAATGAGGGGTGTCCCTGCCCATGGCAGGGGCTTGGAAGCAGGTGATCTCTGAGGTCCCTTCCAACCTCAACCATTCTGTGATTCTATGAAACATTCACTTAACAGGAGTTTGGTGGGAATATTACTGGTACTGGATGTTAACTGTATGAGCTGCTGAGGGACCACCTTGTGTGATTAAGGTGTGTGATTGCGCTTTAGGCAGTTTGCGTCCTCGTGGAAAGCATATTGAGGATTTTCCTGCTTTATTTCTAATGACTGCCAAACTTTGTTGAAAACAAAAGCCTTTATACGTGCCTGTCCTTTTCTGTCCCAGGAATGTGAAGAAGGCTCAATCCTGAAAATTGGAAAGGATTCTAAAAATTGTTTTTCGCTCTGAAGTGGGAAAAATAATACTGTGTATGCAGTGTATCATGATAAAAGGAATGTGCTCCATAGGTCCATTGAGTGGTCTTGCAGTCGTACCGCTGGTGCTAATGATTTAAGCTGCAGAGCTCAATCTATAAAGCGTATGCAGTTTTGCCTTGTATTGCTTCTTGAAAGTACGCATCGCTTGCTGAATAAATGAGTTTACTCAACATAGAGGTTACTGAAGAAATAATCAAGTAACCATCTACTGGAAAACAACTTCATAACACTCAAGGATTTTGTCTACTCTCATGCTTGTTAAAGTAAGTTTTAAAAGGGCATCCATCTCTAGCTGTGGTGAAGGGGTGGGGGGGAACCCATTTGAATCTTAAGTTGACCTGATTACAGATTAAACCACTGGGTAATATTCATGAGTTTCTTCCCAGTGCTTGTTATTCCATACTTTTTTCTGATCAAAGTCTCTTCCATATAAAATGTATAGTAAGAATAAAAAAATGGGTAAAAATGAAGGAGTTTTTTGTTAGTATTTTCCTTTTTTGTTTTTCTTAAATGTATGCAACAGGAGTTAGAGAGCAGAGCAGTGTGGTGGTTTGTGTTTCAAATGAGTGGAAAAAAGTCCAGTTAATGCCTGAAAAGGCAGCTGGTTTTTCAGTTGGCACAGGCAGTAATAATATTAGGGAAGATGAAAGCAGAACAGTATGAGCTACAGGAAAGCATCTTCTTTTCTCGGATGTGATAAAGCTATCTGGTTTTGATAGCAAAAAGTCTTAAGTGAAAGCAGGATACCTGCAGGATCAGTTCAGTCTTCCTGGGTAAGAGACGTGGTGAGGGATAGTTTTGGTTTTCAACCCAGTCTTCTGTTACTTAATCAGTAACACTTGGGTGTCCCCACCAGAAGAAAGACTTCTGTTGTATTGCTTGTGTTGGTGTGAAACGTCTTACAGTAGTTTCACTGATGTGGTGCTCTAATTACACTGAGACTTAACTATGGGACAGCGAATGCACATTATTCTAAAGCAGGGTAAATTTTTTAAAGTAAGAAGGCTAAATTACGGGTTATTAATAAAACACTGGTTTTGGCTTTGGAAACTTATACATATGGTTAGCTCTCTGCCCAGAGGTTTGAGCAAGAATCATTCTGCAAGTACCTGCAGATAAGGTCTTCATGTTCTTCTGTAAACGAGTATTTTCGTCTGAGTTTGCTGACAGGTTGTTTTTTTACCTTAATCAATTCTTAAATATCTCACATTCATTTTCAATGCACGTAGCTGTTATTTCTATGCCCAAGAGCATGAAGCCTTCTTTCTCATATGAGTAAAAAATATCTGCATCAAAGGGGCCTTAATTCTTTTCATGTTTAGTTTAATTTCTAATGAGCTTGGTGCTTTACTGAATTACTTTTTAACATTAAGTACCTAGAGTGCCTCTGCCCAGGAGTTCCCTGGTTTAGCTTGGACTTAATTGGAGTTGCAGAAAGGGAAGTTCTGTTGCCTCAGGAGAGTGGCTGTTGCATAGAACCAGAAAGTCTATTTAATTTGTTAGTAAGCTGCAGTTGGAGCTGCCTTTGGTAGAGTTTTAAGAGGATATTAGCAATGCTGAGGGTTCTTGGTTCTTCCTCATCTAGCAGGATGGATTACATGACCCCTTCATGACCTTGTCTGTATCAAGTAAGAGGATGATTACTGGTTTGTCCTCTTCCTCATCTTCTCCACCTATAAAGAACAAAAAAAATTAAGCTATAAATATTCAAAGGTTGAGACTTTCAACACCTTTTCATATGCTTTTAAAAAAAGGTAGTCCAAATTTGGAAAACAGACCCTGGACTACAAAGGCAGATACTGTACAGAAATAACTGGTTTCTCTTTGCTGTAGTAAGAAGTGTTTTCACTTAGGAAAAGAAGGTGATATTACAGAAAGTAATGAGAAGGAAATACCATGTTTTGATTTAGAAACCATGATTATAGATTAAAATAACTTTCTTCTTTGAATATGTTTGTGATCATCTATGGTAATTGAAATTTTCACTGGAATCTTGAATTTTCACTTGTATTGTGACATAGTATTTTTCCTTGAAGAAAACCTCCTTGCCTGGTTCTTTTTCTAGAACTCAACTTCAGCCATTCACTTAGTTTGGATAAAAACGCGTTTGGCTGTGTACTGAATTGTGGTGTTCTGCCTTCAGAAGGGCTTGCTGCACGCAGTGGTGGTGAGCCTGCACAAGCTACCAGACAAGGACAGTCACAGACAGCATGTGCCAAAAGGAGAAGAGGGGCTGTGACTAGAGACATTGCAGGTTCAATCAGGGGATTGTGGAGTCTCCCTCTCTGGAGAAGTTTCAAACATGCCTGGATGTGTTCCTGTGCGACTTGGTCTAGGTGATCCTGCTCTGGCAGGGGGATTGGACTGGATGATCTTTTNGAGCACTGGAACAGGCTGCCCGGGGTGGTGGTGGAGTCTCCTTCACTGGAGATATTCAAGACCCGACTGGATGTGTTCCTGTGTGACTTGGTTTAGGTGATCCTGCTGTTGCAGGGGGATTGGACTAGATGATCTTTCAAGGTCCCTTCCAATCCGTTATGATTCTATGATTCTATGATTCTATGATTCTATGATTCTATGATTCAATCCATGAGATGCAACACCACCTCTGAACTGTAATGTGAGGATTTTCTCTTCCTTTAGTTTTGTCTTTACTGACAGAGCAAGACTGTCCTCCTAAGAATCTTGCCCAGTATTTGTCACGTGTTTCTTTAGAAGACCTTAAAGGCATTAGTTTGTGAAGAATGGTAACTTTTGTATTCCTGAGAAGACCTTGGTACACCACAATTTTTGCATGGGTATTTTGTAAAGACATGAAGGCTGCCAGTATTTCTTCAGCAGGTGTGTCTAAATGCTGAGCAGTTTTGACAGTCTGTGTGTGTCTGAACAGTTGCCCCTGACTGCTCCTTACTGTCCTGTAATCACCCACACTTCCAACTTGAAAGAATAAATAAGAAATAGCAATTGCAGTAATAATTGCAATGAAAAGGAAATGTTTTGATAATTCTTTTAAACCAGCATTAGGTACTTGCTGAGGAAAGTGCTAATGACTAAAAGTTCCAACCATTAAATGGTGCAATAGGGAAAAGGACTGGTAGTTCAGGCAGCACGGAGCAGCTGAGGCACTTAGTTGATGGTGCTGACTTTTTCTGTGGATGAACAGAAGACTGTGCCCAGAAATGTGCTCTCTCCGTTCTCTTTGTAAGCTTCAAGGCTGTTTTCTTGCCAGTCTGTCTGATCATTATGGCAGTTCCAGACTGGTAGAGATTTTTGGGGAGTAGGGTAGGATTTTTCTAAGTAGTAATTGATTTTGCTGATTGCTCAGTGCTTAGATTCTAAGAAACGAGACAAGTAGTATCAGTTATTTATGGCATGCCATTGGACTTTAGTGACATTGATTATTAAGGAGGTTGATTGCCTGAATTTATTCTACTAAATGCTTGTGCTGCACAGAAATTTCGTGACCGGGAAGAATGTGCTCAGGAGCTGGAAGAGCTCGAGGCTTTGTCC
>VXBP01006602.1:4797-23573 GCA_013400115.1 Rhinopomastus cyanomelas | reverse complement strand
AACTTGGGCTGCATGCCTGGAGCGGGCTTGCTTCTTCCTCTTCAGTTTGCCTAGCGTATTCATTTACACATATTGACTCAGATCTAAGTCTTATACTAGACTTCAGAGTTAAACACTGTGAAGAACACTACAGATTCAGATGATCTTTACAAACTACCCCCAGGCAGGTAAATCCAACTGCTGCTGTCACGCTTGCTCCTGTCCGCAAAGTTTTCTTGTCCAGCAGTTTTCTGGTCCGAAACCATCCAAGGTAAACTTTTAAAGACTGGCAAAACAACCAGTGACAGGACTAACACGAACAACTTTAACAGCTGCAGTATCGGGAGGACACTGCTACGAGAACAGTGTGTTCCGAGCACAAGCCCCACATTTGTTTGCACTTTGATTCTCTTGTTTTCACTGACAGATTAACTGTGACAATCAGGGTTCTTTGTTCTCTTGAGAAGCACACCACATTTGTAAGAACCCCTTACTTACTTCAAGAATTGTCCTGGCATGCATCTCCGCGTTCTCATCACCAGGAACATCAAATTTATTAGTGAGTGTGAGAGAAACCTCAGTCTTCGCCAGGATTTCCCTGTTGGGGTCATTAACGTTGCCCGACCCTTCACCTGCCAAGCAGAAAGAGTTCATAGGTTAAAGTGCACCTCTCACAGTCTTTACTGCTAGAGCTCTGTAATTTTGCCCACAGATCAGGCCACGGGAAAACTGCACCTCTTCCTGTATGGACAAAAGGGCGCTTCCAAAGCCAAACACAGCTTTTCAAAACATCTCAAGCATCTTACAGACTTCCTCATAAAAATTACACCGTGCACTAGACAGAAAGGCTCCATAAAAAGCACCAGTCTCCATGCTTTAAAGATGTGTGCTCCACACTACATCTCAGCATCTCACCTGCTACTGAGAAGACTACCTGACCTACAAAAACATTTCCTAACTACAAGTACGAGCGTGACTCTACATCCGTGTCTTTATTAGAATGACTTTTACACGTGAAGAACGAAGCCCTTTCTTGCTGGCAACCCAGCTTACGATCTTCTATTAAACAGAGTAAGGTACCCCAGCAAAAGGAACTTTCCTTGTTCAAACCGTATCTGAATGCTCATCAGAACAGCTGTTAGTCAGTTTAACCTCTGACACGTGGACCACATCAACACGGTGCACGCAGGAGACACCAAACATGGACGAGTTAAACTCTGGCCAGGCTCTAGGTCTGGGCTCACTCAGGAAATACATCTCGCGCTCTGCTCTTCGCCAGTGCTTCGCGTGCACATGCCAAAATCACCCACAGGGACGCATTTAACACGCTCATCCCAACACTCAGACGAGTGCAGACACATCTCCAGAACAAAAGGCAGGCCTTTGCGAACCAGCTGGAGCAGACACACGCAGGACTCAAGGGTCCTGGAGGACAAGCTTCGTATGAGCAGATAGCGTGCTGCAGCAGTGCAGAAAGCCAATGGGATGCAGAGTTGTGCTGACAAGGGCAGCGCCAGCAGAGACAGTCATCATCCCACCGTGCTCAGTGCTGGTCAAGGCCATGCCCAGGCTACTGTGCTCAGTTTTGGTCCCCACCACATAAAACAAAAGACACACAGACACACTGAGATGTGGACAGGTGCAGAGAGGGTCCACCAAGATGACTGAAAACCTGGGAAGCTGCCAAATGAGGAAAGGCTGAAACAGTTTGATTTGTTCAACCTGGCAAGAAGGTGGCTCAGGGAACACCTTCTCATGATGTTCCAATATTTACAGGATGGCTACAGAGAAGAAGGGAAAATGTGGACAGGTGGGGGTCAGGCTCTTCTCCCAGGCAACTAGAGACTAGATGAGAGGACATGGCCTGAAGCTTCCAGAGAAGTTTTAGGTTGGCTGTTAGGAAACACTTACACGCTTTCTCACAAAAATGGTGATCAGACACTGGAACATACTGCCTAGGTAAGTGGTGGAATCACTATCCCTGGAGGTGTTTAAGATGTGGCACTTAATGCTATGGTCTAGCCAATGTGATGTTAGGTTGTAGACAAGCCTTAATGATCTTTAAAGAGGAGCCTTAGAATGCAAAAACCTTCTCTTATCAACAACTGACAACGCTACTGGGTTAGTTAACTGTGCTCAAACTTGGTGTGGGCTCTGCTCATTACAGCTCCATTAGCACCTGATAAGCCTCCTTCCTTTGGGTACCCACCGCTCAGGGGTGAAGGGCTCAACCTGCTCCCACGTGGAATTGTTTGCACAGTCCTTTTCGGTCTAATCCAACCATAAGCCAGAAGAACTACAAAAACGGATTAGACAAGCAGAGGAAGATGCCTAAGGCTGTATAAAATGTTTTCAACTCGTGTGCTTAGTGCGGTAAACAGTTGCCTTAGGGTGCCCCTAGGTACTAACAGGCTATACATATAAACACGATGTGTTTAGTAACATTACACACACTGAGCACACAGCCCCCTGCTTCGGGGATAGCATCACGCCTCTGCCGGTAAACACTCACCGCAGTACTGCACAGGAGCCTTCCGGAGAACAGCAGCTTGCCTTTGTCCCAGAGGACAGCTGTCTTGCAACACAGCCAAACTCAATGATTCTACCTCAGGATTGACATCAAAATGACTAACAACGCTTCCAGCACTACTCATTTGAATCCTGGAGCACAGGTAAGGACTTGCTAAAAACCAGAGGAGTGCTTTAGTTGTCAGCGTGGCTCATTCCATGCACAAACACCTGTTGACAGAGGAAAAACTTTTGGGCGCTTAAGCGCAAAAGCAGCACCCTAGGGAATTTCTCAGTTCCCCACCGCTTGGACCAATCACGTCTTGTTTCTTCAATCCCCTCGGCGTTCTGGCCAATAATTAATTACTCGCTTCTTCAATTCCGACCCGCCCAGCCTGTGTCCGCTCAGCCAATCCCGGCGCGTCTCTCCAATCCGCCCTCATATGGACCGCAGCAGAAAGCAGAGGCGACTGTCCTATTCGCAGACGTAGAAATCGTCACGCCAGCCTAGACTCAGCATTTTGTTACCGAATTCAAGCCAATAGACACCCTCATCGGTTCAGAAACAAGGAACAGTGAAATGCAACAGAACAGGGAGAGACACAACGCTGGGAGAACATTTTGTGATGCTCTTTTGGAGAAGCCCTTCTGGGTCTTGCAAGCAACAGCCCTTTCCACTCGCAGCTCTCAAAACCAGAAACCAAAGTACAAGCAACACCACAAAATCCCTAGCTGAGCCTCTCCTTGTCTCCTCCTCTGCGCTTATTTAGTTTCACTCCAGAGGAACCTGCAACTCAAAGGCTGGAAAAGGAAGCAGGAGTTGATGGTGCACAGACACAGCAACCACCGTTTCCCAGGCTCTTTTTACAACAGACCCCATGTATTTATTATCTGTGAATGACCAAGGACACGCAGCACAAACCAGAAGCCGAGGACAATTCCAGACAGGTCACAATGGATGGAGAAGGGAGACAGGCACAGGCTGGGTCAGGGGAGGAAGGGCAAGATGATCTTTTACCTTCAGTGAGCTCTCAAGTCACACCTTTGGTGAAATCACCATCCACAGACTGCAGGCCGGCTCTCCAGCACTAAGTAACGAACACAAGTTATTTCCCCCATCCCTTCCCTTTCCCCCACCACCCCCACCTTCCGGAACCCGCACCAGCCCCCGGGGCCCCCAGAGAGCAGAGCCCAGACCCACCAGTCGCGAGATGCCGCGGCCGACGCCCGCTGGGCCACGGGAATGAAACCGGCCCGGCACCGCGGGAACGAGAGGCCGTCACGGGAACATCAAACAGTCACACTGCTGTAGCTGCCACCGCCGACTCTGTCATTTTACTTCTCAAGGGCGGCCCCAGCCCGCTTCCCGGAGCTTGGCGCCGTTTCGGCCAATCACGCCTTGTTTCTTCAACCCCCTCGGCACTCTGACCAATAATTACTCACGCCTTCACTTCGGCCCGCCCAGCCTGTGTCCGCTCAGCCAATCCCGGCGCGGCTCTTCAGTCCGCCCCGATATCCCACTTAGGGCTGTGCCCGGAGCACTACAGGCTGTGTCGGGGTCAGGAGAGCAGGAGCCTGGCTGTAGACAACATCATGATTCTAAATGCAAAAGAAAACCCAGCGGATACTCCTTCGTGTCATCTGCCTTCCTAAGGATGTGCTGCCGTGCCAGAGGCACAAGGACCCGTAAAGCATGTTAACCTGGCATCAAATTCCATTGCTTTGGCACAATGAGGTCAAGAGACAGAACTTTGCACTGTGGCCATATTAGGCAAACTAATTCTAGGGAACTAATCTGTTCGGCTGCACGGCCCAAGAGAGCTGCTGCTGCACAGTTCAGGCCAGCTGCTGGAGCTGGACTTTGAGGCTGAGAGCAAACGCGACCGTCCTATTCGCAGATGTAGAAATCGTCACGCCGGCCTAGACTCAGCATTCTCGTACCGATTCCAAGCCAATAGACAGCCTCATCGGTTCAGAAACAAAGACCAGTAAAATGCAACAGAACGGGGAGAGACACAACGCTGGGAAAACATTTTGTGATGTTCTCTTAGAGAAGCCCTTCTGGGTCTTTCCACTCACAGCCCTCTCAAAACTACAAACCGAACCATGAAATCCCCAGCTGAGCCTCTCCTCGGTGCTTATTTATTTCCACTAGATGCGCGGCCGGGGCCCCAGATGCGGGGCAGCGCTGAGAGATGCGGCCAGGGATTTGGGAACCGGGCATGAGGCCTGGAAGCACGGCCAAGGATTTGGGAGCGGGGCGGCACCAAGGGCCGTGGCTGAGCAGCATTATTGGAGCATGGAGCCAGAGCATTACCGAGTCGCGGCACATGCCTCATGGCTGCCGGGGCACAGGCAGAGCTGCGGCCTTCCTAGGGTCTGAAAATGAGAAACGTGGAACAGAACTGTTGTGTTGCTGCGTTGTTATTTTGTGACTTGCACTACTGTGTGCTGCTCTTGTGTCCCAAGTCCAGTTTCCCCCTGTTGCAAACCACTCTCTTCCCTCAGCTTCGGGTGGGAGAAGCTCCCCCATCCATGTTCAGCTTCTGATGGGGTTCCAGACCTGGTGGAACTAGCCTCAGGGCTGCAAGTGTGGGCCTGAGCACAAGCTGGGCCACCACCACCCCAGCTGGGTAGGTGTGTTAACTAACACTTAACAGCAAGGGCTGCTATTTGACATGTGCAACCAGAGGCTGAACTCAACACTTAAAACACTTCTGGTGCAGGATGGGGAGATAAAATTTGATCTGCAGCTAGCCCTTAGGAATGTTAATCAGGGACACCTGAGGACCCTGCTGGTTGCACTGGGTAGGCAATAAGCTGAAAGTTACAGCAAACAAGCTGGAGAAACTGCAAAGAAAAACACAGAAGTGACGAGTGCAGCCCTGTGACCACAACAATCAAAGACCTGCCATAATGGATCTGCTCACAGAGGCTAGAGTTCTTTGCCCTAAAAACTTGGTATAACAGCAGTGCTGAAACACAACATGTATATCGTGGGGAGATAGAAAGTGTCAGATAACTGGTTGGACTCTATGAACACGACAGCACTTGTAACCTAATCAATTTATCATTTCCAAACTTATTGACAGCCCTGCAGGAGAAGTGACAAGCAGGAGAGGCTAAGCTGGAGCTGCAACAGCAAGAACAGGGCAGGGGACAGACATGAGAATGCACAGAGCAGAGGAAGAGGTAACAGGGTATAGCTAGAGCCAGGATAGAGGGAAGGGTGAGAACTGAAATGAAACTCAGACTTGTGAGGTCTGGTGCTATACTAAACTCCTTAAGTGATGGGACAAAGAAAGATAGCTGAGCTGGACAGAGAGCTGATGCTGCACTGGAGCTTATGACAAAGACACTCTGGAGATGACCAATAAATTCTGTGGGGCAAGAGCTGAAATCACTATAGGGGGGGTTAAGTGTCATGTCTGCATTTATGGCCTTGGCCAAGGGGAACCGGTCAGGCATGGGGTAGTAGGGGCTAAAAGGCTGGAGGTGAAAGAAACAATTAAATGGCTTGGGGCTGGTCCTGAACTAAAATCCTGAAGAGATGGGGCTGGAAGATCCTGAGGCTGGGGGCAGGAGCCAGAACCAGAGCTGACAGTGCACTGGAGCCTCTAACTACAACAGCATGGAGCTGAGAAATAAAGCTTGTGGGGCCAAGAGCTGAAATCACTCTGGGAGAAGGGGGCAAGAGCTGGGCTGCNGGGGGTCAAGAGCTGAAATCACTCTGGTGGGGTAGGAGTGGGGCTACATTTATGGCCTTGGTTGAGGGGAAAAATTCAGGGAGGGGGCCAGTTGGGGCTAAAATGTTTGCTATGGGGCTGGAGCTGAAAGAAACAATGAAATGTGTTGGGGCTGGGCCAGAACTAAAATCCTGAAAAGATGGGGCTGGAAGATCCTGAGGCTGGGGGCAGGAGCCAGAACCAGAGCTGACAGTGCACTGGAGCCTCTGACAACGAGACCATGGAGCTGAGCAATAAAGCTTGTAGGGCAAGAGCTTGAAATCACTAGGGTGGCACAATAGCTGGGGCTGTTTTTAGGGCCTAGGTGTGGGGGAACATTTCAGGGAGAGGGCTGGTAGGGGCTGAAATGGTTTCTCTATGGCTGCAGGTGAAAGAATAGAATCAGTTGAAGCTTATCTAAAATCCTGAAGGGATGGGGCTGTAAGATTGACCAAATCAAACTGGGCATGCAAGGTAGCTTACAAAGTGGTGTACAAACATAGCCCCACTTACAGGGAGCGTTAGCTGCTACCTGACTTCAGGGCAAAGGGCTCCTTCTCTCACGTTCAGGAGTACCGTGACCCACACCCGCTAAACAGTCACCCCACACAGGCTGCCACCCAAGCACAAAGGCTCTCAGACACATCCTGCTTACAGGTGGGTCTACAACCAGGCAGCCCCAGAGCTCAGCCTTGCCTCACAGCACAGGAACGAGACTCAACAACTAGGCACTGCAGCCAGCAAATAAATCCTCTAAGGTGCCCCTGGTAACAAATACATTCTAAAGGAAAATACACCAACCGTGTTTAGCAAGGCAAACACGCAGGGCAAACAGCCCCCTCCCTCACTGGGGACACTGCAATTCCTCTGCCAGCAAACATTCCAAAAGGATCCATGCAGCTTTACACTGGAATGCATTCCATTTCCCAGACTCAAGTCTCAAGAACCCCGGGGCTCTTGATCTGCTAACCGCCCCCCTTCTAATCCACCCCAGGATGCTGTTGGCCCTCTTGGCCACAAGAGCACATTGCTGGCTCATAGTCATCTTGTTGTCCACCAGGACCCCCAAGTCCCTTTCCCCTACACTACACTCCAACTGGTTCTACAACTAAGTCTGAGCTCCAGACCATCCCTTCATCAAAACCACTCTGCCCAAGAAAACTAAGACTTTGCAAAGGTGCCCCTCAACTCATCACCTGCTCTGAAACCCTGTCCAAGATCTCCCACCTTCACACACCACCCCGAGAAGCCAACTACGGGGGGAACTGAGTGATCTTGAAAAAGATGTGACAGTCTCATGACCCCTCTGACATCCTGGGTCTCTGCTCTGCTGCTCTCCCATTGTCCCCCGAACTCATTCCTCGGTTTCATGACGCCTGCACTGAAGGCAGCCCCTCAACATTCTAGCCCCACCTCTCCTCATTATGCAACTCCCCTTCCTGCCCCCAAGATGCAGTTTCGCTTTCACACCCCATTGTGTGCCAGCACCAAGACCACCCAAAAGTGCAGAGTGTCACCTCCCATCATGTAGCCAGGAGCACCTTCTCTGCCCGAGAGCTCTGAACCATACTCTGCTCTCCTCTGCCAGAAGGCCCCAAGGACCAAGGGCACCAGAAAACCAACTGTGTCTTGGGCTGGCCAGCCAGCACCGTGACCGGCAGGCTGGGGGAAGGCTTTCTGTCCCTCTGCTCTAGCCAGGCACCACCTGCAGCCCAGCGAAGATTCAGCCATTACAAGTGCCCCCAGGTTTCCTTCTTCACAAGCAGAACCATCCCTGGTTCAGACACGGAGAGCCCCCAAGTTCAGAAACTTTCAGAGAGGAACCAGACACAGCTCTGCCCTTCACAAATCCTCTTGTTTCCTAACAGGAAACAAGCTTGTGTTCACACACAGCCCAGGAGCCAGGAGACTCTCCCAGTCAACTCAAGGTCAAAGACCGACACCTGTCAACCTTGTCACTGCATCTTAAACACCTCAAGATCACCCCTCACCACCAGCAACCAATCCACCTCCTTACTGCAAGCACTCGATACCCTCAGCAGTTTCATTCCCATCAGCAACCTACAGAGACCAGCTTGAAGCACCTAAGAAAAGAGGCCACAGCGAAAAATCCCAGCAGGGCAAAGGTCTGAACATTCATGGCTCTGGAAAGGGAAAACCAAACCCCTGAACTTACAAAAGGTTTCCGTTAACTGACAGCAAGCTCTGTCAGGGGATATTTACTGAAGTAAAATGTGGTTCCTTGCAGCCCATGTCTTGTTGTCTAAAACCACAGACCAGTCCCCAGACAAATCCCAGGACAACTCCAGGGCACCTCTCACCCACTACCCAGCTCTCCTGCAGCGGCACAAGCAGCTTATTCATTGTTATAGCCACAGCATCACCTACCCCAGCTGAGACTTGATACCAGCTGCCTTCTGCTGAGGGATGGTGGCATCCAGAGCTGTTTCCGAGCCCCACCCGTCTTCATGTTCTCAATCCTCACTCAGTTCATCTCCTGAAACAGCAGTGAACACTGGATTACAATGAGCACACCAGGAAGAAACAGGTGAACTGAAACAACAGGCTTGGGGGAACCCTGGAAAACCCAAACAAGCTCCGCTTTCCATCCCAAGAAGTAACTGGAACCTTACAGTCACCCGCTACAATTTCACAGCCAGTGCTCAGCTAAGAACTTCAGCTCCCTGACTCTTCAGGGGGAAGGAAAAACAATCTCTGCCACTCTCCCCTTATGAAGGGTTGGAGTTTCTGAGGGGAATTTGTTACCACTGCTGAGAAAAGCCCCAGGGTTGCAGCCTAAGGGAAGCCTTAAGACTTTCTTGGGTTTCAGAGTCATTCTAGAGCTCATGTGGTGACAAACATCAGCTCTAGACCATATCACACCTGTCCACACTCAGCACCAACCCAGGAAGGAACCTCTTCTGCCTCACAAAAGTGGGCACTGCCTTTTTCCTTCCTAATACCCAGGATACTTCCTTGAAGGAGGCACAGGGAGCAGTACAGCCACCACAGCACTGGTGTTTTAGGACCCGAGTGCTGACCTTTGCCCCTCACATTATTGTTCTGGGGCTCTGTTCAGGGAGCGGCTACAAGAGCTTCTGCCAGGGGGACCAAACAACACCCGGTTCCCAAGGCTGCCCCCATCGACATCATCCACTCACAGGGGCTATTTCCACACCTGCCCTGGCACACTGACCTGGAGCACGGAGGGTCCGCGGCGGAGGAGGAGGAGGGCAGGGCCCTGCGCTGGCACTGACGGCTGCACAGCGGTGCCGACGCGACTGGGGCAGAATCTCCACTTCATCAGTCTTCACACGCTGCAGCCGGCGCGGGAGGCCCCTCGTTGTCCGCCCCCATTCTCCTCCCCACTTCCCTCTTCCTGCTCTGCCCCATCCCCACACTTTTCCCTTGCCCTCCTTGACCGCTCCCCGTCCCCCACTTCCTTTCTCCCCTCTCCTCCCCCCCCCCCATTTCCCCACCCCCCCCCTCCCCCCCTCCCCCCCCCCCCTNCCCCGCTCCCATCCTGACTCCCCCTCCCTGCGCTGCTGTCCCCGGAGTCCCGGGAAAGGCCGCGAACGGCGGGCGCGCCCGAACCGGTATCGGGGGGAGTGGAACGGACCAGCCAAGCCGAGCGGCGCCCAACCAGCGACAGAGCAGGAGCCGAAGCACCACAGCCCCCCGTCCCTGGGGAGAGCCGGAAGTGGCGTCACGGCCCTACGGCGCGGAGCCGGAAGTGGCGTCACGGCCCGGCAGGGTGGGGCAACAGCCCGCGGCAGGAAGGCCGTCCCCGGCAGCGGCGGCCCCGCCGAGAGACCCCCGCTGCTGCCCCGGGCCCGGAGAAGCAGCCCCTGCGCCCGCGGGTCGGACCCAACGGTACCGGGGCGGGTCTGCGGGCGGGACCCCTGCGGGGAAAGGAGGGGGCGGGGGCAGGAAGGGAAAGGGGCTGTACGGGAGGGGGCTGGGAGAGACTCTGAGGGAGGGCTCTGTTGGGGGTCCTGGGGTTGTGCTGGTACTGTCTAGCAGCCTGGGTGTGTCAGAGGTGGTTTTCAAGGCAGCAGATCGTTGTCCCCAGGGACAACCGCCGCACGGGGAAGGGACAAGTGCACAGCCCAAGTCACTGAGCCCCGGGAACTGCGGAGCTGCGGACAGGACTGCGTCCAGCCCTGCGGGTGTTCAGAAAGGGGTAACCGGGATCATCAGGGGACAAAAGCATTCCATGACCCCCAAACCCTGGCTTCTTTCACCAGGTTTGTGACAGCCCACACACATCCAAAGCCCAGGGGTCTCTCCCCTGCAGCTTTGGGCCGAGGTTCTGGGGTCAGGCACAGCCACCTCCAGTGTGGGCTGGGACTGGAGCCACGGGTGTGCCTGACCCACCTCCTGTCCCTTCATCCATCTGCACTTACTTGGTCCCTTGCAAGTGTCCTCAGCGCTGAGCCTCAGCATGGACCCTCTAAAGCTCCTGGGTGCTGCTGACAAGAACCTGGAGAAGGACAATGAGCTACCAGGGAAAAAGTTGGAGGACCCAAAATACAGCCTGGAGAATAAGGAAAAGGAGGAAGGCTTTGCCAGGAAGAAGAACCTCACCCAGCACATGTGCTCCCACATCAGTGAGAGGCCATATCCCTGCTCCGACTGTGGCAAGAGCTTCAGGGACAGTTACACTTACAACCACCACCGCCTTGTCCACACCGGTGAGAAGCCATACACCTGCTCTGACTGCAGCAGGAGCTTCAGCTGCAGCTCCACCCTCAACCTGCACAGGCGCACCCACACCGGTGAGAAGCCATTCTGCTGTGCTGACTGCAGCAAAAGCTTCAGCCAGAGCTCCACCCTCACCCAGCACGTGCGCAGCCATACTGGTGAGAAGCCCTACCACTGTGGTGACTGCAGCAAGAGCTTCAGCGGCAGCTTCGCTCTTGCCCAGCACATGCGCACCCACACCGGTGGGAAGCCATTCCGCTGCGGTGACTGTGTCAAGAGCTTTGCCTGGAGCTCTTCCCTCACCCTGTACATGTGCACCCACACTGGTGAGAAGGTGTACCATTGTGGTGGCTGCAGCAAGAACTTCAGCTGCAGCAGCCACCTCACCGAACACTGCCATGTTCACATTGTCGAGAAGCCATAAGTCTCTCCTAGTATCTGAAATTCCCAGTAACCCTGAACTCAATTCCAGTGTCTCTCATTAACCCCAAACCCCTTTCCAGTAACCCTAAGTGCTCTCTAAATAAACTCAAATTCTCTTCCAGTCTCTCCCAGTAATCCTGCCCAGTAACCACAAAACTCCTCCCAATTGGATCTCACAAACCCTGAGTAAACCCCACAGAAAAGCTCAGCCCAACCCAACAGCAGCCACTGACCCAAAGCAATGGAATAAAAACCCCCCCAGAACCCAGCTAGACCAATCAACAGCACCAACACCCAGAAAAACAAACCCCTCACAGCCACGAGAACACCAACACCCAGGAGAACCAGCCTCTAGCAAAGGGCAGGGAGGGTGGGGGTTTGGAGTGGCCAGACTCCCTTTTTGTTTCTTGCTCAGCTGCTTCCCCGCCTCAGCCCCTTTCAAAGCTTCCCCTCCCACAACAGGGGCCGCCTTCTCCTCAGCCTCCCTGGCCGCACCTGGGCTTCCTCCAGCCCAGGCCCACAGCTGCAGCCATTCCGTGCTCTGTCCCCTCTCCCTTGACCTCTGGCCTTTACTGGTTGGCACTGGAACCTCTGGTCCCACCTGCCAAACACAAGCAGCCAGGGACCCTCCTCTCTTCACCCACCAAACAATGCCTGAGAAATCCCCAGGGGGCACCCAGAGCAGGTTTGCCACTTCCCCTAACGGCCACCTCCTGCTAGTTGGGGGCTTTTAACTGGTGCAGAGGTTCTGCCAGGACCAAAGTTTCTTCTCAGCCTGGTACCAGGAAGCCCCTTCCCGCTCAGCATCTCCTGCCTGCAGGCGGCTGCTGCTGAGCTCAGTGGGTCCCTGTCCCCACCCAGCGCTGGGTGGGTGTCCTGAGGCCCGGTGACTGCAGCTTGTCCCGGGTCTGGGACTGACCCCCGCTTGCCGCTGAGAACCTCCCAACCTAAAGGTCTCTGGGTGTTTTCCACTGCTTTCGCCCCGACAGCAGACAAGATCCGTGATGGAGCTGCAGGAGCAGAAAGTGATGGGGGAGGGGAAAGGAGAAGGGTTGGGCGGTAAAAACTTTCTCCAGCCCCAGACTATTGTGCAGAGGTCACCAGCAGGTTGTGGTCCGACTGCAGCCCCAGGGTCTCCTGCCACCTTGGCCAGGGCCGACTGCCCCGAATCGGGAGAGGTCCCTCAAACATCCAGGTCTAGCGGCAGCAGAGCCCAAGTGATGTTATGACCCAACAGCCATTAGCACAGAGGCAGCTAATTGACACCCCCAGGACATCCTCTGGCCTGGAGCAGCCTGCACTGTGACTTGGGAACTAGCTGGCACCCCCTGGCAGCCCTTTGGGGGGCAACCCAAACCTCCCCTATTCAAGCCCAACCTCTCCCAGTTCAACCCCACCACTCCCAGTTCAATGTCAACTCCCCCATTTCAACCCCACCACCTCCCCCAATTCACTGGTCAGAAATTAAAGGGGTTTGGGTAATTTTTATTGGTCTTGAGGTCCTGGAGGCTTGGAAGATCCGGAGGGCCATGAGGCCTTCTCCAGCTTCAGTGGTTCCACGATTCCATTAATCCACAGTTTGGTCCAGGAGAGATTGGGAAGGATCTGGAGAAGGGACACCACGTCCAAGGTGGCCAAGGAGAGAAGAGGTGGGAGAGGCTGGAGAAGATTCATCACTTGCTTCTTCTTGGTCTGGGGGAGGAGACATGGGACTGACTGGAGAAGGGATATCAGGTCCAACGTGGCCAGGAGCAGCTGGAGATGGGACAACTGGTCTTGGCTGGTCCAGGAGAGCAGAATGAGGAGATCTTGGAGAAGGAACATCTGGCCTTGGCTGGTCTGGGAGAGGAGAAAGAGGAAGTTCTGGAGAAGTGTGGGGGTAGTGGCTGCTGCTCCCAAGGGTCAGTTGAGTTTCCTCCGTCCCCACCCAAAACCAGGGCCGGAGGGTTTCCCCGTGGAAGGAGGCTGGTGGGAAGGTGAAGATCTCGTCACCGTTGTCACCATTGATGAAGGTCACCAACCCCCGGGAACAGTCGAGGCCAACCCAGATGCTGCTGGGGACGTTGCAGAGGTCCATGGAGGTACGGGAGAAGGTCATAGCCAGGAGCTGCCCCTCACTGTGACACAGGGCCCACACCCCATTCTCAGGGCTCATGTAGACGTAGTTTGTCCTCTTGAAGGTCTCCTTGGCCACCCCAATAGCCCAGCAGGAGCCACCACCGACCTGGCCCTGCACCTCCCAGCAGTGTCTTCCCACCCAGAACCGCTCCCGGCCCAAGACGCAGGGGAGGGACTGGAATCTCCAGGGGGTTTGGAGAAGGTCCTCCCGCAGGGGCTTCCGGGTGACACTTTGGCCATCTGGGGACACCAGGAGGCACCGATGAGCTGAGGTTGGATCCAGGGTCACCATGTCTGCAGAAGGTAGGAGAGGGAACATCAGGGGCAGAAGAAGGACCTGGGTAGGGTCTCAGCAACCCCCAGAAATGGTGGAGAACCCCACCAGAATGGTGGAGAAACCTCCAAAACCTTGGAGAACCCCCCAAAATCACCTGGATTTTCAGGGAGCAGAAATTTTCTCCACCCTACAAGGAGAAGACGGAGCTGATCACATCCCACCTCTGGTGCCCATGGTGCCCACCTCCTGGCCCCAAGAGATCATGGGATGGGGAGGATGGGCCAGGAAGCAGGTCTCATGTCCTGCTGGAGCTCGTGGACACTCACCAAGGGCTGCAGCTTGTTTTGCTGTGAAGCCAAATGAGAAGGAAATTGTGGTCAGAAGGTCCAGGTTGTCATCTCATGGATCCTCCTACCAGAGGTGGACCCCAAAGCCCTTCATTTGATCCACTAGAACACCCCCAGCCCATGCTGGATTCAAGCAGGAGCTTCAGTAACTTCAGACTCAGGTCCCACCACAGGGGGATTGGTTTGTGGGGAGGGACCAGGAAGACTCACCCAGCTGTCTGGACCAGCCCCCTGCAAAGTAAATGGAGAGGGTCAGGAGAGCAGGAGCAACACCTCAAGGTCTCATGGACCTTCCAACCCAACAAGTTTCTTCCCATTGGTCAGTGTGGGGCTTCTCTGGGAAGGTCCATGCTGCAGGGCTTGGAGTCACCCCACACCCATCTCCTCCAGCTTTTTCTTACGTCTCTTCCAGAGGAGAAGACTACTGAGGACCACAAAGCCAACGGAGAGCGTGAGGACCACTCCCAGAGCCACCATCCATGGGTGGGGGTCATGGAAAAAGGCACCTGAGGGACCACCAGGAAGGAGAAATAAAGGAGTGAAGCCCCCAAGGTCCCATCTGGTGGAACCTTGTCCTGGCTGGGGGCTGCCTCAAGGGGACCAAGGTCCTTCCCACATTCTGGCAACAGGCAAAGGGCACAAGGTCAAGGGTTTCAGATTCCTCTGAAGGTTCAACCCCGCCCTGGTCCCACCAATGTGTCTCCGTAAACCAACTCAACCAATCCAGCTCAACCAACTCAACCCACCCCAAACCCACAACCCCGCTGCCATCACCCCACCCGAGATGTGCAGGGATGACTCCAGCTGCTCCTGGTCGAGGCGGCTGCTCCTGACCAGGCAGGACAAGGTGCCACCACCCTTCCTGGACACAACGGTGACATCTTCGACGTCCAAGAGGCCCCTCTGGTCCGAGGAGCTTCTCTGGGAGACCGACGGGAGCTGCTGTCCACCGGGACCTTCCCACCAGATGCGGGGTTGCGGGTACCAGCCAGTGGAGCGACACAGCACCCGGATCCCTCCATCCTCAAAAGCCTCCAGAGAGAGCTGAGGGTCAGAACCTGTGGCTGCAGGAGGAGGCAACGAGTCCAGGCTGGGCTGAACCCAAAGGCAAAGAGGATCCAACACCAGCGACACCACAAGGGTTGTAGGACAAGTCCATCTCACCACCACAACCAATCAGGTTGGGCAGGGACTGGAGGACATCGACGCCAAACCATCTCCAGGTGGAGAGGGAGCTGCCAAGCTCTGGTGCCACAAGGCAGCAGCTCACTCCGGTCCCACCATGGCTTGAGGAACTTGAGGAGCACCCAGAACCACAGACCAACCCAATGGAGACTCCATGGTCACCACCAACCTGCCACCTCCAGGTCCACTGTAGCTTCTCCGTAGGAAGAACCTTCCTGGACAGTGCAGACATACTCTCCGTCATCAGAAGGTCTCACCTTCAGGAGCCGCAGGTCCAGGCTCCCACTGGAAAGTCCTTCCTTGTCCAGCTCGGTTCTCCCAGCATAGTCCCCCAGCTGCTCCACCACAAGGTCTCGGCCATTGCGGTAGTGGTGCACAGTCTCCGTGAAGCGGTGACGGATCCAGCGGATCTCCAGGCTCCGGGCATCCAGGGCAGGGGACAACCGGCAGGGAAGGACCATATCCTGCCCCACAGTGGCCTGGAGAGTCTGGGCTGGGGCCACCACAATGAAGTCCTCTTGGGGAAGGGATACAGACAGGTGGAGGAGGACATGGAAAAGGCACCAACCTCCATGAAACAGCCACGTTCCAGCCCACTACCCTTGGTCTCCGAAGGTCCTGGGGAGCCTCAACAATGGCCCCAACCCTGGAAACCTTCATCCAGCCCAGGTGGGGTTGGAGGAGGTTTCAAGGAGCCTGATCCAGGTAAAGGTTCTCCAGGCCCATCATTGGATCCTCCAATCCCTCCAGATGTTCTCTGGCCCCCAAAACAGGTTCTCCAGGCCCACAGCAGCTCCTCTACCCCATATCTGCTCCCCCCACCCCCCACAGACCTCCCTACCTGACCCCAGCCGAAATGCATGAAGATCCTGGAGACAAATGAGGAGGAACCCGATGAGGAACCACATGAAGGGTCAAAACTGGAGAAGGTGGGTGGAAGGAGACGGAGCAGCTGCCCACAGCTCTGGAAGAGGCCCCAGAAGTGTCCCCAGGGGCAGAAGGAGCCTCTCAGCAGAAGGTTGGGGTGGGGAGGTCCCACCTTCTCCAACCTTTGGCCTCTCCCTGGGGCTCAGCTCCACCCACCAGGGCAGAAGGACAAGAAAAGGGAAAACAAAAGGAGAAGGAAGGAAAAATTGGTTCTCGAGGGCCACCACGGCCAAACCTGGAGCTTCATGTTGGGTTTTGGTTACAGAGGAGAAAGCCAACAGACTCTCCTGAAGCTCCATTGGGTGGTGACCAGTATCAGGGGCTTTGTTGGGGTCTTTTCCCCATTAGAACCAGTTTGGCTGGAAGGTGGGTCCCAGTGTAGGGTCCCTTGACAACCTTGGGGTAGTCAAGAGAGCCTGAGGGGCCTCAGGGTTCCTTAAGCCAACAGCTCCAGCTGGTCCTGGTTGTGTCCTGGGACCAGCCCTTCCAGAGGTTCTCCAGCCCCCACTCTGTGTTCTCCAGCTTTTGATTTGGATCCTCAGATCTCCTCCAGCTTCCCCAACCACAACTGGTCCAACCAAGGGTCTCCAGATGCTTGGAAGCCCAGATTCTCTTTATTTTATCCCATCCTGTAGGACCAACCTGGAGTCCTGAGGGGTCTTTGGTGGAGATGGGGCATGGGAAGGGTCTCCGTTGTCCATCCCACCACCCCTACTCTGTCTCCGTCTCTCCAACCTTCATCCAACCATCTCCACCTGGTCTCCACTCATCCTTCCAAGATCTCCACCCACCCCCAACCCCTCTTTGACCCAAATTTTGTCCCCCAGAAGTCACTGGTGGCCCTCCCTGAGCTTCTCCTGCCTCTGATGGCTCTTCAGGTGCTTCAGGAGGGAAGAGCTGGATGTGAAGCTCTTGGGACACTTGAGACAGCTGTAGGGCTTCTCCCCCGTGTGGATCCGCTGGTGGATGATGAGGGTGGAGCTGGCCCGGAAGCTCTTCTGGCAGTAGGGGCAGTGGTGGGGTTTCTCCCCACTGTGGATCAGCTGGTGTCTCCTCAGTGTGGTGGCTTCTCGGAAGGTCTTTCCGCAGTCAGGGCAGCCATGGGGCCGGGGACCTCTGTGGCCCTTCTGGTGGGCCAGAAGATCCGATGGGACCACAAAGACCATCCCACACTCGGAGCAGTAGAGGTGGGGCTTCTCCTCCTTCACCGAGGACCTTCTGGAGAAGATTTCTCCACGACCCAACACCGGCAGGTTCGCCTCAACCACGTTCTCCACCTTCTTGGAGCCTCTGGTCATCTTCTCCTCCATGTGGACCTTGCGGTGTTTGCTGAGGGACTTGGTGGCCATGAAGGTCTTCCCACACTCGGGACAGCTGTAGGGTCTCTCTCCTGTGTGGATCCTGCGGTGGGTGACCAAGTTAGCCCTGGACGTCAACTTCTTGCCACAGTCGGGACACATGAAGACAGAGGCCCCTGTGCCATGGACCTGGTGGACCTTGCGGTGTTTGCTGAGGGACTTGGTGTCCATGAAGCTTTTCCTGCACTCTGGACAGCTGTAGGGTCTCTCCCCAGTGTGGATCCTCCGGTGGACGACCAGGGTCGCCCTGGAGGTCAACTTCTTGCCGCAGTCAGAGCAGCAGAAGCTCCCATGGTCCAGGTGGACCTTCAGGTGCTTCTTGAGGGCCTTGGCAGAGGAGAAGCGCTTGGGGCACTGGGGGCAGCAGTAGGGCCTCTCCTGGCATCGGAGCCGCTGGTGGGCCCTGAGTGAGGAGCTGCAGGGGAAGGTGCTGCCGCAGCGGGGGCAGCAGGAAGGCTTCTCACCCAGGTGGACCTTCTGGTGCTGCTCGAGGGCCAACTCCCGATCAAAGGTTCTGCCGCAGTTGCCACAGGAATATCGGGGGCAGCCCTGAAGGGGCTTTGGGGGGGCGGTCTTGGGGTTGGGTCCTCGGCCGCTGGGGAGGGAAGGGGCTGGTCTTCTCCTCGAGGACTTCTTAGGAGCTGGGGAGTTGCCACCTCCATCGAGGTCATAGCAGGAAGAGGCCGAGTCACTCGTCCACCCCCCATCGGTGGCCTCTGCTGGGAAAAGGGGGACTGAGGGGCCACCACAGGGCCCAGCAGGAACCTTCTGAGGGGGAGCTGTGGAGGGGGGGGGGAGGAGAAGCCAAAAGTGGGGCCAGTGTGGCCCCTCGACCTCCTCCAGCGTCCAGGCAGCAGCACCCAACCCCCCAGGAGGAACCTCTGGGGTCTCCACCTTCTCCAGGAGACGCTCAAAGCCCCAAATCCACCCTCCCCCCCACCCCAACCTCTCAGTTCCACCAGTTCCAGGCAGGTCCTTACTGGTGGCCTCTGCAGTACCTGAGCCAGAGGAGGAGCCCGGGGGGGTCCTGGGGCAGCTCCTTGGGGTCCACAGCCTCAGGAGACGTCGGCCCAGAGCTTCCTCCTCATCCTCCTCCTCCTCGGGGGGAAAGTGGGGGATCCAGACAGCCTCCAGGGTGATACCTGGGGCCACCAGGTTGGGCTGAAGGACCCTTGGTCCCTCCAACCCCCAAAGAAGGGGGATTTGGGGTCAAGAGGAGGGTTGG
>VXBP01006600.1:0-40035 GCA_013400115.1 Rhinopomastus cyanomelas | reverse complement strand
AAATATTTGAGGGGTGGGTGTCAGGAGGATGGAGCTGGGCTGTTCTCGGTGTCATGTAGTGATAGGACAAGGGGCAATGGTTGTAAGCTGCAACTTAGAAGGTTCCAGATCAACCTGAGAAGGAACTTCTTCCCAGTGAGGGTGACAGAGCACTGGAACAGGTTGCTCAGGGTGGTTGTGTAGTCTCCTTCACTGGAGATATTCAAGACCCACCTGGATGTGTTTCTGTGTGATTTAGTCTAGGTGATCCTGCTGTGTCAGGCGGATTGGACTGGATAATCTTTCGAGGTTTCTTCCAATCCGTAGTGATTTTATTATTCTAGATGTTAGGTTTACTTGGTTTATTTGTATTTAGGTTGAACTGGATGATCTTTAAGGTCTTTTCCAACCTTATCATTTCTGTGATTCTGTGATCTAGTCTCCTGTGCAGCACTTCAAGACTTAAGAAACACATCTTAGTCAAGGCTTACACTAGTTGCTAAAATATGCTCCAAAGAAAATAGATTTTATCAGCTAGAAGTATATTGCAGCCTTAGGAAAGTTAGTGATTGCAAACTTGGCGCGTTGATCTGGAGGTTTCACTTGGTAAGGCCTGAGGCACCACAAAATCCTGTTTTGCTTTGGGTGTTAATTGTAGCATTTTTAAACATTTAAAATGTTCAGTGGGATTCCATGTTGACTTACTAAATAATTTTTCTTAATTGTGATTACTCATTTTTTCTATGCAGTGAAGATCAATAATGTTACAACATGAAAATATTTAAATATTGAGACTTTATAGACTGATTAAAAAGTACTCGATGATATGTTCCTTATAGCAGCATCTGAAATTAGTCAAATATTTTTCAAGGTCTGGGGGCAAAGTTTATTGTGGCAATGAGATTTAAACTAATTTATAAAAGATTTATATCTTACTGTGGTATTTTATTCCTATTGTTAATCAGTTGTGTGGTGCTGGACTGCGTAAGTAATTTTTTGTACCTCTTGTAACAACAGTATGTCTCTTTTAGCCCGTCTTAATTCATGCCTTGATCAAATGAGAGAGGTTCTGGGAGAGTCTGTACCAAAGCAAACAATGGTGCAAGCAATACTGACGAGTGAATTTGATGTACCAAAGGCTTTGGAGCTTGTGCTTTCGCAAAGGAGTGAGCAAAATGTGAAGACAAAGAATGAGGACTCTGTGATTGAAGGAAAAACGACAAAAGGTATACTTCTATTTAATTGTTTACATTCAAGATGATTCATTTCAGTATACAGTTCAGTTTTGGCTTGCCAAGCTGTGAGGATGCTTGTTATTGCATTAGTCATTTATTAGAAAAAAACCCAACTTACTCTTTTATCTCTGTGCTCTAAAAGCTTGTAAAGGAAGCAGTAGCTTTTCTTCAGCTACGAGTCAAAATAAAACCTTAGTGTCAGTTTGAAGTCAATGTGCAACCATGTTCAGTTACAGTAAATTTCTGATATATGATTTGGCTGAATGAGTAAGTGTCCTAAGAGTTGGACAACATCTTTAAGCTTATGGACTTCCCTGTTTGTGTGGTGAACTGATATGTCCCAAGCCCATTATCTCCCATTTTTTAGTAGTGTCTGTACTGTAACTTACCTTGACTTATGCGTAGATCTTTGTAAGCTCTACTAGTATTCTTTGCTGTTATTTAAAGTTTCTTAGGTAATTCAGTACTTTCCCATCATTTAACTGTAGAACATTGCATGTCTTTGGATAACACTTAGTAATGAAATGCCTTTTCATGTTTCTTCTCGATTTTTTTTTTTTGTTGATGCTGTCAACTTTAAAAACACTGGATACTTTGTTGTGACTGCACTTCCATCTGAAAATTGTTGGCTAATGTAAGGTAAGGAGACTTAATTTATTCTCGAGAAATGTGTGTTGATACAGAGAGTTCCTCTTTTGCAGCAGAAAATGTTGCTGACAACGCTGACAAACCTGGGTTTGGAAACTTGACAGACAAAAGTGGTTCAGCTTGTTGCCTTTCAATTGCAGATGACAAAATGCTCCTTAATGCTGAAAAATGCAATATACCTTCATCTGAAAGGAAAGGATTGACATCCTCTTCACATGTTCTGTCATATTCTTTCAGTGATAATGTGTGTAAAGGATCATTTTGTGAGCCTGTGAATAAACAGGCAGAGAATCAACTACCAGAAAGTGCTAATGCAGTACGTTCAATTCCTGTCAGTGAAGATGTTTGCTTTAGCATAGGAAGTAACCCATCTGGAAATTCCTCCTTTAAGAAGCTGGAATGTAAGGAAACACAGGACTTGAAATCCTTGCTGATGCAGAATGTGGTTTGTGATTCTCTGAGTCTTGAAGACAACATTCCTCTTGTTTCCTCAAATACTTCTGATTCTAATAGCAATGCAGATTTTGACAGTCCGCGACGTTTAACAAGCACTTTAGGGAAATTGGCTCTTGGTAACAAAGTCAGTCATACTGTAAATAGGAAAAATGAGCTTGTTGAAAATCGGTGTTCACTTGGGCAAAGCAGAAAACAAGAAAGCCACTCTTCAGACAAGGCTGCCTTGCCAGTGT
This sequence comes from Rhinopomastus cyanomelas, assembly GCA_013400115.1. Classification (NCBI taxonomy): domain Eukaryota; kingdom Metazoa; phylum Chordata; class Aves; order Bucerotiformes; family Rhinopomastidae; genus Rhinopomastus; species Rhinopomastus cyanomelas. Next base: position 37,484 of record VXBP01006600.1, on the reverse strand, counting down.
TAAGGGCTGAAGGTACATCATTGGCTGACTTACTTCAAGAGCACCAGGAGAGCCGTGCTAGCCGCTGTTATTCTTTGGCTGATCTTTGTAGTCAGTCAACAGCAAGTCTCACTGATATGAAGCTGGGAACTGCATCATTATCACAACTAGTAAGTCAACCCCAAACTTCAGGTGGGATGCCAGAGCTAACAGAGTCTTTGTCTTCTCTAGCCCTCTCTAAAATTTCTTCACCAAAGGAGGTTGAGGATTTATCGCTTTCAGATTTAATAGCAGAGAATACTGAAGTGGATAAAACTCCACAAAGCATGGACTTCCCTGTGCCCAGTGTAACTGAGTTGAGGCCCTCTAAAAGAGCAAATATTGATTTAAGTGTCCTTGTGAAAAATGCAGGTGTAGCTGTAGAACAAAATGTGGTAAGACGGTCAAATATCTCGAGCCCTGAAACTAAACTTCTCAAAGGAAAACGAGGAAAATTTGCTGGTTTTGCCAAACTGAGTAAAAAACCCAAAAGAGAGTGTTTTCCTAAGAGCCAGGATTTATCCCTTTCGTGGATGAAGACATTGCGTGCAAGACCTTCAGCGTTTGCTTTAACTTTGTGTCTCCGTTACCCTCCAAAAGGTTACCAGCGGCGTGCAATTGGAAGGCATAAAGCTTTTCTTTACAGTAGGCAAGTACAAGATGTAAAACCCGAGGAAACTGTCCCTGTAATAGACATAACACCATTTGACTTCAAGTCAGCATCTCCCGATGATATTGTGAAAGCTAACAAAAAGAAAGCTTTTGTAAGACAGTAGTGAAAAATAATAAAAATCAGCGTTTATGTCTTGGGATATTAAAAAAATTGAGAAATTCCATAGGACCTATTTATACTTCAGAATTGATTTAAAAAAAAATGTTTTATTTTTTTAATTGCCATGCTACAGTTCTCACTCTTGGCTATAAGATTTGTATGTGAACTTTTAAAATGTTGCACTGATTATCTTTATTTTTGCCTAATTTTCAGTGACAAGTTAATGTTTTTAACCTTTGAACTTCAACAATTTGAACTTTGTAGATACTGCATGTAGAGAATTCTGTAAACTCCATTAGATGACTTTGTAGGTGTTGAAGACCCAGTTCTTTGGGAGGAACACTGAAGTACTCTTTTGTATCGTATGGTGTATAGTTTGGAGACAGGAACCTCAGTTTGTATTACAACTGTTTTATTGAATGTTCTTAGATTTTTCTGACTAAGTTGTTAAACTGCCAGCCTCGTAATTGTTAGTTCCAGTCAGTGTCATTGTTGTCTTCTGCCTTTATACTGATTAGAGTATTATAACAGAAACACCTTCTGGCTTTTAAAAGCCTCACTAACCTCAGGTTATGGTTGTGGTAGGACATGTATTTTTTTGACAGGACCAAATATGTAAGGGGGCAAGCAATTGTGTGCCCCCTCCTTCCAATCAGCTGTGATACCTAGCATTTTAAAACAGCTATTTGGTAGGTGCATACATGTGTATATTTCTTGGGAAATTTCCTTAGGATTCTATGGTTTATTCTCAAGTCTTTTGGAAAAGGTTTGGGATAACAGTTCCTCAGTTCCTTCAGCTTTAGCACCTGGGTCTTTGTTCAATGAAAAAAAAAAACCCAACAGGCAAAGCAGAAGTGCTGTTTGTGTCTGACGCTTTTGTGTTTTGAAGAAATCTTCCTTTAGTAATGGAAATTATTTTTTACTGTTTGTGCCCAGTGCTGTTACTTTGAATCTTGGGATGGAAGAACAGAATGAGGACATTGTGGACTTGTTTTTGTTAATTACCAGATTCTGGTGCCCTGATAGTCAGATGTGCATGTTTCAACTTGCCTTTTAGTACAAGTTGCTGCTTTTGATGTATTTCCAGTGTGGATATCAGTGTTTTAGGTTTTGAACAGCAATAACTGCAATAAAAGTACTGCTGCAACTAGAAAAGTGTATTCATATATTGCCGTACACTAATCTGTGCTAAACTTGGCAGCTAGTATGAAATAGCAGATGACATTTCCATTCAGTTTGAATCCTAATTTTCATTCAGCATGTTACATCAAAAAGAGGACAGAAACTTGAGGCTTACTCCTGACTTCAGGTTGCACTACAGTTTTGTTTCTAAATAAGCACAAAATGTGTTCCACTGCTCTCAGGTACACATTTAATGTTAAGTATGTTTTGCTTGTCTAGTTGATTTTGTTATCATTTAGGACTAAGAGCAGCGTGACCTCTAAACTCTTGAATGAAATCAATGTTTCTTTTCTTAGCTAATAAAAGTTTTATGTAATAACAGTGCTGCAGTGTTTATGTTCTAGGTGACCTGTAATGCAACCCCCCTGTGTTCTTACCTAGTTCGAGTGCCTTAAAGCACTGGAGTATAAATACAGTTCAGTGTGCATGCTCTGATCTGGTAAGTTCATGAGTAGGAGATTAGTTAATTTATTTCCTACAGAAGTCTGGGTGACACTGATTGCTTTATTAATTAGTCTCAATAGCAAATTCTGCTTTTTGAACAATAGGCAATGCTGTTCAGAGATCAGTTTCACAGTAGTTAGTCCAAGTATTAACTTCTGACTGTTTTAGTTGCCAAATCGGTTTTTCCTACTAAGGCAAAATGTTCTGTTTGGAGAGTTCATAAGTAAAGCTCAGTTTTTCCAAAACTCTGTTTTTCTAGTAGAGAAATTCTATTTTTTACAAGTAAAATAGTGGAAAGCTTGACATTGCTGTGCCTAGTATATTTTTAGATGGCATTAGCTTAGGTTCCAAATACTCTTGAGGACCTAATTAGCATAGAATTTGAGAATTCAGGTGCACACTTTTTCCTTCAATTTATATTGAATAGCTTTGTTTTTCCTTCTAAATTTTTTGTTTTACTTTTGTTGAAGTTATCTTTATTTTTGGTCCTTTTTTCTCATTGTCCTGGCTATTAACATAAAACATATTGGCTTTGTTACTAATTGTGGAGCCTGAACTGGACATACACCAAAACGTATGGGAAGTACTTACAAGTGGTAGGGGACGGTGCGTAGTACTTGGAGCTCAGTGTAACCATGGGGTTTGCGCAGATTAAAGTTCAAACAATTGACTGCAGCCGAAGGGCATCAGCATTACATGTTTATTGTGGATCTTACTGTGGGACTGATACATTAGTAAACAACTTTGGATCTTGTTAGGGAGCTGGATTTTCATGCTTTTGCATTTGCTTCAGCGTTGTTAGTGTTCTTGAAGGAAAAGTGCTGCTGTTGAGTGTGTAACGAATAGGGTAGGGATTTTTCTTTGATTTGCAGTTCTGAATCCCAAAGTGAGCCTTGAATTAGCTCAAACCTGCGAGCTGAAGTGGTGGATAAACCTGAATTCCAGTCTGTTTTTCAGCAGAGATTATTTATTTCTGTGCTTGGGAGATTTCACAGTTTCACTTATATAAACGAAAGGCAATGTGTTACTAGATTCACATCTTAAATTAAATGGGTATTTTAGTAATTTCCTTAATTACTCAGTATCCTTATTGTGTCGTCAGTGACAGGCTTAATTGTCTTAGAATACTGCATGGTAAGGTATTTGGCTTTTTTGTGTGTTTTGTGCCCATTGAATATTACAGTTCTAAGCTCAGTATTTCTATTTTATGCTTATTGCAATGAGCAGGTCTTATTGACTGTGTTCATGACTTACTTTCTCCTCATTTTGCAACCAGTGTGCATCTGTCCAATATGGGTTAATTGTATTATTTGTTTTGGAATTCACATATTAGCATTGCAAACTGCTTGTGTCTGCATTTGCATATGGACACAGAACCAGTATTAAACTACTTAGACTTGCTACTTCTAGTATTCAGATCATATGCTCCTAAGGTATTTTGCACATTCGATTTTTTTGTACGTAATTTTTAAGTGGCTGCTGAATATTTTGAATACTAATTTGACTTATGGCCATTGCTTTCTGTTCATAAATAAAATGCATATTCTTAAAGGACTGACTGAATTACAATCTCTTGTTAACTTACCTGGTAGAACCTGATAGAACATTCAGTCACAACTCTTACCATGGAAATGTGTTCTGGTTCTTATCTGGGTTTGTGCGAACATACTTGTTTCCATCGAAGATCTTGGACCTTCAAAGACAAAAATGGGCATCTGCTTGTATGTCTTCATATACCATGTAGAGGCTCCACTTCACTTTTGCTTTTCACAGAATCACAGAATCGTTGTAAGTTTTGTTTTTAGATTAGTTTGATAGTATTTTTTTAAACCTTATTTGGATCTCAAAATGGAAAGGATATCAATGATATAAGGAAAAAGCAGCGGTCTGAAGTTCACAAGCTCTTTGTCATGCTAGAAATTAGAGGTACTATAGGTGATTTGTTAAAATGAGCATTGTAAGAATGCCTCTGTTTGCATGTTCAATTTGTCTTTTAGGTTTTCCTTTTTCTAGCTGATTTTTATCAGAACTTATTTTGGAAAATGAGGGCAAATTGGAAGTCAGAGAAAAGTAGGAAAATAGCAACCCCATTGGAACAACAAAGATGATCAATGCTTTGTACTCTTTGAAATGTCATTTAATGGTCTTTAAATTTAGCAGTTTTTAAATTACAATAGAAAACTTTTAGTAAAGTACAGTTTATTAGGAATGTAAGATTCAAATGAAAAAAAACACCCCATGGGATTAAAATTTCACATGCCTGGGTTTTACTTTTTATTCATAATTGAGTAACTTCTCTTTGAATTATTCAGACAGTTCTCAGGATCTTAAATTTCAGAGGCAGCAAACAGTTGAAATTCTGTAAGTACAGCACAATGATATTTCAAAATCTTGTTGCTAACAGGTATAGTGAGGTAGTCTTCCCAATTCCGTGTTTTGCTCTATTTCTTCTAATCATGTCATTGAAATACAGTTTTCAGTAATCAACAAATCTTCAAAGTCTACTCATGCCAGTGTTGAACAGCCACACAGACAGGATCTAAGTTGAGTTTTATGGAATATATATTGTTTATTACAGTAAAGGCAGTAGTTTGCCTGTCTACAAGGAGAGTAGTGTTACACACACAATCATGCACATTACTTTCAAGTCTCACATGCTCAGCTTTTCATACTTGTTAAACATTTTGGTAGTAAGTATTGATTATGAATTGTGGCTGAGAGGAAATAAATCTGAAGCAAAAATTTCATCACAATGTAATTCGTGCAGTAAACATAAACCTCCTAAAGTGCTGAAGGGAACGTTTCTCTGCTTTTTTGTTTCTTTGGAAACTGATTTGAATCTCTGTGGATTACTTACGTCCTCTTTTGGTTTGCGTGGAGTGTAGACAGCTGGTAAACCTAAATAGCTGTACTAGTTAAATGAGGGCAAAATGTCATTGGTGCAGGTTATCTCTATTTCTGTGTGTGCTAATGGTTTTGACCTTACAGGATTTTCTTGGGGTGGGGGATGGGGGGAAGTAAGAGCAACTTGTATTGTGAAACTGATGTGTTTAGCCTGCTCTAGAAAACAGTGATAAGAAAAATCAAAGCCTTTGAGTTGAGTGTTTATTTCTTGGAGGAAGCTCTTATGTTCTTCCCAAATTGCTATCTTAATGCAGTTTGATGGGAAGAGGTGTCAATGTTAGTACTGCTGTACTGTACAGCCCATTGCTCCTTTCTGCTGATTGTCATGTATGCATAACAGCGAATTCCAGTTTCTAATTGATGAGAAGAATGCTTCTTATGAAATAGTTCCTGGGTTCCCATCATGGCTGCGTACTTCAACTGTTTTATGGACGTATTACTTAAAAGTAGCCCATTAAAAGTGTCCGTGACTCCTGAGGTATGTCTGTGCTTTGTTGGGCACATAACTGATTGGAATGCTTAGTGTTGGTAGGGTTCTTCTTGAAAATAGCTCACTGACCTTCCCTGCAACTTGCCAGTGATAAAATGACCAAAAGTTGAATGTATGTGGCATTTTGCAGGCTTCCTGTGTTTCTGTCTCAATGTTGTCCAGAGATTGCAGTTTGAAAGCTACTGTTACAATAAGTTTGCTTTTGCTATAGTCAAGAGAAGCAAGGGCTTTTTTGTGTGAAATTTAGCTGGTATTTATGGGTTCTGTAAGAAAGCTCCATGAAAGTTCAAATTTTTAAAAGATATTCATGTTACAGGGGTTCCCTCTTAGTCAAAAGGGTCTGCATTTGTGCATAGTAATTTCATTTGTGCCTGCTTTTTTTTAGATAAACTGCATTTTAATTTCTTTTTGCCTATGTTAGTATTGCAAAACAAATAGAAATACTGGTGAGTGAGCTAGAATCTGTTATGCATTAGGCACCATTAACCAGGAATTGTTAACCACACTGGCACTAGGATTTTTGATTTTAGTGATGCATGAGCAAGAAGGAGGTCCGGATGCCTGTAAACATGTAGTCCCTGCAGGAAATAAAAATACTGTGAGCTGAGCGTGTTTAGTGAGATTGCTGTTGGGGTAGCAAGGAATCTACTTATCTTCACATGCGGTCATATCTCTGTTGGGACACTGGGTATTTTGTTTCATGGTAATGTCTCATAAACAGCACCAATACATAATAAGAAACAAGCTTCACAGTAAAGAGTCAAGATGGAAGAGTCCAGCAGATCAAGGAAGGTTTTCCTCCCTCCCTACTCTGCCCTGGTGAGACCATATCTAGAATATTAGTCCAGTTCTGGGCTCCCCAGTTGAAGAGAGTCAAAGATCTGATTGAGAGTTAAATGAAGGGCGAGGAGGATGACTAGGGGACTGGAGTGCCTATTTTAGGAGGAGAGATTAAGAGACCTGGGACTTTTCAGTTTGCAGAGGACAAGGTTATGAGGGGACTTAATCACTCTCTATAAATTCTTGAGGACTGGATGTCAAGAAGAAGGAGACAATCTCTTCTCACTTGCGCTCTGTGATGGGACAAGGGGCAATGGGTGTCAGCTGGAGCACAGAAGTTCCATCCCAATATCAGGAAAAACTTCTTTACTGTAAGGATGAAGGAGCACTGGAACAGGCTGCCCAGGGTGGTTGTGAATCTCCCTCTCTGGAGACTTTTTAAGACTCATCTGGATGCATTTCTATGCAACCTGTCTTAGGTTCTATGATCCTGCTTGAGCAGGGGGGTTAGACTTGATCTCTGGAGGTCCCTTCTAACGATCTGTGTATCTGTGCAAAGGAAGGCATAGGAAGCTGAAAAGCCTTGCTCACGATATGCCAGATAATGTAGGAACAGTGAGCAGGTCTCAAGCTTAAACCTAGTTTCCCAAGTACTGCATTGCACTACTTTACTTGAGGCTATTAACAGAGAACTTTACTGGCATTTGTGATTTTTATTGGTACTGTGCTTATTCAGATTTTTGATGTAGCTGATAAGACAGTGTGCAGTTTCAAGAATACAAATCATAAGTAAAATTAGTAGGTGCTTAGCTTGCATTTTTTAATTTTGTAGAATTCTTTTTTTCCCTCTTATATGTAAATATCTTCCTCCTTTTTTTCTTTATGCCAGTAACAGTTTAACAAAAACCCCCCAAGCATCAGCTCAGGGTGATACAATGTAAGTAGCTTTTCTTTTTACATGGTTGAATGCAGCAGGGTTCAGTTTTGGTTCAGATGGGTAAATGATGGGTGTTTTGCAGTCTGTGGCCACTGTGATAGCAGTTACTTCCTAGTTCAGAGTGTCAAAATGCATATTACTGTGCTTAAACGGATAACTTGAATAACTTCTGCTTTGTTGTGAATGGACAAGTGAAATTGGGAGTCTTAATGGAAATGGAAAAACAAGCAAACTTTGAGATTTTATATTTAGGGAGATTTCTAAAGAAATCCTGGAGGAGCAAACTCCTCTGATGTTTAATGGTGATGTACAATATATTTTCATTAGCTTAGAGTCCCTCAGTTCTTACTTGTGTTTATCATACTGTACTAATGTCTTCATTTCACATATTTGACATAGTCCCCAACTTCAGTTGCCTGGGCTCACTTCTCAGTGACCTAACAGCTCTCAAGTGTCTGCTCTCTCAGACCAGGAGAGCCTGTTGTACCTCATTTTTTCGGTCTGTGATGAAGAGAATATGTCTTCTACTGAATGGAAATGTTTGAAATCTGATGTATCTTAAATCATGGAAAATAATGAGAATTTAAGACTTCTGTGCTTTGTGTAAAAAAAAAAAAGTGTATACAGATACTTCAAGCAGTTACTAAGTCTTGACACTGAGGTACTGTGTGGGTTTTAGAAAGGAAGTGGCTTATTTCAGGGAAAGATATGTCACCAACAATGAAAAGCTTTTTAAAATCCTTTGAGATAGCTTTTTGAGGTTCTCCTCATACATTCTATACACCTACACTGGAAAAAGTGACACTCCAGGCTTTTTCTGAGGGTACTTTTTATGGTCCTTTACCACTGGCTTAGTTTATTTCTTTAGGACAAAGCAAGCCAATACAAAGTGAAAAATTTTCTTGGTTGACTATGTCATGTATGAGTGTTGTGTGTTTTGCTTGAAAGCTAAGAGAGCTTAGGCAAAACTAAAAAGGTTTGTGTCCTTTCTAGAAGAGAACCAGAGATCCTGGCAAAACAGTAGCTCAAACTGTTCTTACGGTGGCCTTCAATATCAGTCCTTTGGGTCACGGTAAAGATCAATCATCCGCTGGTTTTCTTGGTGTCTTCAGAAGGCAAAGTGAAGAATTTACTAAGTTTACGGTAATGATTGCTGGAATGCCAGGAGGGAATGGTTGGAGTGGTGTTTGTTTTACATCTTGGTAAGGTTGAATGATTGCTGCTGTAGTGCTGTTGTACATCAGTGTAAACATTTGAAGTTCTAGCTGAAGTTTGTGCTTGAGTTCTAAAAGCAAGGCTTGCTGAGAAGGCAGAGACAGTAGTGTTCTGTGAACTAATGTGTTTCAGCTCTAGAAGCTAGTAAGATGAAATTCCAAATCAAATCCAAAACTGTGAAAGCAAAAGACTCAGTTTAAAGTAAGTTATTGATGAAAGGATCTTGAATGCTAATAGGAAATGCATGTTAAAATCGAGACATTAATTTAAAAGGTATAAGCTAGGAAAGTGTAAAAATCCAGGACAGCATGATGACCATGAGCCAGCAATGTGCCCTTGTGACCAAGAAGGCCAACGGCATCCTGGGGTGGATCAGAGGGGGGTGGTTAGCAGATCGAGAGAGGTTCTTCTCCCCCTCCACTGTGCCCTGAGGAGACTGAGGGGTGACCTCATTAATGTCTGTAAATATGTGAAGGGTGGGTGTCAGGAAGATGGAGCCAGGCTCTTCTCAGTGTCATCTAATGGTAGGACAGCAGGCAGTGAATGTGAGCTGGCACGTAGGAGGTTCCACATCAATCTGAGAAGGAACGTCTTCACAGTGAGGGTGCTGGAGCGCTAGAATGGGCTACCCAGGGGAGTCTCCTTCTCTGGAGATGTTTAAAACTCTCCTGGATGTGTTCCTGTGTGACTTGGTCTAGATGATCCTGCTGTGGCAGGGGGATTGAACTAGATGATCTTTTGAGCTCCCTTCCAATCCCTAATGTTCTGTGATTCTGTGTGACTTAAAATAAGAAATTGTTTTACAATGTCTGTTGCGCTAGATGTGTTTCACTACAAGTACTATTGATCCTTCCCTTTAAAATTCCTGGTAGCAGTGCAGTGCTTTCTGTCTGTACTGCCTTCTGGATGTGTTTCTGCAGCATCATACCTTTTGATTTTTTATCCTCTGTGATTCAGTCTTCTTGTCAAACATACTGGGTTGCATAACCCGCCATGATGTGCCACATGCCAGTAGAAATGCTGCCCACCCACTCCTCGTGGTGGCTTTGCTTGCACATGAGCTACTTTTCTTATCTTGGGTGACAAAATGCCAGGTTTTCATCATCTCAACTTCTCTATTCTTTTATAAAGGCAGTGATTCGGTCTTCAGGGAGGACAGTGACAAATGTTTACAAGTTTCCTCCTTTCTGTGTGCGCGTGATGCTTGAAATGGCAATGAAACTTAAAGTTCATGAGACTTTTATCAAAATCCTTGGTAGGAATTTATGCTTAAAATGCTAAAAGCTTGGAAACTAGGTGCCTTTTAATACAGAAAATACCTGTGTCTGCAGAAGCTGTGATTCCCAGCGGGCAGAGACATGGAAAAGCTTCGACTGGTTGTTGTTTCAGTTTTGATTCCGTATTTTTGCTGCATGTAAAAGCTCACCCTTAAATGGAAATCTTATCTTGTTCATTCCAAAATACGATTTCATGTTGTTTTGGGTCCTTGTTAGCACTTTTTAGTGGCTTTAGAATCACATTTTCCTATTTTTAATGTTCTCTTCCCTACTGCTGACCCACATAAACAGGAAAATGACTAACTTTGCTTGTCAACTGGGCAAGATGGTGAAACTGCATCTGCACCCAGTGCGATGCTTCAGTTGAAAAAAGGATGAAAAGCACCACTTAACAATGGAAAGAAACATTTTTCAAAGCAAAATGTTATTTAAATTGTATGCTTTTTACACAGTTGTTCTGATAATGCCTGTATACAAACAACCTCTTATAAGGTTGCAGATGCTGTCTGTGTGCCTGCAGGAGCTACTTGTAAATGTAATGTGTCTACTGTTTCACTGCATCAAGGAAGAGGCAAACATTAAACAATGAATGTAGTCCATGCAAGCCCCTTTGAAGTCACCACAGAATGATGTAGAAGGTGTACTGCTTCAGACCGGCAAATGAACTTTTCAGCTGTATCTGATGAGTCTTCCAAACCTTATTTAAAGCTACAGGTTGTATTTTGTTCAGATTTCTTCTAAACACAGATACACAGCTTGTTAGACTAGAGGCTCTGGTTCTGTGTTCCGCGTCACACCTCTACATAGGTTGCTACTGTCCAACAGCAGGTAGCCTTTTCACCAGATTATAACAATGTTTAGTCCCCAGTTTTTCTAGACCTAATGAAACAAGTTCATCTTTGATAACTCTGGAGTTCTTATGTTTGGCTAGCACCAGAGGGGTTAACAGGAAAGGTGGAATAACGTTTTTAGAGTAGTAAGTATAGATAATGCAACTAATGCAGATAAAAAGGAAAAGCTCATCGATGGAAGTGAATACATTTCTGATGTGGAAAAGTGGAGCAATTTTTGTGAGCTTTTCCTAAATTAAAGCTGAACAGACCTATTTTTGTTATTGTTAATGTAGTTTGTGCTTCTCAACCGTTTGTTGCCAGGTATGTCAAGTAGCCTACTTTTGCCCTTCTTGTTTCAGCTTGGCTTTTGCTTGATAAATATATTTCGGGCTTAATACTAGGATTTTTAATCAGCTGCTGAAAGCCCTACTGTCAGCTTAATTAACTAATTAACATTAGACTCACTAACCATAATAATATCCATTGATACTGACGGCATCCATAATGTGTTTCTTATGGAATTAGGTCTTTATGGAATGTGATTTGTTGTAGCTGTTTGTCCAGACACTGGTGTGTCCAATGGTTGTCCATGCAATTTGCCCCAGTAGCATTTCAGAAGCTTGAGATTTATGTCTCAAATGATAATAGGTGTGTGAACTTGTTTGCCTTTTTTTATCCTATTGCTTTTAGTACTACAGTAGTTCTGGTCTGCAGATAAATGAATCATGGATGATCAGCTGCTGGCGTTGATGCAGCTCTGCATTTGTTCAGAGATCTTCAGCAGTTCACATCCAGGTGGCAAGAATGCGTTGTAAATGTGTTGTCACTGACATATTTAAACAATGCAGACTGCCAAAGCTTTTCTTTCTCCGTATTCTTTGCATTTTTTAATAGCCATTGTCTTTTCTGCATTTTAATGCCATTCCTCAGGGGTACTCTGGAGGCTAGAGAGCAGTGTGGCTGACTAATTCGGTTTATTTAGGAAAAGAGCAGGGTGCCTTCAGTTACAATTAGAGGAGGCAACACAAGTAGATCATAGAGTCACAGAACCACATGGCTGGAAAGGACCTCCAGGATCATCAAGTCCAGCCCTCATCCCAACATCTCCCTAACTCCTAGACCATGGCCTCAAGGGCTCTAGCTACTCATTTTATAAACACCTCCAGGGATGGAAATTCTACCACCTCTCTGGGCAGCCTGTTCCAGTGCCTTGCCACTCTCTCAGTAAAGAACTTCTAAGATCCAGTCTAAATCTCATGTTATGCAGCTTGAGGCCAACTAGATGTTGAAGACTGTTGATTTTAGAGAAGACAAATAGAATATTTTATTGAAACAAACCAGGAGAAAATTATATGGCAGTGAAGTAAATGCCTCAGTGGTTTCAAACTGCTTTATCCAAAAAGCTGTGCTTTGGGAATGTATTCTTCCTTTCCCGTGAAGGTATTGAGACATGAATGTGTGGAGACATTGATGGATATAGTTAAGACACTTAGGGATTTTTTTTTATTATTAGACAGCTGCTGTTGAATAGTCTTGTGTGGGTCATCTGTGGCACTGAGGACAGACAGATTTGACTCTTCTGAGTGGCAGGAGTTGCTTGAATTTGGGAGGTACCTACAGAAAAAAAACCCCGTTACATCACAGGACTATCTGGAAGTCTACCAGCAAGAGCTGATAGTGGTAATGTACCTAGGTATATGAGACAAGATGAGCTTTGAATCCCAGTAGTAAGGTGGAATAAATTGCTGCTTCTCTAGAGTAATTAGGACCAGTCAAGATTGCTTCTAGTAGAGAGTAGTTGAATGAACACATCTTCATATACCCCCTTGTTACGGACATGGTAACAAGACTGGTAGGTAAGATAAGGTGACCAGGCTTTAAGCCTCACTTCCTTTTGTTTTATTTCTGATGTTCCTCCATAAGTGTAAAAAAAGCATTAAGGAGAGGAGTTTGTGAATGATGTTCCAATTTTAAATGGTCCCTCATATAAAAACTGAGGAAAACATGCTTCTGAGTGCATCTGTAGTCTTTAGTGTTGAGTTGGTAGGTTGTGAGGATAGTGTAGAAATGTCTTGTTTGATGGTGCATCTATAGCCTTTGGTTTCATGATGGATTGTGAACACATATAAACAAACTCAGCTAGATGGAGGACATCTTAAGTGTTTTCTTGAACTACTGAATTTTTTGAGGTCTCTTTCAACCCCTAACATTCTGTGATTCTGCGATTCTTTTTAAAATTGATGTGAAATGTCTATTAAAAATAGTTTATTAATAGAAGTAATTTATAATTGTGATTGTTTTTTAATTGTTTTGAGATAAATTGGATATAAGAAAAAGCTGTAAAACTTCAGTAGTGTTTCTGAAATTCCTGTTGCAAAACTGTCACCTCACAGTGAATTTTTAAGTAAAATAATTTTTTGACCTTGAGAAATTATGGAAAATTGATCTAAAGGCATCAAACTCCACTCCTTAATGGATATATTGGAATGCAGGCATTTGATAACTATAGTTCCCTAATTTGGAGAAATAAAACAAAAACCAAAGGGGAAAAAAGCTCCTTGTTAATTCTTTTGCTTGGCTTGGTAAGTGTATGTGTTTTGCCTCATTATTTTACATGAAGTCCTGGTAAAGTGAGTGCTGTGAAAGGTGTATGTTCATTCAGCAGATTTCCTCTGAACAGATTGTGTGAAATGCTGAACTTTTCCTCATGTACATGTGCAAAGGAAAGCAATGCATTTTTAATGCCTTCTGTTTCCAACTTGTCAATTCTTTTATTCTTTCTGATAAATTAAAAACGATACAAATCTGAGCATGTTTAACATTTTCCTTTTCAAAGTGTAGCTTCTAAATGTATAGGTTAAATGAATTAAGTTTACAACTCCTTCAGGTAAACTCGGTTAATGGATCATTTAGCATTTTGCAAGGTTGTACATTTTCAGTAGCTGCTTAAGTTTTGGATATTAAGAGGCTAATGGGAATAGGAAAAAATGTGGGATTTTAAAGTTACAGTTCCTTTGAGCTACGAGAATAAAAGGCATTTACTCACCAAGTTGAAGGCCTTGTGTACAACAGAGCGATTTCTGTGAAGCACCCAAACTTGTGTAGTGTCAACCTTGTGTGTTACTGGTTTCATCTTAATGCAGGAAGGAGCCTGCCTTCCAGCAAAATTATTTCCATTCTGGTCAGCTTCATCCTTTTCAGTTTCCTCAGTTTATTAAAATCACTCATGATCAAGAAGCACAAGCATCAATATTCCGTGACAATTCAGAAAATGTCTGTGTCTAATTTATCTAGTCAAAATATTATCTTTCAGTTTTTGTATCTGGGGATTTATAGTAGCACCACAGTCTCCATCACATTACAGAATTTTTTTTGGTGTTGTCAGCAACTTTTTATTTGCATTCCTGTATCTAATTGTAGTTTTCCATACAGAGAGCTGCTGTACATTGATTTTAGAATAAAAGCAATATAACAATATTTGTGGTACCTGTGAAAAAAGTTCTATAACTTTGTCTTGTACTGTAGTACCTTCTCCTTCAATAGCAATTTTCTGTCTTAAAGCAAGCAGAGCAGTGGCCTGAAGCAGCTCTTGTTGAATTGAAATCTTTGCTATGATTATGAACTGTACAACTCAGCAAACATTTACTCATACAAAAAACGTAAGGTAGGTCTGCTTTGAGCTCTGTAAATGAACAAATACTGAGTATCCCACACAAAGGCAGTTGTTTTTTAATGCCCAAAGCTGATCAGTAGTGAAATAGTTTTTAATTGTGAGGTAGATCGTAGCTTGCTGAAGTGCAATAAGAATCCATAAAATCTGTCAAGAGTTTGATTGTTTACTGTGCTGTGGATGATACATATATTCTTCACAGTTTCTGTCACTTGTGCTAAGGACTTGGTACCTAATACCAGATCTCAGACAAGTGCCTTGTGAACATGTCTGTGTCAGCTAAGTAGGAGGTGATGAGCATGATCAACAAGGCAGATTTTCACGATGCATGGTGTAAACCCCTGAAACACAAACTGTGTATGTAGCGTGCTTCCTGAGGGAGCTGGGTCTCTTTAGCTTGGAGAAGAGGAGACTGAGGGGTGACCTTATTAATGTCTATAAATATGTGAGGGGTGGGTGTCAGGAGGATGGAGCTGGGCTGTTCTCGGTGTCATGTAGTGATAGGACGAGGGGCAATGGTTGTAAGCTGGAACATAGAAGTTCCACATCAACATGAGAAGGAACTTCTTCACAGTGAGGGTGACAGAGCACTGGAACAGGCTGCCCAGGGGGGTTGTGGAGTCTCCTTCTCTGGAGACATTTAAGACCCGCCTGGATGTGTTCCTGTGTGACTTGGTCTAGGTGATCCTGCTGTGTCAAGGGGATTGGACTAGATGATCTTTCGAGGTCCCTTCCAATCCGTAGTGATTCTATGATTCTTTTTAGTCCCAGACTACCATTTGTCCTGTCTTTACCTTTAATGAACCACTAATTCATACTGTCATTTCCTTTTAATCTTCATTATAGGTAAAGCTTTCAAAGTTGAAGTTTTGGGCTGACTTTTTGTAAAATATGTAAGTAGGGAGTTTTTATGTTTTTAAGGAAAAAGCCAGAAACTAAGGGAGACATTTCTGAAGATTTGCTGTTAATTACTATAACCTTCCAAGGAGAAGTGCAGAAGTCAGTGTCAGTCAGTCTGTATCCCTTGTACTACTCAAAAAATCCTAGTTTTTGTTTTGAAATGCATCTGTGTTTCAATTTGCAGTAGAGATTGTGTGTGTCTGTGTACTTAGTGTTTGTGGGTATTGTGATACTGCTGTCCTTGATTTTTAGTTTTAGTAGTATTCAATCTGTTGGGACATTCTTTATTGTTTGAAATAATGTCTTAATGACAATTCTTAAAATGTTTTTTTTTCTAATGGCTGATAAATTCTTGAAAGATTTTTCTTCAGGTCCTCTAAAGATGCAACTCTGAAATGTACCTTAAGCTGTGATACTGTGGTCTGCACTGAATTTGCAAGCCCTGAAATCATGGAGGGGCATCAAGTAAATGTATTTTTTCTTATACAGGGCTAACCTGGCAGAGAAATAAGTGAATGTGTTGACAAGTCAAGCCTTGCAAATCTGACAAGAAAGAGTTTCCAACAGAAACGGGAGCTCTCTGGTCCAGTCAGGACCTAATGTAGTTCTAATGTCAGCAGCAGAGTGGAAGGGCTGATAATTCAGAGAACCTAAACTAAATTGAATTTTAGCTAGTCTTAATTGTGCAGGACTAGTTCTTTTTCACATACACTTTTTCATCTGTGATTTTTAAAGGCCACCTCATGTACTTTCTGGAGAGTTCTTGTAGAAAAAGAGAACAGATGTAGGCTGATACTCCTCTGTGTGTACTGTCAGTTTGCTGGTACACTTTCCTGGTTCCTTGTTCTTCTATTGAAACTTCTGGGTCACACTGAATTCATTTTGGTGCATAACTAGAAGTTGTGGTTCCGGAGGGCTCTCTTCTGTAAAATGCCTTGCACTCTTGCAGGTATGTGCTTGCATAGATCATACCTATGCACAAAAGGTGTGATGCTGTGTGCAGTTGACCTGGGTGATATGCAGGCAAACAGCACCATCCTCTGGCATCCTAATAGTAGTTATGAATTGAACCTGAAATTGTTGTCTGTTATTTTTAGGAGATTCAATATAATTGTAATAGAAGTGCATATTGTGCTTTCAGTTTTACACACTCATTTTGGTCCAAGGCTTTAACAGAAATTCTGGTGATTTGCATGGACTCTGTGTGTTCTGTTCAATCAAGAGACTGGTTAAAGGGCATAGCTTTTTAGGGTTGTCCTGCCCATAGTGCTGACTCTGCTCTTCACATGACCATTTATGGTAGGAAGTTGCACTTCAGAAACACCAGACGGAGCTTTTTCTAAATCTCAGTGAAAGACAACTCACAGTCATTTAAGAAAAATTCGTTGAATTAGAAAACACCACGAACTGCTTACGGTTGTGTATGTGTGGGAGAGTACAGGTGCTGTCTGAAGGTGCTGAACGACTGCAAATGTCTAAAAACCGTATTTTTACAGCAGATCATCTCTTTGGTTACAGATTAGAAGGGGCATCACTGGCATTTCTAGAGTGCAAAGCAATACACCTCTCACGAATAAGGTTTCAGTAGTTACAGGATGAGTTGTACTGAATTCTGATTACATGAGAAATACTGCAAGGACATTCTTCTCAAAAGCCTGATGGATGAGAAAGTCACTGTTTTTTATGGTTGTGAATCCTATTGGACCTTACACATTTATGTATCAGAAGCAACAAAAGGAGGAAGCTGATGTTTGTGTAAGCTCTGAAAGAAAACAGTCACCCATCCAGTCTGCCTTTCTGTACAGCAGATCTCTCTTCTTTTACATGAGAGGTGTTTGCTTAGTGAAACTGGAAATCTTGAGAATTTTACACCTTATACAGAGCCTTAGTACATTGTGAAGGTAAACCAGACCAGTTAATGTCTCTCTGGAAAGACCATGCCAATGGTCTGTGTGAATGCTTCATTCAGCTATGGATAAATGAAGCATTCCTTGTTGATTAGTGTTGCTTAAACATAACCTCTGGAGATCACTGCTGATGTATTGAGCCATACAAGTTTAATTTGGATTTAATTTGGATCTTTCAAGGGCCCGTCCAATCCCTAATGTTCTGTGATTCTGTAATTTGCTAAAGTGCTGAATGCTCACAGTTGTAACAGAGGTCAGTGAAATGTTTGCATTAATAAGACATACCCTTCTCTGAGCCACTGAGCTTCAGTGGGACGTCGGATAGTCTAAATTAAATGAACACCATTCACTGGAATGATGGCAATAAAAGGTTCTAGAGAAACGTCTGCTTTAATTTATAAGTAATGTTATTTTTGTGGTGTTTGCATATTTGAATACATGTGGTTTGGTTAAGTCCTCACAGTCAGAAAAGTTCTGGTGCGAAGCTGCTTGTTTCGTGTAGGGAGAGCAAAAGAATTCAGCAGTACCTGACTGTGTTGTATCTTACGTTATTTGGTTTCAGTCAGGGAGGAAGTGTTGATGGCAAGAATGGTGAAAATCCAGGCATTTTGGCTGATTTCCAGACAGGAAAGAAAATGTGTTACTGCCTTTTTACAACACATTCCACCCCATCTGCTTCAGCCTGGTTTAATATCATTGTCTGTATCGTGTTCAAATTTTTCTGTTTAATTCCTGCTTGTGCCTGAAATACAACAGAGTTCAGGCTGGTCAAAAATACCCTCAGCGGCTACATACTGAGAGCTAATTAAACTTTTGGGGGATTTAGTTGTTAAGACTTAAGCCATTACAGTATTTTCAAACTGTTATCTAAGCCAAATTTGAGCAGATTTTCAGAAGGTTGAAAGATCAGTTTGAAGGATTTAATTTAATGCTTTCTGTAAGTGCCATTTCTGAAAAGATACCACGCTGTCTGATCTTTTTGCTTTCAGCTTCCCCATTCCACTTATCTGGAAGGATAAAAATAAAAGTCAGTCCCGGGCTGGTCCCCACTTGAACAAATTAATTTTTGAACTGAAATGTACAACCTGCTGTAAGTTGCAAGCACTGAAAGTAAAGGCTGAATAGTGAGAAGTGCCAGCCAACAGATGTTGCCGACTGCTTCTTTCAGCTCCGGTAGCAGCTTCATATAGTGAAAGCAGCCGTTTGTGCAACTTTAATCTTGGGCTAGCAAGTTGTGCTGTTCGTGTGTTGTGTGTCTCCCATGTTGGAGATACTCAGGAACATCACTCAGTATCCTGCTGCATTCTTCCTCCCTCCTGCTGTATCAAACCTTAGAAAGAAAAAATGTTCTTATAGTCAGGTGCAAGCTGACATTTTGTTTTTGAGATTTTTCAGTGAAAATGCCTACTCCTAGTTTCATGAAAAAAAAAAAAGTCATATTCACTGTCTGAAACTTTGCGAAGAAGGTAATGGTTATAACAACAAGATGAAGTTACCTGGAAAACCCCTGACTGCGGTTTCTATTAAGAAATAACCTTTCTTTTAAAATGAAAAAGTTCAGTACTCTTGTTTGAAGAATTGTTGTAGGAAGTATCTATAGAATGGCTGTGTCTCAGCACTGGGGGGTGATGAGCAAGTTGTCTTTTCTATTATTTTGGGCTCTTGGAGGTGCTGAGTTGAAGGTTTGACTTGATGATCTTAGAGGTCCTTTCCAACCATAATGGTTCTGTCATTTGTCACAAGTGCTGTGGGTGTTTGGTAGCAGCCACTGTATACTGAGGTTCATAATAGCATAATATACTTTTTCCAACCATTAACCCAACTGTCTCAAGCCCACCACTAAACCATGGCCTTAAGCTTCATATCTACATAACATTTTAAACACATCTAGGGCTGCCATTTAGAGGCAAGTAGAATATTTTCAAGGTTTATAGCATGAACAGAACAATGTAAGCAGGTTGAAATTAGGCAGCTGGGATTTGGTACATTAAAAACCTTGAAATAGCTGAATGCAGTGATGGAAAGGTGTATTAGATGTTAATGGAAACCCACAAATATGTGGGCAAACATGTAATACGTGCTTCTGAGCATGACATTTTATCTGGTTGGCTTGTGTAGTCCATGTTTGGAGTGTTTTCACAACTGTAGGGCCTTAAAACTAGTTTTAATCATTAAATATACTTAGAACCAGCCCATGATATGATGTGCGAAACTGGTTGTCTTTTATGCAGTTGGTGGCCATTGCTGTAGAGTTGCTAGACAAAGTTGTAAATCATGTTCTTGTGGTTATATGGAAAAGCTGTGCAGAGTAAGGGATGCTAGCCATGTCTCCTAGATCAGATGGCATGGTGTTATGAATATGTTTTTCCATGGACAGCGCTCAGTGGACCCGGCCTAAGTAAATTCATTCTGTGTACCAAGCGTCAGTCCCAGCCCCATTCAAAATTGAAGTAGCACGCACCCGTCTTCTCCAAGTGCTCATACAACTTCTGAACACGGAAGGACCACAGAATCACAGAACGTTAGGGATTGGAAGGGATCTTGAAAGATCATCCAGCCCAATCCCTCAGCCAATAGCAAGGTCCCGTAGATCAAGTCACACAGGAACACACCCAGGTGGGTTTTAAATGTCTTCAGAGAAGGAGACTCCATAACCTCCCTGGGCAGCCCGTTCCAGTGCTCTGTGGGTAACAGAGTGAAGAAGTGTCTTCTCATATTTATGTGGAACCTTGTGTGTTCCAGCTTACACTCGTTGCTCCTTGTCCTATTGGTGTAAACCAATGACGTTAACCTTTAAAGAAAAAGGAACAGCTGTCTGGCAGCGGTTGACTAGGACATAATTCCCTTGCAAGCATGTAGTAGACTGCTAGTTATTTTGGATGTAGACATTAATGTGAATCCATGGAATTGCCATCTGAAAAGCATGATGTCTTGTGATTACCTGGGTAATCTAAACCAGGACACATGGCATGCCTAACATGTTGGCATTCTTCCATTCTTGTCTGTCAAACAGAACTGAGGAATATTAAAAATCCTGGTTAATCTTTTCTGAAGCAGATTTCTCTACGCAATGTTGTAGTTGAGCTTAGGTTTTCAATGCCATTATGTAGTTTGATGAGGAGAAGACCAACTGAGAGGAGAATCCTCTGTCTTGAAAATGGTGGAATTTCCTTTCCATTGTTGAAAAGGTCTGAACAAAGCCAACGTGGACTGAAAGGCCCCATGCTAGTGTGCATCTCTGCAAATGGGCCAGTGCAATGTGCTTGGCATAAGCATGTCTCCTCAGATGGTAATTGCTAACTGACTCCTATTGGTTTTACTCATCTCTAAATTACCTTTGAACAGAGTAGACTGACATCAGCTCTTGCAACTACTGAAACAACTTCTGTGCCTCTAACAGAATTGGAGGAAAGACCAATTTTAATCTTCCTGTTGCTTTTGATATAAATACAGAAGCAAACAATCTGAAAAATAGCAATAACCTTTCAGGTTCCAGTATGTATGAGAAAGAACCCCCAAAAGTCTATTGTTATGTTTAAATCTTTTGCAGCTACTCCTTACAACCATTTTTATAAAGGAAATCCAAAATACAGGGAGTTGCTTACAGTGAAGGGTGGTTTAGTCTATCCGTACACTTTTGCTGTTGCAGGTTGAACACCCAGAGGGACTGGTTTGTTGTTTTGAAGACTGTCCCTGTGTTTTTCTTGCTTCCTGCATTTATTTTTGTTGGTCTCCCATTTATCAGTCTGCAAATAATGTCCTGTGCCATCAGATTTCGGGGTTGTACTTCTAATAATTTTGAAAGTACAGCATGTGTCACTAGCATTGTTTTTTACTAATTCAAAAGTCTTTTAAGCCAGAAGACCAACTGGCAGTCACAGGAAAGGTAAAAGCAAAGAGAATAACAAAGGGAGAAGAGCTTTGATTGTTAAGTTACCTTGTGCTGCCATAGTTGTACTGCAGTTCCGTCAGTGCAAGTCAGTTCCACTTGGTATTAGGTTTGTAATTTAATACTGAGACAAGATGCATCGGTGCAGGTTTTGTTTTGTTAAAGTCCTTGATGTGTAGCTGCAGTATGCCTTGGCCTGGATACTCTCCTATCAGTGTGGTCTGTCTGAAAAATGCGTTACTAGATGTTTTGGTTCTTAAACATTGTGAATTTTGAGAACTGCCGTGCTGATAAGCCTTTATGTTTTTATAATTAATGGTTGTTTGCTTCCTGTTTTTAGGGAAAGAAATGTCTATAATTTTGCTACCGTTAAATCCTTCCATTTTCACAAGTTTACACCGTAAAATTTTAGTCTGCAATTCAACACCATTGAATAGTCAGTGCATTTACTTGCATGTGATCCATTCTTTTTTTTTCCGGTGCTGAGTGGTAGCAAGGAGGTATTTGGTCTTCTTTGGGAGTTTATGTAAGACATAGGAGTCTTGGTTTTTACTTTGTGTGCTCTTGATTTAGAAAATGTGTTGGCATTCAGTTACTTGAGTTTAAGGATGTCCAAATGGCAGTAGGCATGAAGACATTTATGAAGCCTTTCTTGGCAAACACATGTTCTTGATTTCCTTTCCTTTCAGAGGTTAATTTTTTTCACAGCTGCTCTTACCCAGATCACACAGGGATTAGTACTCGTCTACATTTTCTCCAAGTTTGCCATGCATTTTAGTTTCCATAGGGTACTCTGCTTGTTCAAGTGTTTTAAGAAGTCTGTCAGCACTGTGCATTGACTTCCTTTGAATTCCAAGGTGCACTTTAAGGATTTGCATACGATTTGCTAAGTGCTGAATAGCTCCTTGCTTTCCCTGCTAAAGCGGGTGTTTTATCTTGCAGTTTTCTCCTGTGCCCTGTAGATTAGATAGTAAAGTATACTCCTTTCCTGACATTGTGTCCTTTGTGATGAAGCTCATAATTATTAATCTTTAATGGTCCCTGCAGTGCACAATAGACAGACCTGTCCTTATCTCAGATTATTTTATCATATTTATTCTAAAAAACATTGGAGTCTGAAAATATTTGATGCTCCTATCAGTAGTGTTCTAATAATTCTTGCAGTATCTTTGCATCAGTTTGAACGCCAGTATTCCAGGATTATCTTCTGTCATATGGTTTGTCTTGATATGATCAGGGTCTGCTTCCTCACTCCACCTGTGCTGACATATTAGTGCTTTATAAAAATAACTAAATATAAAACCCATCTAAATTGTCAGTGTGGTTGATGGACAATTTCTTTCTTTTGGTCTTTGTCATTGCATTTCTGTGTCTTCCTTAAACTTTCAGTGCTGCCAGATCTCTAGTTTAAAATGTCATTGTTTTTTGTGTCAAATATGTGATTTGTTTAATACATTCAACTTTGGGTTAGTGTTAAACACCCAGACAGTATTTGTACAGGGTAAAGCTTAATTTCTAAACTGATTACAAGAGATGTGTTTGGTAAAGCCTTTGACTTTTGAGTTTGAATCATACATAGCAAAAACTGCTGATAAATTGCAAGTTATTTTCAAGCTGTGTGGTACAAATGGTTAGCTCATTTTCTTTCAGCTAATCTCATTTCAATTTCACTGTGTTTGCATAATTAATAGTTCCTAGCAGCTCGGTTGCTGAGAAATTGATGTTAATTCATGACATGTAAAGTACTTGTGTTTAACTGGCAGCTGAGAGTAATGGTGGCTTGAAAATAGTTAGAATTGAAGTGGAAAAAAACCCTTAGTAAGTTGGCTACAAAAGTAATGTACTTCTTACTGTAACTAAAATAATTCTTTAAATATGTGGGTGATCTATGTAGGAGCTTCAAGATGAAAGAGTCTGTGCTTGACAAAGTCCTTGTCCAGTTGTCTGAGACTCGGGTATTCTGAATCTTTACTGTCTCAGTGACATTATTTGCAATTACTGTAAGCTGTGGTTGTGCTGTTACTCTTACTTGCTATTTGTCTTACTCGGTTTCATTAGTTACAGTGTACTTGGTGTACAGTGTTAATAAGACATGTACAGACTACCTCTTCCAGATGTAAAATAAAATGAGTGTAGCATATAGGACAAATGAGAGAGACAAAGACCAAGTCATCTGTTAAATAAGAATGTCCGAATCTGTATTGTGATTGTGTAGGAAAAAGTTGCCCAACAGCTTTTTTGATGTGCTCTCTGCTGTTGACATGCCTGGTGTTCCTTGTCCTCTGTTTCCTTACCTGAAATATTCCTCAGCCTTGACCACAACTGTGTGTACAACCAGCAAAGTAATACGATTCTGTGTTTCTAAAGGTGAGCTCTGTAAGAGTTAACCTAAGTGACTGTGACCGCATGATTCCAACAGTTTGTCTTACAGAAGTAATCTAAAATACTTAAAAGATTAAATTGTCATTCCAAACAAGTATTCATTTGGCTATGACTATCCAGATTGGCCTAGTACCACAAGAGTAGCAGTATTTCTCTAGTTTGTGGATTCATCTACAGGTGAAGATTGCTTAAAGCTTGGAGACTAATTGAGAATTCAGGTGATCGTTTTGCTTCCCTGTCTGTGTGACATCCTTTGGAACAGGTACAGCTAGTAAAGTACAACATAAGGTACAGCCACTGTCATGCTTTACAGCTGGAACTCTTTTTCCTTGAAGGCAGAATATATCCTAACATACTAAAGAAGAAATTGTGAGATGAGAAGAGCTAGTTTACTTCAGATTTAAACTCCCCTCGCAAAGTAGATGTTTTTGTTGCTCCTTTTTTTACAGCTTGACAAGAACCCTAACAGCACTGTGCTGTTAGTCATGAAACTCTGGTTTCACAGAATTAAGAATGAACCTTACTGTAGCTGCTTTCATTTAAGTTACAGTAAAAAGCTTTAAGGAATTAATCTACTCAATTCTGGTAATTATTTCTAAATTACCTTTAAATTAGCTAGCTTTTGGTGGTGTTTAGTTTCTTTGGTGTAATTCAGTACAAGACAACTATTTCCAGGCTTAAGGGAAGACCTGGGAGCCAACACATAGCTTGTGCTGCAGCTAGCAGTGTCTGAGGTCGACACATTTTTTACTTTACAATAGCCTTGAGGCTCAGTAATGTTAAGGTGAAAGGATTAATCTAATGAGAAAACGAGCAGTTGCAAAGAATTTCTTCATCCTCATATTGCATGAAATGCTTCTGGCATCCAGCAGAACTGCTGCAATTAAAGCTTTTGAATGGTGTAGGTGTCATGTGAATGCTCAGAGATACAGATGAGATTTTTCACATCAGGTAGAAATGTAGATTATTTGGAATAAAAATGTCGTATGCGCAAGGATGACACTGGAGTGTGAGAATTCATCGCAAACTGGTGTCTTTGGATTGAAGAGAAGTAATGTAACTTGTTAAACTTTATTACGTAACAGCTGTTAGCCACAACTTGAAGTTCAAACTTACTTTTTGTCTGTTACTAGGAAAAAAAAAGGATTCCCAGTCAGCCAGAACGGAATCTGACATTCTGCCCAAAATTACCAAAATGACAGTGTCTGGAAAGAAACAATCTATGGGATTTGAAGTTCCATGGTAAGCTATTACATCAAGGTGCATCAGCAGCCCATTCGGAGTGATGCACCTGTAGCAAGTTTTCGTCTTTCTTTTTCTCTTTATTTTTTACAGCAGTTTTAGTGTCACTCTCCAGAACTAACCATCTCAGCTTCTTGTTTGACTCAGAATTGCTTTCAGAAGATGGTGCCTCACGTTTTGAGTTTAACAAATCCTTTCACTATGAATAGTGCAGAGAGACATCAGCTAGTCAGATTATTTAAACATCCGCTTCATAGAAGACTGAACTTTCTTGGGGGTTCGTTTATTTTAAATTTAGTTCTCTAAGTGGAAATGTGAAATCAATAAATCTTAACTGTAATTACTTGTTCTTCAAAGAAAGTAATGAATTTAAGAACAGTTTGTGGGCAAAATAATTACTTACGGCTAAACTTTGCCTTCCTTTGTAGCTTTTATTAACTTTAACAGGTGTCCAGGGAACAACTGTCACAGAGGAGAAATCAGTCCTCCTTATGCTTCAGTTAAATTAGAGTGTTTGAGCTGTAGTGCTGTTTTAATACTGTCTTGGAACTGTTGGGGTTGGGATGTCTGCTGAGAGCAGGAAAACAGAGGTCTTTTCCAACCTAAATAATTCTGTGATTCTGTAAAACAGTAGCCAGCAGTGAATAATTAAAGAAATCCATAAGGACAGGGCACACGTACTGGGAATAAAATAACCCTAATGGAAACGTCATGACATGTAGCGTTCTGTGGCTGCCCATTTGTTTTTATTATAAGGCTGTTTCTACTAAGAGTGGCTGATGGATTTCTCTCAGTGGGTGTGCTTATTCTGGTTTTCCACCCAGTCTAATAGTAACCACCTGATCTGTGGAAAGAAATTCCATAGCTCTTCCTCAGGATCTCAATTCATAAGCATTAGTGGTGCAAACATTCCCACCTCACCCTGCAGTGCGAGTAGTTCTGATCTGGAAAGCATTTTTGGAAGTAAGATCACAGCATGGTCTGTATTTTACAGTATCTTCAGCATGCTTGGTCCACGAGTGGAAAGTAAGCAGTTGTATGTCTGCTTAGTCTCCAAAACACAAGTAATACAAGGTGTGAAGCTAATTCTCTTTATACTACTAAATGCCATTGCTGATAATTTTCATTCAACTACTTATATGCAATAAGCTCCAAATTTTGAGGCTTTCCACTCTATGAGAGAAGATATTTTGTTGTGCTGTTTTTTTTCCCCTTGCCTTTACTCATCTGTGACTCCATTCAGCAGGACCTGGACAGGCTGGAGAGCTGGGCAGGGAAAAATTTAATGAACTGTAACAAGGGCAAGTGTAGAGTATTGCATCTGGGCAAGAACAACCCCAGGTACCAGTATAGGTTGGGGATTGACCTGTTGGAGAGCAGTTTAGGACAAAGGGACCTGGGGGTCCTGGTAGCCAGCAGGATGGCCGTGAGCCAGCAATGTGCCCTTCTGGCCAGGAAGGCCAACAGCATCCTGGGATGAATCAGCAGGGTTTGGGTCATGTTACTTGGCAGCTTCATCTAAGTATCTTCCTTTTAAATATTTTTCTTTTCTGAAAACTTGTTTTGGGAGAAAACGCAGACATTGGAAAGGAAAGAAGACTATTGCCGCCTGCAAAGGCTGCTTTGATATAGCTTCTTATACAAGTGCTTCTCTCCAGAACTTAAAATATTAGAACATAAAAAAGAAAACTTGATACCTGTGTGAAATACCACATTTGCATTATAGAGTCATAGAATCATTAGGGATTGGAAGGGACCTCGAAAGATCATCTAGTCCAATCCCCTTCAACAGCAGGATCACCTAGACCAAGTCACAGAGGAACCCGTCCAGTCGGGTCTTGAACATCTCCAGTGAGGGAGACTCCACAACCCCCCTGGGCAGCCTGTTCCAGTGCTCTGTCACCCTCACCGTGAAGAAGTTCCTTCTCAGGTTGATGTGGAACCTCCTATGTTCCAAATATAAACTATCATGATTATGTGACCTCAGACAGTAGTTTATATTAAACTTCACTTTATCCTTCAAGCAATTTTAGGTTGTTTTGAAAGGGTAAATTCTGGGTAGTAGACTTTATACAGAATTGTCTGTCTGTTGTGCAGAAGTGCAGGCACCATCTGTCCTCCTACAGCAAGCATGGCTGCATCAACTTCATTTCTTTGCTGAGCTAATTTAAGAAACAAGCCTGTCTATTCAGTTTTGATACAAACCCCTGGCCTTGTTGTAGAACTGTAGCCAAAACCAGTGAGTGCTCATATTTCTGCTTGGGGGGGACTTCTGACAATCAAGAGGAGATCTTGTCTTTGGGCCATATGAAAAAGGTGTCAAAATCAATCAGTCTACTCAGTACTGGTTTCCTAAGTGAGGCGTGAAACCGAGAGGACAAAGGGAGACTTGTAAAATGTCCTGTGTTGTTTACTGCTGTTATAAGGAGAAACTGACTGTGTTTGGTCTGAACATTTCTTAGGTTCATTTTGTTTTAGATCTTGAATTGCTTTGCTCAGTAGACTGACATCCTTGTACTGTGTTGTTTCCTGAAATACATGGAATGGAAAGGGACTGATACTGTGTAAATACTCTTGCACAGACAGAAAGTGAGAGGTAGTGTCAGATGAAAGGAGAGATTTCACAACGTGGGATTCTGAAGTACCAGAAATGTAGTTTTGTTTATAGACATAGAAAAGACAACAACTGGGAAGTTAATTGTGGTGCATAAACAGAAAGTGGAGAGTGTACAATCCACACTGGATATGCAGACACTTGATCTGAGAGCCTGTGTATATCCGTCCCACAGAAAGCAGCCTTGCAGCATGATAATCATAGAATCATTAAGGTTGCAAGAGACCTACAAGATCATCCAGTCCAACTGTCAACCCAGCCCCACCTTGTCCACTAAACCATGTTCCTTACGGCCATATCTACATGTTTTGGAATTCCTCCAGGGACAATGACTCGTCTCCCTCCCTGGGACAGCCTATTCCAACTCCTCACCACTCTGACAGTGAAAAACTTTTTCCTGATGTCCAATCTGAACCTTCCCTGGCACAACTTGAAGCTGTTTCCACATGTTCTATCACTAGTGACTTGGGAGAACCATACAATCACTACGGATTGGAAAGGAACTCGAAAGATCATCTAGTCCAGTCCACCTGCAACAGCAGGATCACCTAAACCAAGTCACACAGGAACTTATCCAGTCGGGTCTTGAATATCTCCAGTGAGGGAGACTCCACAACCACCCTGGGCAGCCTGTTCCAGTGCTCCGTCACCCTCACTGTGAAGAAGTTCCTTCTCAGGTTGATGTGGAACCTCCTATGTTCCGGCTTTGCNCCTCTTGGCTACAAGGGCACATTGCTGGCTCATGGTCATCCTGCTGTCCACCAGGACCCCCAGGGCCCTTTCTCCTACACTGCTCTCCAACAGGTCAGTCCCCAGCTTATACTGGTACCTGGGGTTGTTCTTGCCCAGATGCAAGACTCTACACTTACTCTTGTTATAGCTCATTAAATTTCTCTCAGCCCAGCTCTCCAGCCTGTCCAGATCTCGCTGAATGGCAGCACAGTCTGCTGGGGTGTCGGCGACACCACCCAGCTTTGTGTCGTCAGCAAACTTGCTGACAGTGCATGCCAATCCCTCATCCAAGTCATCAATGAATAGATTGAACAGGACTGGTCCCAGCACCGACCCCTGGGGCACTCCACTAGATACAGGCCTCCAACTAGACTCTGTCCCATTGACCACCACTCTCTGACTTCTGCCCTGTAGCCAGTTTACAATCCACCTCACTACCTGAAAATCCAGACCACACTGCCTCAGTTTGGCAGAAGAGACCAACACAAAAGATTTCCACTTTTCCAGGGGAAGAAACTGCTTTTCTTTGGGTAAAATTTTATGAAAATACCCAAATCCTCCATTTTGTAGGTTTTTTTCCAGTATGCCGTGATCATCAGTGGTTTGCACGTTGTGGTTTGCCGTGATACAATATTGTCACACCTGTATTGTCTGCTACTGTGCTTTTGTTGCTTCTTACAATAACACCACACTGTGGAGTTCCGTTACGCAAGAAGAAAGCTTTCTATCTCTTGAAGATGTTACTTGGGATTTGCTTTGAGCGGTCATCTTGGATGGAATCATAGAGACATTTAGATTGGAAAAGACCTTGAAGATCATTCAGTCTGTTAACCCAGTACTGCCATGTCCACCACTGGACCATGTAAAATCAGCACAGTTACATGTCCTTTAAATCCCTCCAAGGGTGGTGGCTCCACCACGTCTCTGGGCAGCCTTTTCGAATGCCTAATAACCCTTTTGGTGACTAAGGTTTTCCCGATGTCCAGTCTAAACCTCCCCTGGAGCAATTTGAGGCCATTTCTTCCTCTGCTGTCTTTGCCATAACAGATGAAGAATCTTATCGTTTCAGAGCGTGTGTGTGTTAGAAGGATATCCACATTTACAAATCAAGACAGAATATGAATGAGATTGTTTAGGAGAATAATATATAGAGAGATATTTATTATTTTATATTTAGGATTATTTACAATTATGATTAATATAGTGATCTGTGGGAGAACAGGGTATTGGAGAAGGGGAGTTGAGGAATCCAAGTATCTTTACAGTATCACAGTATCACAGTATTATCAAGGTTGGAAGAGACCTCATAGATCATCAAGTCCAACCTGTTATTCCTAGATATCTTGTGTTATGCATGAAATGAATATTCTCGATATTGATAGGTGTAACTCATCTGTGACTGGCTCCGCATAAGCGTTGCACCTTACGCTGCAGCTCTGACACGCTTAGTGGCTGTTAACTAAGCATGTGTTTAGTAGCATAAGCCACAGCGGTGTCGCTCTTCTCACAGCAGAACGTAGAATCATAGAGTGATTCCGGTTGGAAAAGACCTATGAGATCCAGTCTAACCAATAAGCCTACTCTGTCAAGGTCACCACTAGACTAGATCCCTAAGCACCACAGCTAAACAACCTTTAAGCACTTCCAGGGATGGTGACTCAGCCCCCTTGCTGGGCATCCTCAACATGGCCACATTCAGCTGCAATCTTTGTGGATTTTAGGATCAGTGCTTCCTGATCCTAACTGAGTTGGGCTCTTCCTTCAGAGATGACCAGCTCTCTGTAGTTGTTCTGCACAAGTATCCTTTCCCTCCTTGTTCAGTAAGCACCTTTGGGAATCTTTTATCTATCTGGTTTGTGTATTTACAAGATTGTTTCTTATCTTGCTTTTGTACACAGTGCTTTTCAGACAAGATGCTCACAGCTTGTCTGTGTGCAGTTTGTATCCAGCTGCTTATCGCCACCACCTTACCAGGCTTATCCCACACCCTTTGTGTGGGGCCTGCATGATAGTGAAGGGAAAACTCAATTTCTCTGCTGTCTTTGTGTGGTTTGTTGTTTGCATTCCTTGTATTTTTATGTGCTTATTTCCTCCCTAGTGTAATTGCTGAAGAAAATGGCCACATTAACCCCCCTCAAAAAGGACTGTTAACTGAAGAGGCTAATGTAGCCTCTGAGGTACTTGAGGCAGTCTCAAAACCTGGTCCTGCACCTCAAGAAGTACAGATTTCAGAAGAGCAGAATGCGGTGCCTACTCCAGGAAAAAAATCAAGCAAGGCAAGACCTCAGATAGATATGAAAGCAGAGTTGGAAAAAAGACTACAAGGAAAACAGCTGCTTAATTTGGTGGTAATAGGTAATTTTGTTGAATTCTGTTTTTGATAAACATCTCGTGATTAAAAACTGTTGACTGAATCTGGAAGTGATACAGAAAGGGAAATGGACTGGTCAGTCTCATCTGCATGACCATTACTCTCTGCAGAGTACATTCAGATGTCCTTGATGAGGACAGTGAGGTTTAACTTTCTTTTGACAGTACATTAAATGTCCTTTGGTTTGATTCTTGCAGTCTGTACATAAACATTAGTGCATGTGATGTACATACATTGTAATAAATTTCTTCTACTACTGTATTTAAAATGCATAAATTAATGAAATGAATCAAATATTTATTTCTCTCTATAGGACACGTTGATGCAGGTAAAAGTACTTTGATGGGTCATCTGCTCTACCTTTTGGGCAATGTGAACAAAAGAACTATGCACAAATACGAACAGGAATCTAAGAAGGCTGGCAAAGCTTCATTTGCCTATGCGTGGGTTTTGGATGAAACTGGTGAAGAAAGAGAAAGGTAGAAATATCTTTTAATGGGCATTGCCTATTCTTCCTGTAAGAACAGCATTCGTTAGAAAATATCAATCGACTGATAATCGTTTGGTAGAAATATTCTAGTTGTTTAAAGATATTCACTCAATACTTAGTAGCAAATAGCTTTATCTGTGTGAGTATGTGTTAAGGAAAAATGATGTTATGTAGCTATGACAAAGTGAACTAGAAGTTGAGTACTACTTCAGCACTACTTAGGCTGGACTTGATGATCTTAAAGGTCTTTTCCAGCCCCAATAATTCCGTGATTCACATCCTGTGGGGTAGGACTGTGGAATGCTCATAGTAGCTGAGTCGGTTCATTTAAATTGCCCTGTGGACGTACTGCTGTGATATTTCTCAGTTTGGTTCTCTTTGTATGGGAAATTGCTAGGTTAAAGATTTCTATTAAAAGGGGTCATTTCTCAACTAAAGCACTGAAATATCAGTTCATCGCACGCAACTTAATTAGGTTGAATATAAAATACATAGTGAATTTAGTAACTAATAATTGTTCTCTTTATAAACTACTTTTAATTTAAGTTGAGGTATGAAATCTGAAAGTAAATTCTATGGTATTAAAAAAGTATGTTATGGGGAAGCAGTGAAACTAACTAATCTGTAAAAGCTTTGGAGAGAACTTAGCATGAAGCTAAAGACATGATAGTCTCTGTTCAAAAATAATTCTAAAAGGCTTTCTTTTTGTGTCTACATCTTTGCAATCACCTGTTGCCTGTGGTTTCATGGTACATAAGATCTGGTTGGAAACATAACCTTCACAGTCTAAACTGATGCTGAAGAACATGGAGTCAGGCAATCCCTATCAAGTGTGTTAACAGTTGTTGCGTTCAGAGATGAATAATCTTTAGCAGTGTGTCCCTGTGTGTAGCTAAACGTTTGCCTATGTGAGTCCTGTTACTGACAAATTGTACATACAAACCTGAGTGGGGGGTGTCTTGAGAGGCTACAGGCAGGGGGAAATGGGGATCTTTATCCACACAGATGTAGCTCTGTCTAGAACGGATAAACTTCAAAGATCAAGCAGGTTTCTTTTAACTTTTTCTGTTTGTTCAGGCTAAATCATGCAAAAGCTCAAAGGTGTATGATTTCATGATTGTGTTTTTAAATCTCACTTTAAATCTCTACAAAGCTTTTAAAACCGTTTGAGTGATGCATTGCATGTGTGCTTTGTTTAAGGGGAGTGACAATGGATGTGGGTATGACCAAATTTGAGACAAAGACTAAAGTAATCACGCTGATGGATGCTCCAGGCCACAAAGACTTCATTCCCAATATGATCACGGGAGCTGCGCAGGTAGACATGGTCTCAAACTCTTTTTTTGACAGCATTAGTATTTATAGCTTTTTCTTAAATTGGTTTTCTTCTTTTAATATCGGAGGTGAAATGGAATTGTTGAAGATGCTACAATTTCCTGAGTTTTCTAGCCTTAAAAAAAATATGTGTTTGTTTAAAGAGAGTTGCTTTTCAGTTTTTTGGACATTTACCTTTTGGAGGAGAGTTTTGTTAGAGAAGGAATTTGAATTACAGCTGCAGTTGATAAAAGAAGCAGTGAAAGATATTCAGATGTGGAACATGTCTCCTCAAGAAGTTCCGTGAAAGTGGACTTGTAGGTAAAGATTTTAAGTGGTTTTGAGCTGAAAGAAGAAAGACATAGTGAGATCAAATGAAAAGAGTCCTTCTATTTAACAGTATATTTGGTGCGAGATGAGAAAATGGGCTGCTCTGTTGTGAAGCCTGTTGAGGAATCACTCTTCCGTTGGCTGTGGCTGCAGACTTAGTGCTGAAGCAACAGAGTGGGGGAAAGCAAATGTGGAAAGGAGTCTGATGTCTTTTTATCATGGAGAATCCTGTTAGGAGTTGAATCCCCAGCTGCTCTTGTGCAAAATGCAAACTAGCTTTATCGGAGCCTACGTCTGACCTTTGAAACACGGAGTGAATTTGCTAGGTCCTGATGTGTAGCTTTTATAATTTAGAAAATGCAGCTTGTCCTTTTTTTTGAGGAAGGACTTCACCTTGGTGCCCTTCTGAGCCTGAGAACTTTGGGAAATTAATTCCTCATTCTTTTCCTGTTCTCACACTTGCACCTTCTCTGTATGAGCTGTGGGATTTCATGCCTAGAACAGCACAAGGGGAATTCAGAGCCACAACATGCTGTCTCTTTTCCTTCTCCTGGTGCCCTGAAGCATAAGCCCGTAAGGAAAGGGAGAAAGTACCACTTTTCTCATCGTAGAGTCACTCAAGTTGGAAAAGACCCTTGAGATGATCAAGTCCCATCAGTAACCCCACTCTACCAAGGTCACCACTAGACCAGATCTCTAAGCAACATCTTTAAACACCTCCAGGAATGGGGAATCAACCCCCTTCCTTGGCAGCCTATTCCAAGGCCTGACCACTCTTTCAGTGAAAAAATGTTTCCTCATGTTCAGCCTGACCATCCTGTGATACCGTTTGAGGCTGGTCCCTCTTGTTCTGTCACTAATGACCTGTGAGAAGAGACCGGCACCCACCACTCTACAGTGTCATTTCAGGTTGTTGTAGAGGGCAATAATGTTTCTCCACATTGTACCAACCTTTTCAGTTTTACAAAGTGCCTTACTGCTGCCTCTTTATTGTTCATTTCTGTCACCATTGCTTCTTACATGATGATGGTCAAACAGACTTTTGCTTACCAATGATGGAGATGTGGAAGTCATCTTAGTAGAATTTAAGGCTAACAGCAAATTCTGTGGTTTTTTCCCTGTGTGCACGTACTGACTTTAGTGCAGAGCTGTCTAAGGGTAACAGAGTTTGCTTAGATGATAAAACAGGTTGCTTCATCTTTTCCACCTTCTGGCATGCTCTAGCGTGTTGGGTGGACCGTGAAGCATCCACATCCATCATGCAGTTGGTCAGTTGTCCCATTTTACAGGTGAATCACCTCACTACAATTTTTGCAGCTCCTCATTATGAAAGTCTAGACTGAGGCTGTGCAAACTGGACCTTCTGCTAGTGTCCATTCTTAAGCATCTGGAGCATAGGCCACTTCTGTTTAATTGAGGTCTGGACAGCAGATCCATAGTAAATAGTTTGAAAAGAGGATCCCAAAAGCTTGTGTTGAGCAGCAAGTGATGGTTTAGGAAATGATGTAATGTAACACCCTAATATCTCTCTGAAGCAGCATGACACACATAGGACTAAGCAGTTTCAGTTACGTGTGAATCACGGCAAGATTCCTGCAGTGAAATGTTGCTGGTTTTCATATTTACCCAGATTATTTCCACTCCTAACCACTTTTGATGGTTTGCTTTGCTTCTAACCTAGGCTGATGTGGCTATCTTGGTTGTGGATGCTAGCAGAGGAGAGTTTGAAGCGGGGTTTGAAACAGGTGGACAAACACGAGAACATGGATTATTAGTGCGCTCTCTTGGAGTGACCCAGCTAGTTGTTGCGGTCAATAAAATGGACCAGGTACATGCTTCATTCTTCATTTAATTGAAGAGCTTCCATCTAGAATTGTGAACTGTATGTTTGAAGGATCAATAAATAATAATATTGCTTCTTTCTTTGATTCTCACCTCTGACTCTTGTGTTTAAACTTCACAATACTTTTTATATAGAGATGTGTTTTCAGGGATGAGTAGGAGTCCCTCTTGTACTTGTGAAAACCTCACACAAGCAGTCATACCCCAGTAGCATCTGCAAGGGTGTCTTGGTGATCATTCAGATCAGGACTCCAAGAGTTTATTGAAACCTGTAAGGTTTAGCACAGGTTGTGTTTGAGTTTATTACTGTGTTGTATTCCTGAATTGTGTGTAAACTTAGTAAATAATGAATATTGTTCAAAGACAAATCAAATTAGGAGCTTGGATCTTAAATGATGTTACTTGCTGTCAGTAATTGTTAATATGGATGCTTTCACATACCCACCTATGAATTCCCATGGAAATATAAATTCATGGGCTGTGCTGTGTGTGAAGAATGCCTGCTTGTACACCAGCATTGCCGACATACAGCTTGAGTTACGGTTCAAAGTCTGTAATTTTATTGTTGTAATGTTTCCTGTTTTAGGTGAATTGGCAACAAGAAAGATTCCAAGAAATTACAACGAAGCTTGGGCAGTTTCTTAAACAAGCTGGCTTTAAGGTAATAGAAATTTTTTAGGTGTCTGTTACTTTTTGTTCAAGGATTTGGGTAGGCTGAGCTTTATTTACCGTCAGGTTATTCTGTGTCATTTTCCTGGCACTGTTATGTGCACATTGTGCAGCAGATTCCTTTTTGTAGGGTTGTACGTTGAGCCCTGGATAAGGTTAGTCAGTTCTGGAATACTCTTTCTGCCAGCATCTTTATTTAGCCCTGTTAAATCTTTGGGACAATTTTAGTTTCTTGGGATTGTTGTCTGTAAAACAGAACAGACCAAGGATTGTCTGTCTTAACGTCCAGGATTACATGAGAGACAGGTGAGATGTCCATGTGGATTATGAACTCGCGAGAACACTCACCGTTCCTTGCTGGTCTTCTCATCAGCTGGTTTCCACAGGTCCAGTTTACTATCCATTTGGACTGGCTGTGGCTTTCCTGAAATCCCTTTCCTGAAAGCCCTCTGAGCTGAAGCTTTTGCCTGCCAGATAGGCAACTGGAGTTTGCGCCTGAACTCAGTTTGTAGTTGTTACTGTTGTTGTCATTATGTTTAAGTATCTCCAGGTCTTTGGAGGAAGTGGCTCCACCAAATACTTGTACTTGCCATGGGGAAATAAATACAAATGGGCCAGCTGTTCTTTTATACTTTAGGTGCTTAATTTTTTTCAAAAAGCAGCTCTTGCTTGTGCTGTAAGATCGTGGTGTTAATGTATGTTCAACTGCTGTGTGCTTTCCTAATTAGGAATCAGATGTTGCTTATATCCCAACAAGTGGCCTTGATGGGGAAAACCTTGTCACAAGGGGTCAGTCCAGTGACCTCACACAGTGGTATAAAGGAAACTGTTTGTTAGAACAAATTGGTGAGTGCCATTTTCTTCATTTAGGAACTAAAGTCTCTTAGTCTTGTGTGTGTCAAAGCTTTCATCTTTGTGGAACTGCTGGACAGGGTCTTTGGAATGCAATATACTTGGTGAATCCCTAAGTGAGAAGTTGTTGAGATTATTACTGAACACAAATTCTAAAAGCTCTTCTCAATTTGTTTGCAGATTCTTTTAAGCCACCACAGAGGTCAGTGGATAAACCATTTAGACTGTGTGTTGCTGATGTTTTTAAAGGTTGGTGGTTGTTATAACATTTTCACTGTCACTTTCATGATGTTTGACACCTGTTGAAAAATGATGTGAAAGTGAGACTTGAAGTAAAGTCTCGACCAGCAGTAGTAAGCTTTCAAGCACTCTTTTTATATAATTTTAGACAGTACCGCTGAGGAAGGAACACACAGGGGAACAAATTGAGGAGGAAACTTTGCATGACCATCTAATTGGCTGCATAATGAGTTGATGGCTCTATGAGACAAAACTAGGGATTCTGTCATTTCCAAATGAGTTCTCGTTACCTAAATGAATGTTTCTCAAGTTTTCATGAGGGTAACTTTGGGCTCTTTTACATTCCTCTGCTAGATTTTTAAAAAGCCTGACTTGTTTCTTTTATATTCATTGGTGTGGCTGTAGATGATAAATTCATTAATTTTTGCATTAAAAAAAACCTGTGGTGGGTGAGATGAAAGCAAAGCCTCATGAGCCTTATAAGCAGCCTTTTAAAAGACATTTTCCTTTATGTATAGGGCATTTGTAGGGGAAACCTATAAATGTCCTATATATAAAAAACCAAACCAGATGAAAATACTGATTGTAATTGAAAAAATCCATTATGTGCCGTTTTCATGTAGGTCTTTGAGAAAATAGTAGGTACTGTATGTGTCCTGGGTTAGCTAATTTAAAGTACTGAAGCCATAATGTTAAATATTGAAAATTTTCCTGAGAAATTCCCCTGGTTTGCTACCACTGATTTTGTCATCTGGGCTGTCATTGGATGTTTAAAATATTTGTTAATATCTCTGAGCTGTGGGAAAGTGTTAGGATTATTAGTTATAGGGTATTTTGAAAGATACTACCACAGCCTTTCTGTTGCAGTAGTAATTATTGAGTTGAGCATTTGGACTGAACCTGTGGAGTCTGAATTTTTGCTGAGGTATGCAAAAATAATGGCCTTGGAAGGGATTTGATTTACATAAACAGGGTTTATCACTAAATCACAGAATTATCATGGCTGGAAAGGACTTCCAGGGTCATCGAGTCCAACCTTTTCTCCTAGTGTCTAACTGCTAGACCATATCCCCAAGCGCCGTGTCCACTCGTTCCTTAAACACCTCCAGGGTTGGTGACATCACCACCTCCCTGGGCAATCTAGTCCAGTACTTAGCCACCCTCTCAGTAAAGAATTTCTTTCTAATA
>VXBP01006598.1:0-11595 GCA_013400115.1 Rhinopomastus cyanomelas | reverse complement strand
CTTTCGA
This sequence comes from Rhinopomastus cyanomelas, assembly GCA_013400115.1. NCBI lineage: Eukaryota > Metazoa > Chordata > Aves > Bucerotiformes > Rhinopomastidae > Rhinopomastus > Rhinopomastus cyanomelas. The sequence goes on along the minus strand of VXBP01006598.1, from coordinate 11,588 downwards.
GGTCCCTTCCAATCTGTAATGATGTTATGATTCTATGATTCTATGATTTCTCTGGGACAGATATGCTTATCTAAGATCCTGAGATGCTTCAGCCATGAAGAAGGAACTCATTCCTGGAAGCTGGAATTTACAGGACTGGAAGCAAACATCTCAGGGCCCTTAAGCATAAATGAGACATGTGGTGCCCAGGTTTTCCTTGGTGCTTTCTCCTTAACAGCAAGGATGTTAGCGTATTTAATTAACTCCATCCTTAGTTGGTTCCATAACTTCTCCACAAAGTGCATCCTTTTGTGATTGACACTGTGATTTAGTGTCAATAACCCAGGACCGGCTGCTTACATATGATCTCTCTGATCCAGGGCAAGGTGGAAGCTGAGTTTCACTTGGTCACAGGAGAAGAAGCTGAGAAGAATCCAGTAGGCAGAGCTCGGAAAGAGCCCGAACCCTTGGAAAAACCCAAGTGAGTAGGAGCATATTCCTTAAACAAGCTGCAACAGGGGTGTTGACTTGGGGACAGGGAAGAGCAGGTCTCCTTGCTCCTCTCCTGGCTTTTCTCCTGTTTCCTGCTGTACCCTTGAGAAGACATTAGTCCAATGTACACATTGCCTGGCAGCTGCTGGCAACAAGAGCTGGCAGAACTTTCCAGGTGAGCTCAAAAGTCTTCCTCTGGAAACAGAAATAAACTGCATTGCTGCACATTGTCCTCAGCTGGATTCAGAGGTACGCTCCTTCCATAACTTATTTGAAACCTGAGAACGGCCTAAACCAGCATGACTTGTATATAGCTGCAATACCTCGGTTTAGTCACCTGTAAAGGTCAGACATTATATTTATTGCATTAGGAGGAGAACTATAAGCTTATAGCTACTGCTTAAGTGCTTTGAAATCACTGCTGACATACTTCTTATGTCCAGCTGTTTGGGTTTTTAAAAATACGACCAGTGGAAGACAGTCTCTTTTTATAAGGAAACAAGAATTTTGCGTACTAGGAAAAAATTCTTCACCTAAAATGCTGTCAAGCGTTGGAATAGGCTGCCCAGAGCGGTTGTTGAGTCACCGTCTCTGGAGGGATTTAAAAGACTGTAATGTGGCTGTTAGGTATGTGGGTTTGTGGACAGCTTGGCAGTGCAGGGTTAACAGTTGGACTTGATAATGTTAAAGGTCTGTTCAAAGAGTTCTGTGGTTATAGGAATTGTCTGCACACACCAGAAGTGTCTTAGTTGCTCCATATTGGTGGAGAGCTGATCTGTGCCCACATCCAGTTGTTTTTACATAAAAGAAACATAAATTGCCAGTACAATATGAAAATCAAATCACACAGTGTGAGCTCTGACACAGCTCGTGTTGCTGAGCTTCATGATCAAGGAACTAAGATGCACATTTTTAATCGTAAGACTTTTAAACGAGGACATGTTGAGTGGTTTAACAATGGCAGATCATCTAGAGGGAGGATTTTGTCTTTTGGAATTTGTCACGTTAACGAACACTGTCAGCTGAGACTTCTGCATCTAGAAAAAATGCACTTCAATCTGTTTTGGCTGAAGCCATCCCTTCTATTGAAGTATTGAGCTAGATGTTTTTTAAAAAGAGAGAAACAAGTTGATGTTGTGTTTCTTGATACAAAAGTTTCTAACAATCAATTGCTGCACGTTCCATCTGAGTGATGTTGTTGGTTTTATGTGAAAAAGGAGAAAAGAGTATAAAGGTGAAGTATTTGTACCTTTGTGAAAAAGTACAAATTTAGCCTAAAAATTAGAGGCATCTAATTTTTGAAAATTATTCTTGGGAGGACTTGAATCAAACCTTTCACTCAACATCTTTACCCAAAGGTGCGATGAACTATATCTGACAGATGTTTGTGTGAAAGATTCCCAGTAATCCAAAACAAAGCACTGTCTTTTGGAGAAGAGAAGACCAAGGGAGCTCTGAAATCTGTGTGGTGGGAAGCACTCAGCCTAGGCAATTTTAAGAGGCAGGGTAGTGTGTAATAGACACATTACCTGTCCAGAAGGTTGTCCACAGGATGTGCAAAGGCAGTTTTACGTTCCTTTCACTTTTTCAGGTCCAGCCCATGCACCCCAGGCAGCCTGGGGCTCCAGATGTCCCTGCATTTTCTCCTCAAGGGCATTTATCTGCAAATAGGTTGTAGGGACAAAAGGTTGTCACTAGTGTGGTGGTCCCTTTTCTGCTGCACAGCTAGCCTGGAAATGTCTAGACACTGAAGAAACAAACCCAGAGTGTTCCATCAGATCTTGCACTGAGTAATGAGAGAGGCTCCACATCTAGGTTTTTGTGAAATATACAACCAGACAACCCAGCGCTACTCTTAATGGAGATGAACGGCTCAGTTCAGTTTAAGTTAGGTTGGGCTGGTCTCACTTGATGTTACCCATCTCAGAAGCAAGCCATTCAGGCTCATGTGTAGGTCGGGGAGTCACCTCATTTGCCTAATGCATTTATCTTAAGATGGGAGCAGGGAAAAGAGTTTCATTGTCATCTAGAAGGTCCTTCCTTTCCACATGCAGACAGCTCACAAATGACAAAACTGGCTTTTAAAGTTAGGCAAAATAAATCCTAAGGTCACTAAAACAGTATCAGCATTTGGAACAAACTTAGGACTGTGGAGTGCAGCTATCCCCCACCAGACTGAGGTGGCTCTTCTTGATGTAGCCAGGCAAACTACCTAGGTTTGGGTTTCATCTCATCTCCTGTTTTCCCAGGCCTGTTGTAAGTTTCCCTCTGAAAACACACTGGTTGTGGCTGTGTGCCAGGCACGAGCTGGCTGTCTGCTAGGGCACCATGACTATCACTGAGCAATCAGATCTTGCTGTAGTGGCTCAGTGCTCCTCTTGCAATTCTCAATTCCTTGCAATTATTAGGAAGTTGTTTTACTCAGGTGTGTGCATTTCTGTGTTACAAATTATGATGGTCTTGTCTGCAATTGTGAACCTCTATCTTGACTGAAATGTGAGTAGTTCAGTGTGGATCTGGATCGAACTTCACAAAGGTTTTTCTGTTTGTTCTTTCTTGCCCTTCAGCCGCCCAGACATATCCTTCTCTTGGTTTGTAAATCCCTTCAAGTGTTTATATCACCTGATCTGGAGAAATTACAAGAAGTACATCATCATTGGCATCATCCTGCTAATCCTCGTTGTCTTCCTGGTGCTTTTCATCTACACACTACCAGGTGCCATTAGTCGTAGGCTGGTGGTAGGACGTGCATAGGTTATGGCTCTCGTTGTAACCATTGAACACAAACACTTCAGCTAAAAATAAAAGTCAGCCTTACAGAATGAATCAACCTGAGGCACATCTCATTCCTTGTAAAACAGAAATTATAGCCATTAGTATCAGAAACTGGAGCTCTCTTAGAGGCTTTTAATGTCTCTAGCCTGAATGTGCATTATCAGTAATATCTTGCTGCAGCTTTATTGACCATGGAAGTGTCGTTCTGCACCTAAAACTGCGTCTGAAAGGAAATTTCTTAACACTGTGTATGAACTGATTTCTCAGTAAAATTATTTGTTATAACAGACAAATGATTAAGAAGTGTGAAGAATACACTCTGTACCAAAGGTTTGTGCTGGATTTTGTATGGTCCACTGTTCACACAGCTTTGTAATTAATTATTGGAGCTGTTTTTCAGTGACCGAATGGTGGCACGATTCCTTTGAAATAAAAGGTTTATTTAAAACCTTCTAAGGTTAAATTGTCTCATTTTCTATCATGTGCAGAATTCATCCTGTACCTCTCTGTAGAGGTTCTGCTCTACAAAGTTGTCTCACATTTATAAGTGAGTTAAGTGTTGGTGACAGGGGGAGGGAGAAGCAGAGATGGAAAGAACTTTTTTTGAAAGAGTGGGAGGTCTCTGGAGAAGAGGGTTCAGGAAAATGAAGACTCAGCCACAGGTGCTACAGTAGCAAATGATCCTTGTTAACAAAATAGAACAAGGAGAATACTGCTGCTTGATGAGCAGACAAAAGAGGAATGGAAAACAGGAGGACTGCAGAGTGGAACAAATCATGTTTAAAACTCGTCTGGATATGTTCCTTTGTGACTTGGTCTAGGTAACCCTGCTCTGGCAGGGGAATTGGACTAGATGATCTTTCGAGGTCCCTTCCAATCCCTAATGTTCAGTAATTCTGTGATGAAGGATTAAAGAAAACAAGGACTAAAACCTTACACAGATGTCAATATGGAAGTCTTTATCCTACTTAAAAATACAGGTGAAAATGCTGCAGCCCTGTGTCATGCACAATGCTGGGGGAGGCGTGGAGAAGCACGCAGTCGACTCGATATGAGTGAGAGAGCAAGTTCCGATTTATTACACCCAAACATTGGTTTATATAGAATTAGGCTTAACTGCATGTTCTAAGCTTATTGGTTCTTAAGTCTATCGCTATACGATTGACATAACTATTCCAAGCACTTATTGGTTAAAAGACCTGATACCATACGAACAATCAAACTCTGTTCCGACTACAAGTCACAAAAGCATCGTGTCTTAGCGCCTTGGCCCTGCTCAATACAGTGTTGCAAGACTTTTGCTGAGTCCTTGGCTTCATCCTTGGTCATAATCTCGTCGTCCATGCTATCTTCAGTGTTCAATCATCACACCAGCTGCTTCCCATGGCCTTCGTTCCCAGGCCTAATTCAATTCTAACCATTCCTGCTCAAAGCCTGGATTGTACAGCGCCTCTATTAATCCACGTCCCTTTTCTCTTAGCCACTCTGCAACAGCACAAGGCTTGAAAACTTGATGACTCCACTTCACCTTAAAATGAGTGATTATGAATTTTAATCAGCTATGGCAATCTCCTCTAGTCTCACCCGTGGTTGGTCATATTGCAAAGGTGACCTTTGAGAAAATGCTTTCCATCATGCTCTGCTCATAAAGAACCTCCTTTGCAGACTGTAAGTATCAAAAGTCAAGAAAAAGGCATTCTGGAAATGCTGATAACGTCGGAGCAAAGCTCAGGATGCAGAAATAGAAACGTGGGCGAGGGCATCATTCTCAGAGGCAACTTCTATGAGAAGGTTGTGTGGGACTTCTTGTAGCTTTCCTGTTAATGAGCCAGTACTGTGAGGCTTTGTGTTCCCCTCTCGGCCACAACACAGGTAATGACGTTATCCTAAAAACGGATGTTTCCACAGAGGAAACATTTTACATTTTAAAAGCATTTAGATGTTTAGCTCAGAAGGGATGAATGACTCTTCCTCATTCCACTGATGATAGAGGCAGATGGGTAAAGGCACACTGAAAGCATTCCACACCCACCCTATCTAGCTGATGGTAACTCAGTTTTCTTCTAAATTTCAAATTCTAAGCACACAGTAAATACAACTGGATTATTTAAGTATGTGAGTAATTACATTACAATTAGATATGTTGGGCTATTTTCCTTTTGAAGTGCATTTAATACGACCAATAAGTTAGAACTTCATTACATGGTTGAATCTGCACTAGACCAATGTGTTGGAATCTAGTGATGAGGGGGGTCCAGGGGTTGCTGACACCGCAACGGGAAGCAGCACAGGAGACAGCTGTATGGGGAAGCAATGGAGGCACCGTCCGATGTTGTCTTCTTCTTCTGCCTGTCTGAGCAACCTCGGGGACGGGTCTCCCTTTTTATTAGCTAACAACGTCAGTGATACACAAACTCAGGATTGGTGCTTGGTGCATTTGTGGCATTAGGTGATAGGTCTCCAGACCGCGCATGCCTGATTTCCCTGTATGCAAGGAATTTAGTTTGAGACAACAGAATTTCTAACTACACCACAGATTAACCCCAGAACCAATTCTGACAAGTTCCTCCAGCCACGCACTTCCAAGACATGGTATGCCAATCATCTCGCACGTTTAAGGAGGAACCTTCTTATGGAAGAATTTGAATGTTCCCACACCAATGCAGCAATACAAGAGGGTAACGTGACAAGGTGCTCCTGCCTCAGAGTTTGTTTTGTGTGTTTTCACAGAATCATAGAGTGATTTGGTTTGGAAAGGACCACTACAGATCATCTCTTCCACCCCACCCCACTACAGCAATTTCACCTAGTGCAGGAAGAGCAGGAAGGTGTCCAGGCAAGTTTTGAATGTCTCCAGAGAAGGAGACTCCCCTGGGCAGCCTGCTCTAGTGCTCTGCCACTCTCAAAGTAAAGAAGTTCTTCCTCATGTTCAGGTGAAAATTCCTGTGTTCCAGTTTGTGTCCATTGCCTCTTGTCCTGTCACTGGGCACCAATGAAAAGGGACTGGTCCCATCCTCTAGTCATCTGCCCTTCAGATGTTCATAAGCATTGATGAAATCCTCTCTCGGTCTTCTTCAGTCTAAACATAAATATCAGAAGGAACTTCTTCACAGCGAGGGTGATGGAGCACTGGAACAGGCTGCTCCTTCACTGGAGATGTTTAAGACCCGCCTGGATATGTTCTTGTGTGACTTGGTCTAGGTGATCCTGCTGTGTCAGGGGATTGGACTGGATGATCTTTCGAGGTCCCTTCCAATCCCTAATGATTCTATGAAACAGACCCAGGTCTCTCAATGTCTCCTTGCAAGAGAGATGCTTCAGTCCCCTCATTATCTTCATAGCCCTCTGCTGGACTCTCTCCAGTAGTTCCTTAGCTGTCTTGAACTAGGGAGCTATTTCTTCAAATAATCATCAGAAAAGCTCTTGCAGAGTCTTCAGAAACCAAGTGCACTCTTGCAGTCTGTTAGCCTGAGGAACTGAACCCTGCTTCAAATAGGTGCTCGACTGAAAAAACAATCCCATCATGAAATCAGCACAGAAGCTGGATGAAGCCTTCATGAATGACAGTGGAGAGCAGATCCTCAGAAAGGCTAACAGGATCTGAATGCCCTTCCCACCTTAGAGCATCAGCAGAATGAAGATGAAGGTGCAGGTGCTTTTTACAGCATTTATGTCAACAAGAGCAGCTGATCTAGTGTTTGGCAGACTGATGGCAAAAGCTCGTGCTATTCAGGTGTTTAAAGTCAGCAGAGAGAAGGGACTGACATTGGTCCTATACCCATTCTTGGAGCGGTAACCACATTTGTAATGTAGTTTACAGAGGATAAAATGTGAGAGATTAAAGGCATCTTGTGATGCCCAGCTTTGTTGCTACTTGGTCCCTCAGGCCCAGGAAGATTTCCCAGGGTGGGAAATTCCAGCTCAAGCACTTGGAGCTGAGCAAAATTACAAGGGATGTGAGACATGGCTGTAAGGCAAATTGTAGGCTTGGAAGGATCCTACCTTAAGCACAGGCAGGTAGGTCATTCCTTATCTCTTGATCTCAGAGAACAGTTTTGTGCTCTCCAGTCTGCTGTCTTTCATTAGCAGGTACTGCAGCCAGCCCAGGAAAAGGAAAAAATGGTCAAAATATCTTCTCTGTGATTAATCTCAGTGGACCTATAAAACTGTTAGTCAACTTTTCATAAAGATTTCATCTTTCCTGGTTGATTGGAACATTTTATGTCAATAATTAAATCAGCCAAATGGATGTAGGCCCCATGTAGGGATGTGAATACATTCAAAGCTGCTGAAAAGGCTAGAAGGAAGAAAGGCACTGAGGAGTGTCTGAGGACCCTGGGTTTGTCTAGCTTGAGGAAAGGAGGCTAAGGGGTGACCTCACTGCTCTCTACGGCTTCCGGAGGAGGGGATGTGTAGAGGGAGGTGCTGAGCTCTTCTCTCTGGAATCCAGTGATAGGATTTGTGGGAATGATTGAGAGCTGCACCAGGTGAGGTTTACACTGGACACTAAAAACCATTTACTTACTGAAAGAGTGGTCAAATGCTAGAACAGGCTTGCTGAAGAGGTGGGGGATGACCCAAGCCAATCAATGTTTAAGAGGCACCTGGACAAAACCCTTAAAAATGCTTTAGCTTTTAACCAGCTCTGAAGTGATCAGGCAGTTGGAGTAGATGATCACAGTGTGTCCCTTCCAATCAGAATATTCTCTCTTCATCCTTTCCCTTCCCTTTCAATCTCAATCTTTGATAATAATTGTTCTGCTGTGTGACTGACAGCCACAGAGGAGGCAAGTACAACCAGTTAAAACTAAACATGCAGTCTTTTAGATGTCTACAGGCTGGCATGGATGAAAAACTTATCTCCTTCTGTCTGTTCCTGCCTCAGCAGAGTGACACACTGACCTACAGGCATCATAGGATCATAGGATGTTAGGGGTTGGAAGGGACCCAAGAGATCATCAAGTCCAACCCCCCTGCCAGAGCAGGACAAAACTATCTAACACAGATCACAGAGGAACACATCCAGGCAGGCCTTGAAAGTCCCCAGAGAAGGAGACTCCACGACCTCCCTGGGGAGCCTGTTCCAGTGCTCTGTGACCCTCACAGTAAAGAAGTTCCCCCTTGTGTTGAGGCGGAACCTCCTCTGCTGCAACTTACACCCATTGCTCCTTGTCCTATCACAGGGAGCAAGTGAAAAGAGCCTGTCCCCCCTCTCCTGGCCAGTCTTCAGATACTTATAAACATTGATCAAATCTCCCCTAAGTCTTCTCTTCTCCAGACTAAAAAGCCCCAAGTCCCTCAGCCTCTCCTCATAAGCCATGCCCTCCTGTCCCCTAATTATCCTCGTAGCCCTCCGCTGGACCCTCTCCAGCAGATCCCTGTCCCTCTTAAACCGAGGGGGCCCAAAACTGAACACAGTACTCAAGATGAGGCCTCACCAGGGCAGAGTAGAGGGGGAGAACATTGCAGTGTTGTTTGAAACACCAGAGACAGAAAGTATTACGGTTATTCCTTTCAGTTATAGATACAACCATGATAATTTTCTTCCCCGAAGGTACAGGAAGCAGACTGGGAGAAAAAAGGAAAAGGATGAGAAGTTGAAGGTGTTTTGCCGGTGAGATCCTCTAAAAAGTGGTGTGGGAGGAGGATGCCAGTCAAGCCTTGGCATGAGCCACTCTGACATACAGCTGTTGCTTACAGAAGAAACATTAGAAGGCCAGGACAGAGGTGAAGTGAGGTGTTGGCTGCAGAGTCCCCATGTGACTGGCTTGTTTGGCAGTACTATGCTGATTTTCGGTAGAACCCAGAAGACACTGAAGAGGTGCATGTTCAAATGCTTGTTGAGATAAATCAGCATCCCCACACGGGCCAAAGAGTTGCAGTAGCTGGGTAGTGCTAGGAGTCTACAGAGGACAAGTTCTCCTACGATGAACGATTGTTTTTATGGAATTCATGTGATCAAAGATAAGGAAGAAGATATCAGAGCTATTCATCTGGTTTTGCTTAACAGTAATTATGACTAGGCATGCCAGGGTCCTTTATCTCACTCTAGAGTCAATGTCTATAATACACAACATAAATAATCTTTTAAATGTCCTATGTTAAGATGAGAAGCTTAGGTAGAAGTCTTTGAGCTACAGCAATCCAAGCTTAGGTGTGATGTATTTTTCCCAACCTAACTACGACAGGTATGTGTGACACGGCAGTCTATGCCCAGTCTGTTAAAAGCAGGAGTGTGTACTTCGATCACTTGTTTCTTGGTTTGCATGTCGCACATAATCGATGAAAATGCTTTGTTCTTGATGGAGTGCATTGACCTTTATCTGGTCGCACCAACAGCATGTCAAGGCTGTTTGCTAAAAGCTCCTTGGGGCTGACTGATAGACTACTCCGGTTGTTGTTTGCCTTCTGCCTATTCCCCTTTGACACAATCTGGTTACTCCAGGAACAGAATTCTTCCTTCCTTCCATGCCAGAGACAACTGGCTCAAGCAGTAAAAGTGATCCAGATGAGGGTTTCAGAGTCTGAAGAAAAGAAATGAAAAAACCCCCCTGCATCCAGTGCAGTAGGAGCCAAGGGTTTTGGAAATCCACATCAAAACCTGAGTGTGGACAGATCAGGACCAACTCCTCAGCTCTGTGCACCAGCATGCAAGAGCCTGTATGGGGCCAGTGCCCAGTCAGTCACACTTATTTCCACATGGTAAATTCATGCAGGCGGTGATTTTGTTTAGCTATGTTACTCCAGTGCTTAGGCTGGACTAATCCCAGTGTTTAACACAAATTGAAAGGGAGTTTTTCATGTGGGTTCACATACAGCCAAGCCCTAATCCCTTATTTCCCCAAACTCTGTGCTGTCTTTATCTTTGTCCTTATGTGTACCTATGCATGTGTCTACCCGTAACAAAGAGCAGAAGGGGAGAATTAATGTTCACTTGCATTCCAATCCTTTTAAATCCTTCCTACTACTCAGTCCCTGCTTAAAGGACAATTTCCTCCACCCTTAAGATAGTTTAGTTTTTTAAACAGGCAGTGATGAAGAGAAAAACATCCTTTGTTAGGAAACCTGTCCTGCACAATTTCACACCTTTGGATACAGAATCCAACCACCCTGTGAAAAAGTAAAAATACACCTACAGATAAGAATTTAACTGTTATTAGTACTTTCTGTCGCAATCTGACACTAAGGTAACAGAATCATAGAAATCAGGTTGGAAAAGACCCTTAAGAGTCCAACCATTAACCCAGCAATGCACTAACTCATAAATACCTCCACCTCTTCCCTGGGCACTTTGTTCAACAGCCTGACATCCTTTTTTTGGTGAAGAATGTTTTCTTTATATCCAGTCTAAACCTTCCCTGGTGCAACTTGAGGCTACTTTCTCTTCTCCTATATCTTGACACTTGGGAGGCAAGACCAACACCCACCTGGCTACAACTCCTTTCAGGTATTTGTAGAGAGCAAGAAGGTCTCCCATCACGCATTTACTGTATAATAATTTGATTTGTGTTTCCTTGGTCCAGACAGAGAGAGAAAGACAAGGGCTAATAAACAAGAGGAATGGCCAAGGCTCTGGAGTGAGTCTTGCCTCCTTGGAGGTTTTTCTACAGGTTTCCACATACCATCTGGATCTATACCAAGGTGAGTGCAGAAGGACATACCCATTTGCACTACAGCTCACCCCACTGCTCCCAGATCAAGAGCTTGAAGTGCTCTTTGTCTGCAAATTATCAGTGCTAACCCTGCCAGTGAGTGCACCTTGGCAGTATGAAATGCTTTTCTGAGAGGTCACGTACCTCCTGGGTCACAGTAACACAAGGATTGTGCAATGTGTTGGGAGATGGTTCAAGGCCACCCAGGCATGCACTTCATTCTGCTTGCACAGCACAGAGAGGAGCAGACGTGTCAGATCCTATGGCAAGAGCACTTCTTGTGTGGTTTGCGTGTGAAAAGCTGGATATGGATATAATTTCAGAGGGGAATAGCAATAAAAGCAAGGACAACAGCTAAAGACAAGCCAGCACTTTGTGGCCAGTTTTGGTCCCACAATCCAGAAAATACATTGACAGATTAGAAGGGATCAGAGGACAGCCCTGGATATGATCAAAATGCTGATTTTCCCGAGGAGCTTTGCAGTGGCCGGAAGGGAGGAGTCTCGGCGCCACATTCAAACCGCGCGGCAGCAGCGGAGTGCCTTCATTTCCCAGAGGAGCTTTGCAGCGGCCGGAAAGGAGGAGTCTCAGCGCGACTCTCCTTCCAGTATTTAAGGGCAAGAGCCTCCTGGGGAGCACAGAGACCCCGGAGCATGGCGACCAGGAGTAGGCTAACAGGATCATAGTGAG
>VXBP01006586.1:31758-174117 GCA_013400115.1 Rhinopomastus cyanomelas | reverse complement strand
AACCCCTAACATCCTATGATCCTATGATCTGCCTGCTATTGAAGCTTCTTTAAAACTGTCTACACCATCAGCTTCAGCCTTGTAATGACTCAGACTATAAAAAATGGCTAAAATACTTATTTTAAAAAATCTCTTTAAAACTTTGAACTCCAGCAAGCCTACATAGAAAAGGTTAATTGAGAAGATGAATCATGGAATCATTTAGGTTGGAAAAGACCTTCAAGATCACTGAGTCCAACCATTAACTTAACTGTACCAAAGTCACTGTTAAACTATGTCCCCAAGCTCCACATCTACATGACTTTCAAACATTTCCATGGCAATTCAAAACATCTTTTTAAAAACTGTTTGCATTTTTGGACCTACATGAACAGCTGTTCTACGTCTACAAGCTTTGTTCTACATTGACAAGCTTTGTTAAATGCCATTATAGCAAATTTTACCAACCTGCTGTCAAATGAGCAGCCTCATTGGCCCTTGTAAAAACGCACTGGAGGACACATTTAGCCACATAAACACCCGTGTTACTACATAACATGGTGTTTGCCATCATGAAATTACACACCTGGTTACCTTTCACAACAGCAAACAAGTAATTCCATGTGGGTCTTTTCTGACCGAGTTCCTTTAGCGTGCATGGCTTAGAAAACACTTACATACTGCTCTAAGAAGCTTGTCATTTTCTCACTGCACATTACAGCTACAGTTTCATTCCAAAGCCACATCACATCTTTGCAGTACTTACCAAATCATCAACATCACCACCTTCATCTGGAGGAGGCAGAGTTTCACCTTTCTTTTCTTTTGGAGCCAAGAACTGAAAATAGAAATGTATTTATCTGATACTGACAAAACTTGGGCACTTAAGAGAATGTTTCCTATGTATGTCCAAACAAATTCACCTGTAATTAAAATTATCAAGAAAATTAGTCTGGTTTCCACCCTCCAAAATCATCTTAAACTACTGGAATTTCTGTTAGACCTGCTTTTTAAAGGGTCTTATGGTGAAGTGGTTTGAACAACAGCCAAAAGGATATGGTTCCTCAAGACACCACATGGTTAAGGTGTAGAACACCCTGTAAGAAGGGTGCTGCAAGGAATAGTCTCGAGAGTCAGAGGGTGATGGCTCAGATTCATAGAAGAGAAATCCTATGGAGTCTACGCGTCGACAGGAACAACTTCAAGCACAAGAAGCACCTGAGACCAGACTATCAGTGCACAGGACTGTACACGTTGCATTCCCTCTCTATTACTGTCCACTGTCAAACACTGGATTTTGGGCTAGATGGACATTTTGTACACTACTGCATGACCAAGTCTACAATCTTACAAAGGATAATTTTAGAAGTAATATTGCGTGGAGCTACAAAATGCTAAAGAACAGCAACCACTCCACCACAGACACGAATACAGATTTAAGCTGACCAACTGGCTTGCTCAGCAAATTCCTTAAGAAAAGCATTCTGGTTCTGTGTGGAACATGGAACTTTCCCACTTAAATTGTTCATTTTTTAAATGTTAAGGACATTTTAAAAGAAAAACACCTCTCAAACATGCAATATGGTTAGAATGCCAATTGTCAAAAATAGAAAATTCATTATGTAAAATTATTTTGCTGTAGCTGCTGATACAAGTCACCAAATGCCCTTCACTTTAAGCATAGTAGAAGATAAAGGTAAGTTGCTCAGACACTGTAACAACTGAAATCAAACATACAGACAATATCTGGAGCACAGTCATCTCTGAATGATTTTTCTCTTAGCCTACCACAGAGAAAAATAAAGTGAAAAAGAAATAATTTAGCTAGAATGGAAGAAAGAAACTGAACACAAATACTTAACTCTTACTTTGAAAGTATCCAGTTGTCTACAAGTTTTAGTTACAGTTTCTTTACTATAAAACAATACATTTTCTTTTTCTTATTAAATACACCAGAACACACATACAGAGCTGGGAACAACCTGCCCCCAGGTGAAAAAAGGCTGAAAAAGTTGAGAAGGAAGAAAACCACACTCCTTGACTTTTGAGTTGTTTCATCCTTAATTCTGAAGTGCTGTAACACTAGATGATGAAAGAGACCAGCTGGTTAGAGAAGAATGTTAAACAGACTACAAACAGGTAGCCAGAGTTTATGTAACTTTTCTGTGCAAACATCTGGCTCCTGAAAGCCAGATACTGTTTACTGGAATGCCTCAACTACAACGGCCACACAGGTTGTGTAGAAGGCCAGAATCCCAACCATATCTGCATTGTAAAAAGCTTAAATATTATTTTAGATAAATAAACATTCTGTTCCTTCTCTAGAGCAACAGCAACAGCTTTATAGAAGGTGTAAACCACTGAGAAGTTACCTGCTGCATCCTATTTATAGGGAAGTACCAGATAACATAATCAGCTAGGAAGAAAAGCAAATAGAGAGGATGTAGATAACTTCTGCCTATTAGTCCTGCTACCTGAAGGTCAGACCTTTCCTACATTCTAAACAGCAACAGCTTACTCCACAGATACCACATGTGCCTTAACATGATGAGTTCAGCTTACAGAGATTTTGTCACTTCAAAGAAAAGACAAAATGAGAGGGCCAGAAGCAATTAGAATTCCAATATATGTATGCCTGTGTATCTTTTTTTGCTGGAAAAAGTTCTCAGTCTAGTTGTAATATAAGGCACATACTATGCAGCTGAAAGCTAATGACATTGTCAGCTCTGAGAGGCTTTTTGTGCCAGATCAAATTTCATTTTGCACAGTTAATTAAGAGTCAAATGGTTTTTCTGAAAGTACTGCATTTCTCAAAGTTTTCAGAATTAGCTTTCCCACGCTAAATTAAAGAAAGCTAAAAGCAAAAGAAATGTGTGATGAAGATTTGCCATTGAAACCTGAAGGTTTTCCTCTCAAAACGCGTTTCACATTTAAGCAAAAGCAAATTACATCAACAGTTGTGCTAAAATCCATTCTCTTTCCCAAAGCCACCAGAAAAGGCACTTAACATTTCTGCTCTCTTAACCTATCACCCTTGTGCTCTAAAAAGAGTATCTCCACTATTACAGAAAAAAAGATCCCACCAGCTTTTTCTCAGTGATATGAAAATATTCATGGATAACCTAGCTCAGCCAAAACGAACAAGCACATTCTTATGTTTTAAGTCCCTAATAAGCAGCCTTGTAAGTCTTTATCTCTTCTTCAAACAGCAACTCTATAAACCTGGAATCTTATACCCAAACCAGTCCTGAAACTACGATACCAATCTGCACATAAGAAAAAAGGCTTTAGTGTTGCGCAGGACCCCACCACACAGCTAGTCCCTTGACCTACAGCTTGCAGGGATGACCAGATTTTAGACCAGACCCATGACCTTAGGATAAAACTTTATATCCCTGCAGATCTTACTCAAAGAACACACAGTCTTCCTTCCACTTTCTTAAGTAAACAGTTATATGAACCCTTGAAAGACAACAGCAAATTGGGGTTCTGATTTTGGATCTGGAGCAACCCCTGCATTGGTATAGGTTAGGAGAGTAGCCTGTTGGAGAGTAGCCTTGAACAGAAAGATCTTGGAGCCCTGGCAGACACTTAAGCTCTCCATGAGCCAACAGTATGCCCTTGCTGCCAAGAAGGCCATTGGTATTCTGGGGTGCATTAAGAAGTGTGTGGCCAGTAGGCCTAGAGAAGTCATCCTGCCTCTCTGCTCTGCCCTGGTAAGACCACATCTGCAATAGTCTGTATAGTTCTGGGCTCCCCAGTTTTAAGAGAGAAAGGGAACTACTGGAGAGAGTCCTGCAGAGAGCAATGAAGCTGACTGGGGGCCTGCAGCATCTCTCTTATGAGCAAAGGTTGAGAGAGCTGGGACTGTTTAGCCTAGAGAAGAGAAGAAGAAGAGGAGATCTGATCCACACCTACAAATATCTGCAGGATGGCTGCAGGGAGGAGGTGCCAGACTGTTTTTAGTTGTGCCCAGTGATAGGACAAGGACCAACGGACACAAGGTGGAACACAAAAAGTTTCATTCAGAAATAAGGAAAAACTTAACTTGCTGTGTGAGTCACAAAGCCTTGGAACATGCTGCCAAGAGAGGCTGCGGAGTCTCCTCCTCTGGAGACATTCAAAACCTGCCTGGGTACAGCTCTATGCAACGTTCTTTAGGCAGTCCTGCTTTGGCAGGGGTGCTGGACTTGATGATCTCTTGAGGTCCCTTCCAGCTCTGACTGTGAGTGTGTGGGGAGGTGGTTATCTAGTGAATACGTGGAATTGCCAACCGCCTAGTCAGCAAAGAAATGCAATCCTTTTACTCTGAAAGTTAACTGCCACGTTGTAGAGCTGATTTCACACAGCCTCTCCTATTTCTTCTCTTTTAAAGAGAAGTTATGGCTGTTGTAGGACCTTCAGTCAATCACAGAAGAATTTCCCGTATTGCAACACCTGGCTTACAGTAGGATGAAAGAACATAAAAGTAATTTTGAAGTCACTCACAAATGCTTTGCTCCAGCTTAGCCCACCACCTGTAAATCTAGTCCTTGGCACTCTATGCTGCACTCCTATGCAAGCACAGCACTGTTTAGCACAGGTTTAGCTCAGAGTTAAGACAAAGTATGTTGCGAGGTCTTCATGGTTAGTAAAGATTTCCTTAAGGCACCATGGCTGTTTCACATAGCATTAGCACATTTTGAGCATCAATGGCAGTTCAGACCAGAAAGTTAAGCTCCTAAAAAAACCACCCTCTTAGGAAGTTTCCAAGCAAATTCATAGCATTTGGAATGCGTAACAAAAATAGAGATACTCATTAAAAGCACCACTGGGGAAAAAAAGTTGCTCTATATAGTTACGTGTGATGAGAAACAGCTAGTAGGTCCTTCATCTCTAGAAAAACCACTGTATTCTGTCATCTGCACTCTGCACATGTGCTTAGCTTTCTGTACTGCTTGTTAGCTTTACATTTCCATAAGATTTCTGTGCCTTCTTCTCCTTGAAGTAAACTACTCAAGATGAAAAAGGCTGTTTGTAAGAGTCAACCCTTTGACCCACTCATTAATTCACTCATGGAGAGCCTGGTTTCTACCGCCTTCTGGTTATTGCTAACGTAACGCCTGGAAGTTTGGGAAAAAAAAACCCCCAATGTGGCATCTTTTAGAAAAGCAGCTTCTCTGAAGAGTAATTAGTGATTTCAGCCAGAGGTTTACCTTCAGGCATCTGTAATACAAGGGCGTTCTTTCTCCTGAACTCTTTCGAATCAGGGTTAGCAATCTGATGCTAGAGTGCTCATAGAACCATCATGGCTGGAAAGGACCTCCAGGGTCATCGAGTCCAACCTTTTCTCCTAGTGCCTAACCGCTAGACCATATCCCTAAGCACCACGTTCCACTCATTCCTTAAACACCTCCAGGGATGGTGACATCACCACCTCCCTGGATAATCCACTCCAGTATCTAATCGTCCTCTCAGTAAAGAATTTCCTTCTAACATCCCATCTAAACCTCCCCTGATGCAACTTCAGGCCATTTCCCCTCATCCTATCATCACTAATTGGAGAGAAGAGACCAACACCAGCCTTGCTACAACCTCCCTTAAGGTAGTTGTAGAGGGCAATAAGGTCCCCTCTCAGTCTTCTCTTCTCCAGACTAAACAACCCCAGCTCCCTCAGCCTCTCCTCATAGGGCATGTCCTCCAGCCCCTTCACCAACTTGGTTGCCCTTCTCTGGACTCGTTCCAGCACCTCAATGTCCTCCCTGTACTGTGGTGACCAAAACTGGACACAGTACTCGAGGTGAGGTCTCACAAGTGCCAAGTATAGGGCACTTATCCTCTTATCCTCTACAAGCAAACACAATTTTTGACAGCAACTCTGAATTTTGTTTTCTCTCAAACAGAAGGCACCGTTCTGCCTGTTACAATTGCTTGCTTAGTATTCCATTAGGCTGTGACACCCTTCACTCATCACAGCGTTACTGAAGTGCACTACTTCTGTAGAAATCATAGAATCATTAGGAATTGGAACAGACCTCAAAAGACCATCTAGTCCAATCCCCCTGACACAGCAGGATCACCTAGACCAAGTCATACAGGAAGATATCCAGTGTGTCTTAAACGTCTCCAGAGAAGGAGACTCCACAACCACCCTGGGCAGCCCTTTCCAGTGGTCCATCACCCTCACTGAAAAGAAGTTCCTTATGTGGAACCTCCTATGTTCCAGCTTACACCCATTGCCCCTTGTCCTATCACTAGATGACATCGAGAAGAGCCTGGCTCCATCCTCCTGACACCCACCCTTCACATACTTAGAAACATTAAGAGGTCACCCCTCAGTCTCCTCTTTCCCAAGCTAAAGAGACACAGCCCCCTCAACCTCTCCTCATAAGGGAAGAGCTTTACTTCCTTCATCATCCTCCTTGCCCTACACTGGACCACGTCCTACAGCTCCACATCCCTCTTGAACGGAGGGGCCCAGAACTGGACACAATACTCCAGATATGATCTCACCAGTGCAGAGTAGAGGGAGAGAAGAACCTCTCTCAATCTGCGAACCAACCGCCTTATGATCCACCCCAAGATTTTGTTGGCCCTCTTGGCCACAAAAGCACACTGCTGGCTAATGGTCATCCTGCTGTCCCCACCAGGACCCCCAGGTCCCTTTCTCCCACACTGCTCTACAACAGGTCAGTCCCCAAACTATACTGGTGCCTGGGGTTGTTCTTGATGATATACAAGACTCTACAATTAGCTTTGTTATACTTCATTAAATTTCTCCCTGCCCAGCTCTCCAGCCTGTCCAGAAACTGCAAACCATCCAAAACTTTTTCTTCCAAATGTACCTAATATGATCACCAGTAATAATACAAGCATGATCTATGAATCCTATCAACCCACAGGAACTGCAGAAAGTAGAAAACATTGGTGTCATCCCAGATACGGTGAAAACTAGCCACAACAGATTTATCTGATAGATTTCACAATGCCTTTAGACCAAAAAAAAAAAAAATCTGTTTTTTTTTTAAACTTATGAGCTAACAATGAGATCATACTTCTTTCTAGAAAGTTTAAATAGTGATCTTGTGACTGTGAGTCAGCAATGGCCAAGAAGGCCAGCGGCATCCTGGGGTGGATCAGAAGGGGGATGGTTAGCAAATCCTGGGGCTGCCCGGGTGGTTGGGGAATCTCCTTCTCTGGAGATGTTTAAAACCTTTCTGGATATGTTCCTATATGACTCTATCTAGGTGATCCTGCTGTGGCAGGACTGGACTAGATGATCTTTTGAGGTCCCTTCTAATCCCTAATGTTCTGTGATATATAAATAGTCTATTGCTGTTCCACTAGACTGAGTTCCTGGAGTTCCCAGTCTTTGTAGAATAGATACAGATAACGATATTAATACATGCTATTTTTTTTTCACTTAAAGCAAAATGCTCTAGTACATGGTAGGGAATTATTTTTGCTCTGAATTGGGGCAATTTCAATTGGACGGCAAAAGTACATTCTTATTCCTTCATATGGATCTTATTTCATTCACCTAAGGATTTATTCACATAAGAAAGAAACTTCTGTTCCACAGCAAGGGCTCTACACAAATTCATATTCATTAAATAAACGATACCTTCTCAGCCTCCTCCTTATTCACCAAACTTTCCTGTGCTTCATCTTTAGTGATCAAAGAAATTCTGTCTAAGAAAAACAAGAGAGATAAAAATACTGTTAGAAGGCTTCCCAAAAACACACTTAACGTTAGAAATGAAAAGTCTTCCAAATTCCGGCTTCTGAATGCATCATCATCCCCAGCAAAAGCTAAAAAAATATTGCTCAAAGGAAAAATGTGACTTGCATAAATGAGTCAAATAAGATGTAAACTAAGATATAAAAATAAATTAATGAGGATATTCATAAGCTTGTGAAAGTATCCATTTAGGAAACTGCTAATATTATGACAATCAAACTAATGAGGCACTGAAACCATAGACCTCAGATGAAATGTTAAAAATCTATCAGGAATTACACTTCTAGTCATTCTCAACGTATTCATAGACCCTCAGAAAGATTAAGTCCTAACATTCAAGCACTTACACTGTGACTACCAAAGTGCTGGTCATACTCTCTCTTTGCTCCTCGTCTGTGGCAACACTTCCATCCTGTGCAGTGACATCGCAACCCCCCCCCAAACTAAAGAATTCTCCACTACTTTCTACCCCTACTGATTTCCCGTTTAGCTCATCACTTGGCTACATAAGTGCTTGTGCCTGAATAAAGAAGTTGTGGGTGTTAAAACAACAATTAGTAGATTCATAAACATTTCAGTAGCAGCACAAGTGTCATGCTGCCTCAACATGCCCATAGAACTACATGGTAGGGTTTCAGGAAGTTAATTTTTCAAACAGATTTGCCCTACTGCTGAGCCACTAAATCACACCTATCTTCTTTTGGTGACTGTGATCACCCAGGACAAGGCCAAACACATGCCATATTCAGTTAAAAAAAAAGAGGGGACACGTCATAGAAGCATAGAATCGCTCAAGTTGGAAAAGAACCCCAGTCCAACCATCAACCCTACTCTACAAGTTCATCTCTAAACCAAATGCCCCAACACTACATCTAAGTGTCTTCTAAACTCATTCAGGAGTGATGACTCAACCACCACCCTGGGCAGCCCATTCCAGTGCCTGACCACTCTCTCCAGGAAGAATTTTTTCCTGATGCCCAATCTAAACCTAACCTGTTGAAGCTTGAAGCCCTTCCCTCTGGTTCTGTCACTAATCACCTGTGAGAAGAGACCAGCACCAACATCTCTACAATGTCCTTTCAGAGAGTTGCAGAGAGCGATGAGGTCTCCCCTCAGCCTCCTCTTCCTCAAACTAAACAGCCCCAACTCTCTCAATCTCTCCTCATAAGATTTATTCTCCAGGCTCTTCACCAGCTTTGTTGCCCTCCTCTGCACTCGCTCCAACACCTCAGTGTCTCCCTTGTACTGAGGCACCCAAAACCAGACACAGCACTCAAGGTCATGTGGCAAGAAGCAGGGAAAACAGGACTCCTGCTTTTGAAAGCAGTGAGAAAAAAGAAATTTCAGCTGCACAGTGCGAGAAGTTAGATTACACACTAAATGCCATTATGTTATCATTTCTCATAAGACAATCTATTTTGTATGAAAATACAAATTCTGCTTGTAGTCGTAATTTTCTTTTCCTCAAAAATACACTCCCATTTGTCAAAAAGCTCGGTTTTTACCAACTAAAGTTATTCTAACATGGATTTTGAAGATCCAAGTTTCCTATTTCCAAACGTTGGTTCCTTGTTTCAATCTTCTCCAGAGAAGGTCCCCCCCTACAATACTACTGAATGTAGTACTCTCCGAGTGTCATTTTGTGGTGGTGTTCTGGGTTGCTAATTCCCACTTGTACTTTGGAAAAGCTGAACAGAATTCGTGTCGCTTTGAAAGGTGCTATACAAACACGTAACGTTGCATTGTATAGCATGCACACTTAAAGAGATTAAAGAGGTCCACCCAGGCATTTAACACATTTTCTTAGCGCTGGTTCCAATTAAAAACAGAAGGATGGCATAAGAGAATTTTTTTAGTCCACCATGCTTCATATTTGTGAAAATGTTCCTTTATTTATCACTTGCGTATTCTCTGAATGTCTTTCAGAATGGCACTCCCTTGTGTGCCTGAGGTTAATGATAGGTAGGTGTCATACCTTCAGGCTGCTTAAATACAAAATGATCGGTGACAAACCTGAATGTTATCTACGCCTTTTAGAAGTTTAAGCTGGAAAAATCTTTTAATATCTTTGCTACATTAGTTTTTCCATTGATTTAAAAATTCAGCTGAAATTGTATCTTCTTCTTAACCTAAAACATCCAATTTGCCTCTCTTCTTCCACAAGTAATTTAGAATTTCAGCAAGACTTGGCACGGCATTACAAATACTGCTGATACAAAACTACTACTGGAAAAAAGGAAGCTGCAATGTGGAAGACTTTTTATTTTATTTAAGTGGGCTGTAGGAGTGAACCATCTCAACATGCTGCACCCAACACAGATATACAACTAGAAAAAACTTCTTTTTCTTAAATACACACCATCCTACCTTGTATCATGATCTCCCAGAAATCAGCTAATGCTTTTTCTTCCAGCTTTGATTTCAGGGCCTGCAGAAAATCATTAAAGCACTGCACCTTGGACAGCTGAAAAAAGAGTAACAGCAATGATAAATAAGAAATACTTAAAAAACTAAAGAGCACTGCAAATTTAATCATTCATGAAGTTATTTAACATGGTGAACAAAAAAAAAAAAAATCACTACACAGTTTTATGTCTAGTAAAACCAAGAATTCGAAGGAAAGATGAGCTACAAAATCTGCCTTTGAGAAAGACTTTCTTCTTCAATGAAGCAAGTTACAAGAAATTTGTACGATTGCTTGTTTTTCAAGCATCAGGTCATAGGCTTTTGGGTTTCAAGTTGAAAACAAAGAAGCAAATACTAGAGATGCTAGTCCCTGCTCCAGTAAGAATAAAGAAAGATAAAATGCAAATATGTTTCTACACTTTCAAAGAGCATAACAGATTTTAATCCACAAATCAATTATTTTTGCTGTAGCAATAAATTCTCAAGCATCTAATACAGCAAATAGGCTTGTAATGTCTTTAATTTGAAAGAGACGAGAGTTTTCACATGTAAACAATACCTTCACGGCCTCCTCTCTGAAAACTCTGATACAATTGATCCCT
Organism: Rhinopomastus cyanomelas; assembly: GCA_013400115.1. Classification (NCBI taxonomy): domain Eukaryota; kingdom Metazoa; phylum Chordata; class Aves; order Bucerotiformes; family Rhinopomastidae; genus Rhinopomastus; species Rhinopomastus cyanomelas. Next base: position 163,410 of record VXBP01006586.1, on the reverse strand, counting down.
TTCATGTAGTACTGCGAACCTTTATTTTCCAAGAACTGATCAATGCGGTTTATCAGCTGTTGACTTACTGAAAGACAAAGGAAAAGAAAGAAATCAAAGAATGCAAACTTTCAAGGCAAAAAGTAATTTTTTCCTTCGCATCTTTTTTGAATCCACATACATCTAAAGAATTAAGCATAACCCCACCGCCTCAAGCTACTCCAGTTGATAATTGAAAGGCCAGATATACTAGGAAGAAAGCCAATCGTGGTCAAGGCAAAAAGTCTTTCCCTGAAAGCCAAGGAAAAAAACCTCCACTGGCCTAGCTTCTTTGATAGGAAGTAAAACCAGAAAACTTGGGATCCTAAAGGCAAGGGAAGTTATGTTCTTCTGTGCAAACCTAGCCCCCTAAATATTCTTTGAAACACACAGATATTTCAATAATAGCATGACGTTTACCATGAAGGTATAATAACATCAAAACAACACCTGTAGGATAACTGCAGTTAAAGGACTACCTTGGTGTTATGCACATGAGAACACTGTCTCCACACGGGTAGTCTGATGACTTTTTTTTACCAGAACAATGCTGTTTATGATTATGGAGGTAAGTACTATAAATTGTGTGTGTGCCTGACAGACAAGCAGAGGCAAGCAAAGAGACGTGAAGGGGAACACTGGCTTCATCCTCACTGTTGAGCTCCTATAAGGTAGCTAGCTATAAAATGCTGTAAACATGAGAAGTGAAAACATCACCAAGAACTCTGAAAGCCGAAATAAACGGCACTGGTCTGTAGTACTTTATTTTCTTGATGGTTAAGTACAGGTGAGGAACGGTCCAATTTTACCTGTGGGGGATACAACAGTGATCTAATAAACTCAGAAGCACTGTGCAAAGGATGGGTAGGGAGTGACGGTCCAGTGAGTCTCTCAAATCAAAAGCAAAGAGTTTTGGGTAAAGACAAACACACAAAAGAAAGTACCTCTTCACACAAAATCAGGTAGCCTCTCTGCCAAAGGCTGCCGTGGGATGCTACAAGTTTTAACAGCTTGGAAAACAATGCCTGAACAGATTATTTTAATTTTCAAAAGAAGAATTCTATCAAGAGATATTAAAGGTGATGTTACCACTGAGGAAGAAAATGCAGGAAAGCATTTAGGACCATTCTCAGCACCTGTCTGTCCTGCTCTTGTACTTTTAAAGAGAGGTTACTAGATCAGCAGGACCTTTAGTGTTTCTTGCGTTTATATGTTATGTGCATTGATGTCACTGAAAGGATTTTAGCCACGGAAATATCAACATATCAACTGCTAGAGTGCTGAAGAGACAAGGATAGATAGATACACTGAGAAACAGGGAGTGTTGAAATACTACATTCCATTCTGATACTGTAAGCTTATCTAAAGCACTGTTGCATTCGTGTTCTAAAAATGCCTAATTGAACTGAATCTGAAGGACAGCATCTCTGAAGAGAGCAAAACAAGACATGTTGGATATTCTTCCACTAGCTTTTGACTCTACAGAGTTTCAAGAAAAGCAGGTGGGTAATGGTTCTGTCCAACAGCAGATTTCACACAGAAAAGTGTGCTAAAGTGCCTACTGCTCCACAGGTGATCAGTTCAGCTCACTCTTTTTATTTATTTTAAGAGTAGCTGACAAACTCAATTGAAGTCTCTCTACTTAAGCTCCCCAAGTTAAGTCAGTCCATTTTTTTCATGGTTAACGATTTTCTCATTAAATGTTCTAATTTCTTATGAATTGCACTAACAGAAGCAAGTCCTGCTGGTGCTTTCAGTGGTGTTGGTGTGGGGTTTTTTAAAAATGCTGCCATTTCATTGATGTGTTAAATTAAAACCCCAGGCACTACGAAGGTGCAACAGGAGTCTTTATTTTCAGAACGTTTCTAGCGTACTGTTTGAAATTATCAGACACTCTCCTCCTTTTGCATTACATTTTTCAAAAATCCCTTTCCATTTGATTGCACTGGCAGGCACCAGAAGGAAAGACTTTTTCTTACTCCTGACTGTGAGCTGCCTCCTGTTGAAATCTGCTGTAAGGAACCCAAAAAACCCTACTATGTTTTACTAGGTGCTGAAAGACCAAAATTTATGCAGGAAACAGGTTATATGGCAATAATATTTTACGATAGACTCGCTTAACATCTTGAACCAGCTTGGCTAAAACTGGGACTGTCCACTGGGTCTGCCTTCAAAGACAGGAAAATGACTGATGAATCTACAATTAGTAAAATTCCCATGTTCTGATTAGACTACCAACTACCAAACTGCTTCAGGTGGCCAAAGACAATACCAGAGACAGTAAATAAAGATTATAACTCAGTTCTCTGAACTGAACTCTGTTCCTTTACACTTCTAGGTCTGAGACCTTTGCTGATTTCCTGCTGCCTGTCCATTAGTGCATGTCTTTGATTTTGGGATGCTGCAGAAAATAGACCTCTCTGGTTTTTTTGAGAAATGCATGTTCTGCATAAAGATGTCAATTTAGAAAGCTGTGAATGTTAACATTAACTGCAATGTGTCCCAGACAAATCTCAAGCACTGGAGTTTTGAAGAGCTGGTCCTAGCGTTACAAACTGCCAACCTAGCTGGGCCACTACTGTGTAACAACTAATTCTGCAGAACATCCCAAGAAATGTTGATCATCTTCTTCCTCCTTTTACTGCACCTGACTGGATAGATAACCAACGCAGTGATTAAAAACTGGAGATCTACAGGCATGGGGGAAAAAGCAGAATTTAATCCCTTCCACACTGGCATTCAGGACTATTCCCTACTCTAACATACAATTCACCAGTGCTCTTATTTCTTGTGAAATATGCCATGAACAATTATATTCACTTGCTCTCCCTGAAGAGTTACAGTACAAAAGTGTAGTGACATCTTCATCTTTGTTCAGTTTAGGTTTTGGTCGTGATTACTATGCTAACCAGCTTACTGACTAATACTAAATAAAACTTGTTATAGTCCAAATTAAATTCCTCGGGTGTGTCCATCCCCCCACCTCCGCCACCCTCAAAAAAAAATCAGTCAGGTTGTTGTCAGTCTTTTTATTTATCCAGTGGTGATGGTATTGATTTCTAATCATGGACAGTGCTTAAAGTAAGAATTGCAAACACATCAGTCACACCTGATAATTAAACGACCGCTCTGTCAGTATCGACTGTAACTGAGAAGAGATACTAAACTAAAAACTGTCCTAATTTTTGAGGATTTCCTTCATATTTAAGTCAAGAAATAAGAATGTCAAGATCAAGAACTCTGAACTACTACAGTGTCCTATGAGGTGCTGTTCAATTTTGAAATGTCAGGGATCCGAATTGTTTGGGCTCAATGTCCGAAGGACATAGGGCACAAATCCCTGCTCAAACCAGGACTGCCATGGAGTCTACTCCTCTGGAGACATTTATAACCTGCCAGGACACGTTCCTGTGCAACTGGATCTAGGTGATCTTGCTGTGGCAGGAGGATTGGACTAGATGATCTTTTGAAGTCCCTTCCAATCCTTAATGTTCTGTGATCACGTGGCTCAGTGCTCTATGGACTTCAATTCCATCTTCAAAGATGGAGTCCTCTGGGCCTCTCTCTCTGCATTTGAGTACTGTCATTGCAATTTTTATTACTTCTTTCCCCCCCAACAGCTAACTCAAATTCTCTTTGTCGCAATTCTGAGCACTGCATCTCACCAGATCGCTGTAAGCCTTCAAAGACCAATCTAGCTTCATCTTCTCTGTGAAGCAAACGCACAGAAAACTTGAAAGTGATTTTATATTTATATAAGTATTTGGTTTGCAAATACTCGTCTAATGACTGAATCACTTTCATCAAACCAGTCACTGCATTTGTCCTACCTAGCAGCAGAGCATGAATAGTCTCTAAAACACACAAAAACATCCACTAAGATGAAGACGCAGATGAAATGCAAAGACAAACACAAACAAAACCTGAAAGCAAATACTAGGCTTTTTTAAAAAGTGTCTTAGGTCTATAAAGGTAGTGAGCTATAAACATTTCTCCTGAAAACCTTGCAATAAAATACCATCCTTGCTGCAACTAATAAATTCCAACTGGAAATCTCTTATGCACAACTCTTTTACAACACTGTTCTTCTATCCATACGAAGCATCCAGTGCAAAACTAGCATTTCACGTTTTCCCTAATAGCCCCCTACATGCCATGGCAAATGTGTGATACCTCAGGCACAACAGAATATTTACTGAAATCCACACATGCAATTACTGACCGCAAAGTTTATTGTTGTAGAAACATCCAGGAATATAATTACCAACAAACACCCTAAATATAAAAATGAGAATTTGGGACAGTTCATCGCTGGAAATTTTTTCCTTATGTCCACATAAGACAAATCTGCCACTGCAGACTTCTCTTTACACCGACCATGAGTAAAATACAAAGAAAGCTCTTTCTATTAAAAGACTTCAGACATCATGTTCTCAGATAGGATTCTTATAAGATGTCGTGCTATTGCCATGACATCTGCCCTATACACTCCCACAGAAAATTCACAAACCAAAGAAAATACTATGTGTCAGCATCTTTTTTCACTCCTCATTAAGACATCCCATCTTCTACAGAAGTCTATGAAAATTCAATGCACCGTATCAAACACCTTCTGCTCTCCAGAAATACAGACATGGATGGGAATCTGTACATAGTCCAACAAGGTGAACTGACAGTCATGTGGCTACTCTTTTGGCATTACGAAGACAGCAAGCACTCAGTGCATTTGCGAATATTCTTTGCAACTGCAGTAACGAAGAAAATCACCGTACACCCTTGGGAGTAATGATTAGATTCTACTCAGGCAAACTAATCTACTTTATTTGCATTCATTGACAAAAGCATCAGAAGGCGTTACTAGAAGACTGCTCTTTGTGATGACTGTGCACTTGTAACCTGCAAAAATACGACTTGCATCAAATTACACCTCTCTGTCTATGAATACAAATAAGAAAGTAAAGATGATCCTGCTGTGGCAGGGGGATTGGACTAGATGATCTTTCAAGGTCCCTTCCAATCCCTAATGATTCTACGATTCTCTATCTGGATGGGAAACACAATATTAGTTACATGAGCAATGAACATTAACTAGAAAGCTGACACCATCACACACAACTCACCACGTACGGCCTAAGTCAGTTCCTACCATAATAAATAACAATGATGACAATTAAAAATAAAGTCAATTTCTGTTTCAAGAATTGACCTTCCAGTCTCAGGAAACCTATCCCTAAGGCACACTACCAATTTCAAATTCCCAAGATTGTCTAAAAATATGTATTTACACATTAGTGACTTAGTTCTCACCAACAGCAAGTGCATCATTTCTCCTGCTCTGCTGGGACACAGCATCAGACACAGGCTGTCTAACTTGTACAAAGGCTTCTCCTGTGAATGGCGCACACCCCGATCATCAAATCCTATTGAGACCACTGCAAGAGACGCACTAGTACTCATTTTTCTTCATAAATGCACCATCAGAACTTCCTACAGGCTCGTTTAAAAAATTTCTCCTGTCATACTTTGGTCTTGATAACTTCATTATTTTGGTGAGAGACTTGCTGGAGACTCAAGAGGATGTGCATCACTACCCTGCAGCTTAATTAAAAAGCACGGCACTGCAGTGTCAGTATTTAAAGTACAACTCTTCTACTGCTACAACTTCTCTAGTTGCTAAAAAAACACACCCCCAGCTCCTCCCTATAGTGAAACTCTGCTACTATTTTGTTTTAAGAAGACAATGCAGGCTCTATTCACTTTCAAAGACTGCACTGATGTTCTACTTCTACAGGCAAGAAGGAAAACAGGATTCAGCTTAGTAGTTCTGTTGTTTGCACCCTGATATGGAAAATCTGGGGGGTTTTCCCAATAAATTGTTTGAATGCCATACATTATCCTTTACTGCAAAGACATACTTCATGTTTTCTAGCAGAGGAGAAACAAGATTCATCATTAAATATGATATTAACTTATACTAAAAAAAAAATCTCTTAGAACCACTGAATAGTTTTTAAGGCAGAATTTACTGTTTACATAACCAGAACACAATTCAGCAAAAAACATTAAAAACATGCCTGTCATGTTTTATGTATGAAGTTACCTAAAAGGCTCTAAAGCAGCAAAAGGATTATGCAGAAGGAAAAAAAAAATGCAGATTATATTTATAGTAGCATCTATCTCTCCTTTAAATAAGTGACTGCACTACATTCTAAATACATCTTATAATTACAGAGCAGATAACACATAAAATAAAAGCAGATTACTCAACATTTCAGAAGCCATTCAAACATGTGCTGTACCTATCTCCAGCAGAGCTTCCAAGTGGACATATTTAGGCACTCTTTAGTTAAACCATCTTCAAGGGTCATTACTACACTTACGTCTGCCTTAAAGCTTTCCTACATGATAAAACTAATGACTGTAACATAGTAGTGAGCTGTTTCAGTTTCTCTATTCTCATATACTGAGCAATAGATAGGGAATAGATGCTGGGAACAGATGCTATTAAAACTCATCTCATTTGTTGAGAACAAATACTTTGTAAAACAACAATTTATTCTGCATCTGATGCACAATCCATGTAAAAACATGGCTACCTGGCTTGTGGGTCTGGAAATAGACAAATAGACTTTAACAGACTGGATCCCTCAGTTCAAGGACACAGAAATGTTTGAGAGAGTCCAGCACAGAGCCATAAAGATGATGAAGGGAGTGGAACAGCTCCCTGATGAGGAAAGGCTGAGGGAGCTGGGTCTCTCTAGCTTGGAGAAAAAGAGACTGAGGAGTAACCTCATTAATGTTGATAAATATGGAAAGGGTGTGGGTCAGGAGGATGGAGCCAGGCTCTGCTCTGTGTAATCAAATGATAGGACACGGGGCAATGGCTGTAAGGTGGAACACAGGAGGGTCCACATAAATATGAGAAGGAGCTTCTTCACAGTGGGGATGATGGAGCACTGGAACAGGCTGCCCAGGAGGGTTCTGGAGTCTCCTTCTCCGGAGACATTTCCTGTGCGACTTGATCCAAAGGATCCTGCTGTGGTGAGGGGGTCAGACTGGATGATCTTTCAAGGTCCTTTCCAATCCCTAATATTCTGTGATTCTGTGATTGTGTATCATAAAACAATGTATTACTCAATGCCCTCCTTAAACCTTTTCCAAAAGGACCAAAGGCCTTGTTGCAGTATGTAGTATCTCTCTTCAGCACACCTGCAAATCTTTTTCTTTGAAAAGAAATGCTACACTGGTGGCTATTCAGCAGATATTGTCTTTCCACAACATTCCAACCACCCTTTAAAATGAATAAGGGACCACATCCATCTTGTGCATTCTTTTTAAGATATTTTTGATTACATGTATCTCTGTACAGCTATTCCAGCATGGACATACCATACAAGGAAATGATAATTCCACTGCATTTTCAGACCTAGGGCATGACAGTGGCTGACCTACACTTCTGTATTCTTCCTCCTCTCTGAATCAAAACCCTCTCTTGCTGGGAACACATGCACTCAGAGCTTCCTCTCATCTTTGAAAGCCACATACAACATGCCCACTACATCCTAAATTCACCTGTGCACTCTTTTGCTCACAACAAGCAGTAAGAAATTATCTTTGCCTGTAAAGATTTAAACACCAGACATCAGATTCAGTACAATGCAGAAGACACGCTTCTCACACTGTGAGCAGCCACAAGCCCTCCACTGCAAGCCTGGAAGATGTCGTGAAGCAAGGTAAGAAGCTGATGCCCCATCTGAATAAGACAGACAGGTGTCTTTTGTTAGAAACACTGGGGGAATTGCTCAGATGCCTCAGTGTAGCTATCCAGTGCCATCTTACCCATAGAGAGTTCCATACAAGTAAGAGAAGGAACTTCTTCACAGTGAGGGTGACTGAGCACTGGCACAGGCTGCCTAGGGGTGATGTGAGGTCTCCTTCTCTGGAGAGGTTTAAAACTCTTCTGGATACGTTCCTGTGTGCCTCGGTCTAGGTGGTCCTGCTGCGGCGAGGGGGATTGGACTAGATGATCTTTCGAGGTCCCTTACAATCCCTAATGTACTGTGACTCTGTAACCTGATCCTTTTCAGTGGAAAAAGGCAAGTATTGGCATGGGCATTACAAGTGACAACCGTCTTTGCTGAGTAACTGAATCTCTCCTACCACTAGAAACTTGTATTTAGACAAACAGATTGCATTTGTGAGCCTGAAGAGGCTACTAAACATAATTAAGATACATAGAAGTAATTTACCATCACTGAAGTCAGCGTTTTTCTGTCTCACAAGAATTCGGAAATCTTCTGCTGGGTTAACACTGCCAACCTACAAAAGGTCCAAAAATGATATCATTATCTGCCAGTATCTATCTCTTTCTTCTAGTGAGACAGTAAGTTTCATGGTGTTTTTATTTTAATATGGACACACAAGCAGTATGCTTCTCTGCACATAAACTGATAAAATACAAGCTTACTATGTGTGTTAACAGCAGTATTCCTGGAAAAGGTTACTAACAACAGGATTAAGATGAACTTAAACTTACTATGATGCGCTGTTATAAGCTGACCACATTCTCTGGGGTTTAGAGGTCAGTAGCACAGTAATTCAGGTTATCTGCTAGTTCAGCTGTGAGACTTTCTATAGCACAGGCATCTCACTAATCGTTGACAGATGTTTAATGAGGAATGGGAACTCCAAGGCATGGGGGTTTGTTTCTCACTCCAATAGGAAGCTCAAAATTGAAAAGCTTGCATCCAATTAATTTACCCTTTCTGGCCCAGCCTGACATCTTAAAGCTGATGTTCTAAATGTATATGGAAGTGCAGAAACCTTACAAAGGAACTAAAACCAGGACAAATATAAATGAACCCCTCAGTTCAAGAACTGCTTGAGAGAGTCCAGCACAGAGCCACAAAGATGATGAAGGGAGCGGAACAGCTCCCTGATGAGGAAAGGCCGAGGGAGCTGGGTCTCTCTAGCTTGGAGAAAAGGAGACTGAGGGGTCACCTCATTAATGTTGATAAATATGGAAAGGGTGTGGGTCAGGAGGATGGAGCCAGGCTCTGCTCTGTGTAATCAAATGATAGGGCATGGGGCAATGGCTGTAAGGTGGAACACAGGAGGTTCCACATAAATATGAGAAGGAGCTTCTTCACAGTGAGTGTGATGGAGCATTGGAACAGGCTGCCCAGGGGGGTTGTGGAGTCTTGTTCTCTGGAGACGTTTAAAACCCACCTGGACATGTTCCTGTGCAACTTGGTCTAGGGGATCGGACTAGATGATCTTTCAAGGTCCCTTCCAACCCTTAACGTTCTGTGATTCTGTAACACTTACTGAAAAACTGGTTAAAGAAATTTGGGGGAAAAAAACCAAACATACTGCTTAAAATTTCCTTTCTGGAATCAAAGTTTTTGTAATTGAAACTAATTTGAAATTTTTATGCTTCATTGTCAAAATAATTAATAGACCTTTTCACATGCTTGCTTGGTCTCTGGGTTTACTGTTTTTTAATCTGGCAATGTCACTTTTCAGGAAGTATCAGAAATTTACATTAGGAGTACAAAATATTTCAATCTTTAAGCATTTACCTATTTTTAAAAATCTTAATTGTGCATTTGAAAAGCCAACCTTAAAGAGTAGCACATTTGAAAACAAGTTATGTAAGTATTAAATCACTTTTCTTCCAGTAATATGTAAAATGAAATAAGGAGCACAGGCAGGCTTCACATATTCATGTACAAAACATCAGGAATTAAGACCTAGAAGCAAGATGAAGCCAAATTTGTGATTCACAAGTCCAATCAATGCAAAGAACAGGCTCTAAAATCACAGAAATACTTTGATTAAATATACAGAGGCAACTTCTAGCTGACATGAAAGAGAGTAAGAACAGAATTCAACAACTAAACCTCAGTTCTGAGATTCTCTTTTCTTCAGATCATCAGGCTTGTAATTTAGAGTTCCAGACAGTGGGGGAGAATTTTGTGCTAAAACATCCAAGCCTGACGGGACTTGTGCTAACACACAACTAAGAGCACAGGTCACTACCTTTATAGTCCCTAGCAAAGAGTCTAAAACCTACAGGCAGACAGTACTTCAGTCATGTTTCAACTAGAAACCTATTATCAGGAATTCTGCATATTCACTATAACAGAACATTAATTAATCTTCCCCTTTCGTAATCAAATTTGCAAAAATATGCTTACAGAGGTGATGTTTCCTTCAGCAAGTTTAATGATGCTAAAGCTACCTTCCTCATCTTCCATTTTTGGTTTCTTAGCATTGGGTCCATCTTCACTGCTGCAAATGAGAACAATAAAAATTGATATAAATTCTTAAACTATCCTACCTACTAAGTATGAAGTACTGAACACTGGACAACACTTCATTATATAACTGTTCTAACATTAACACTAAACCATGCTGGGGAGACCTTATTGCAACCTTTGACAAACTAAAGGGAGCCTACGAGATGGGGATGGTCTTTTTAGCAAGGCCTGTTGTGACAACAAGGACTGATGGTTTTAAACTAAAAGAGGGGAGATTGAGACTAGATATGAAGAAAAAAAAAATTACATTAAGGCTGGTGAAACACTGGCACAGGTTTGCCCAGAGAGTTGGTCAATGTCCCATCCCTGGAAACATTCCGGGTGAGGCTGGATGGGGCTCAGGGCAGCTTGATCTCATTGGAGATACTCCTCCTCATTGCAGGAGGTTGGAACTAGATGACTTTTGAAGGTCCCTTCCAACCGAAAGCACTGAATGATTCTACAATACACTTCAGAGCACATCTCAGCAACTTAATTAAATCAGGTAATCACAAAAGGGGAAGAAAATCAGACACTGTTCTGTGTCTCTTCTTCCTGTCCTGTCAAGTTCTGACCCTATTTCAGTTTAAAAATGCTTAAAAGTTACTCAAAGAACTAAACAGCAGTATTTGTGCTCAAGAAATCTCAAAAACTAAGTTTTTCATAAAAATTCTAATACTACAGTGAAAAAACAAAGCTGCTTGATGATGTAGGGTCAAAGACAGATATCCTGGAATAGGCATCATTTTGCATTCTGCAAGGTTAGAACTGATTTTTAAAGCTCCCATTACAGAAGCAATCAACTATTAGAAAGAACCGGTACAGACTTCCTTTTTACTTCTACAGCACACTCCTCCTCTACTTTATAATCAGTGTCTATTCTACTTTGTTTCAGCAGTCTTCAAGGTCTTTTATTTAATTTTGTCACTACTAAAATGAAATCCCTTCTCCTCAGCAAGCCCTGTCATCCAACATAACCCTACTTATCACTCTAGGAGAAATGATGACTGTGGTTATGCCTCAGGACAAAGGTAGGACACCTTGCTTCATCTTCAGCTCTGCTGACTTTTTGGCTAACCTTGAGCAAGTTTCCTGATTATTTTGGACAGCTGATAGGACTGTCTGTAAAGTGGAACCACTTACTTAACCCCAGTGAGTTAGAAACCTTTACTTGAACAAAAATTTTTATATATTGAGGTGGTTTGATGAAAGGTGAAAAGGACAAGGAAAATTCTTATTTTGAGCATTTGCCTTCAAAAGGTGTTTTGTGATCAACTGCAATGTCTTAAAATCTTTTTTCTCTTGCAATATTTTTACGGATCCAAAATGATTTGGGATTGGAGGAAGGAGAACAAATGAAGCTGATGCATTTAACTGCCCAGGACCAAATCTGTATCTGTCACTAACCAGCACAGCAGAAACTAATGAATCCAGAGCCATTTACACCAGCCAAGGATCTGACATTTAAAATCTGTTACTGGTAATGCACTGATTAGCAGTATTCTTAAACTGTAAAACGTGCAATTACTATTTGAGAAAAAAATAATAGGATGTAAGATTAATCTAAGACTCCCACTTCTACATTTTTATAGAAGCCTCTCACATACTGCCAAGCTGTATGAGGTAACAGCCTCTCCAAAGCCAACCTGAGAAGAAAAAAAAGCAAAATGTTTTCTATTTCACTGGATTTTTAAACTACACAGAGGTAAGCAAGAGAAACAAATCAATGCTGAATATTAAAATCTGTATTAAGATATCATGCCTACATTTATGCTGCCTTAATCCCATTAGACTTTAAAGGTTCAGTGGAGATTAATCTGGTCTGCATCATTAGAGGATACACCATCACCATAGGAGCCAGCATCATCATCACAGGCTTTAGAAAACAACACTAATGGTCTAAAATGCTTCTAGCAACCTTTTCAAATGACTTTAGTGCAAATTATCTAGATCTGATGGTTTTAATAATTTTAATACTATCTGTTGTTTTAATGTTTTCCTTAGTCATTGTTGCAGGGAGACGTACTTTTCCTTATCAAATGATTGCTCTCCTTTTCCACAAACACAGAACAAACCCATAAACTCTTCTGTTGCAGTAATGCAAATTTTAAATGTAATTTTATTAATGTAATTTTAAAATCCTATTCATTCTTCTTTACGTAGTCAAGTCTGTATCCTTTTTCCTCCCTTACAGATTTTTTTAATAACCATTTTACTGCCCTATGACGCTTCTATGTCAATTATTTTTATAGCTGCTTTTATAACCTCTCTAAAGGAAATAAGTTTTTAAACAAAGGAGCTTTCACTTTCGCTTGTCAAATTGATGCCTTTGGGGTGATACGTTTTTAAGTCACTACGAGTACTGGGTCACTGGTTTTTGTTTAAATCCTCACTAGCCTGTTTGAACCAAAGTTTTGCTCTTCTTTTTTTAAACTGGATCAATGATAAAACCTTTTTAAAACACACACATAAACATGTATGTTTATACCCACACACAGATAAATTGAGGAATCAGAGAAAGAATTTAATCAGTATGAAAGGCAAGACAGGCACATCCAAAACAAAAACTCATGTGTTTCCCACCTTTTATACAGAAACATGATTATTATTCTAGAGCAACAATGTGAGAAGTCTTGTCTCATGACTTCCCAAAGAGGACATGCTGAGGAGGCTCTAGTCAAACCCAGGTAAAAGACACCTGACAGTTCAGCTAAGCAAGGCCTCCAAATGGCTCAGTGATGTTGTGCCTAGCACTGAAAGGACTGAGCTAAAAATTGCCAAAAAGGAAAGACAAGGAGCAAACCGAGATCTCTTGAACATCACAGGGCCTCTCTAGTTACAGGCATTCGATTAATTCAATAAATTGAACTCAAAGAAGCATATCTTGTTTGAGCAAATCAGTTTGGCTGGGGTGACAGTACCAATGCAGGCATTTACTCTTCACATTTGCAGCACAAATAACCCCTTTTACCTTAAAAATTGTTCAGACAATAGATGTTCCAGGACGAGTCCACAAGTTGGATTGTTCAAGACATCCATGTTTATTGAAAGCTTATAATAATGAAGCTACTTTTCTTACGATTTGGTGTTCTAAATGATAGCCACAGAATAACTGAAACTGAGCATGCTGAGAAGGAAGACTCATCTTTGCAGATAATTTAAAGCTCTAAACTACATTGGAACCTTTGCTATTCCATTTTGAACTATTTTTATAGCTACCTGTAGGATAAACTGTTTGAGCAGGAGGCAGTAAGCAATACGACAGGTTGCCCAGGGAAAATGCGCAGTCTCCATTCCTGGATGTTTTCAACACTACACTGGATGAAGACCTGAGTTACCTGTTTAGACCTCACAAATGACCCTGCCTTGAGCAGCACGTTTGAACAAGAAACCTCCTGAGGTCCCTTTCAAGCTGATGGGATTCTGTGACAACAAGGAAGGCACAGGCTGCTTCATGGTATGCCTTGCCTCATAATGGTAAGATCACCACCATCTACAAAAGACCCCAGATGTACCATGGTAGCAAAGTATTCTCCACCCACTAGTGTTTTTTCAGTGGGTAAATCATTAATTTTATGTTCAAAAGACTCTGAGCCTGCTTCATCCAGCACAAACAATTTGAAAAGTGAAAACCAGTTTCAAAAAAATCCATAATACACATCCAACTTACTTGTCCTTGAAGATGTCTTGAGCAGTCATCTCTTTTTTCTTGCCAACTTCCTTCAGGGGGAAAAGTGCTTTTACTTTCTCAAGAGAAGCCTGACACCTTTCTCTTACCCTACAGGGCATCTCCAGCATCTCTAAAAGGTGCTGTTCAATTGGCGGCAATGGCTCACTGGGATGAAAAGCCTTATGCTGCAAACACTGCAAGAAAATGGGAGCAAAGAAACACTTTATGTGCTTTCAGTATAATGCCTGCACACCTGAAAACATGCTAAATAACTTCCATATCAGAGAAACACCTTTGTAGATGACAAATACTTCAGCTCCCAAGTGGATTTAAAGTCATGGGATCAGTTGTTTGAGGAGATTGACAATTATATTAAACAAGAATACTGATGCAAATGAGTGCTCCCACACTCACTGGACAAAGTTCTATAAAATTATTAAGAAAATCCAGGAATTCAACAGCTCTCTGCATCTATTTAGTTTTTTAACTTCAGTTTATCTTTTAAATGCAGTTCTATTACGCAGGAGAAACTTCTATACATTCTAAAGTTTGGCAATGAGGTACATACATACCCCAACCATGTTTTCTACTTGTTGTCAGTTTATTGTTGCTCAAAGGGAATGTTACTGAGTTAATTACAAAGAAGAATGTACACAAGAGAAATTCTCAGCAGTTTAAGAGAAAACGGAAAGAGAAGGTAACTGTCCACTGGTGAGGCACAGAATATAGGCACATCTGAAAAGAGGGAGGGAACGAAGAGGCCTGACAGATGTACATCAAATTTGGAACAGATGGTAGAAGCTACAGAAGAGAAGGCTTTTTCACCAAAAAGTGTAAATACAATGAACGCAGCGAGGGAGCCAAGCAGAGGGAGAGGAGGTTAATGAAGCAGGCTACAGAAATTCCACTGACAATTTTAAAAACAAAGTCAGTAGCATTTAAATGTTGTGAAGTGTGGGACAACGGTAGAAATGCATGCAGAAATGCTCCAAGCCCATTGTACTGTGTGAATTAGGCACAACTATAAAGTTTGTGCCTCAAACTACGAATTTCTTCTACGCTTCGCTATTGGCTTTCTGACACTACTTTAATGTAGAAAACAAAACCAAAGCAAACAAAAACCTCCATGCTGAAAAAGCTGCCAATAAAGAAAATCCAGATCATATGCTACACATCAATACCGATGTTCTTTCATGCTGCCATTAGGATTCCAATCCATATTGAAGCATGCTTTCAAAACGAGGCAGTCAGACAAGGCTACTGATTTGGAAACACTTGTAATGATTTAAGGCATAATTATTTTGAAAGAAAGTAAAAATGTTGCTGGAAGCTGCAGTAATAGGCCTTGTGATATAACAAAAACCAATATAGAAAACCAAGGGAAACGAATTAAACTTGCAAAGCAAAAAAAAATCTCAGTCCCCTATTGTGAACAGGTTTTTTCAGGATTTTGCATCTAAAACCTCTACGTGTGCAGCTGCAAGAGCAGAGCAGCCACAGCCTCCCCTCGTTCCTGTCTTTGGATTACAACCTCTGAAACCAGAGATGGCAGGTGTCAGACTCTGATTAGCAAGTGGAATGGCTCAAATACAATGAGCAGGAAGAAGAGTGTGAGGGCTGGGCCATGCATCTGGCCCAAGACGCTGTTTTATCTGCAGAAGTATGCTTATGTGAGTGGAACATGATGGACTGCTGTTTCTCAGACAGAAAGAAGAACTTACTCACTGCTATCTTGTCCAAGTCCCCAAGAATGAAGTCCCCTGTATCACTGGGAGTGAAGAAAACTCATCTGGCAGTACGCGATAAAAAGTGAGAGTCACACCAAGAAACTGACAAAAGGACGGACAGCACAGCTGATCACCCCAATGACTTTGCCCCCATCCCCGCACTGCCATCCAAGCCAGAGCTTGTCAGACACTGATGCAGCCCAGAGTGCTGATCTAACCTACTTATTTTCTCTCTTTCACTTTTCCCTTTCCTCTTCTCTACTTTTTGAGGAGAGCATCTCATAAATTTAGTAACCTTAACTTTTATACAGACCTATGATGTAAGACCCCTTAATCTGACCCAAGCGAATCTGCAAATCTGAGTCACTCCCTTTCTCTTCTCTGATCAGTCGCGACGTGACAGCTGGCACCATGAAAATGCAGGTGCTAAATGAAGATGAAGTAGAACAGACTTAACCTAGGCTTTCTAATTCTAAACACTTCCTTTTGAGCTTGATTCCTCTGCCTTCTGTACCCAGCAAGAACTACTCCAACCTTCACAGGCTAGAAGGCAACCCACATTGCCACTGGCTTCCACATCTCTGTTCTATTCATGCTTGTTGTCAGCAATGTAGTAGCTCCAACTTGCTCTCATTTCCTTATGCTTCCAGCCTAGACATGTCACGGGCTTTCAGGAACAGAGGTCACTTCAAGATACTGGTCCATGGATGTACTGAAGTGGGCTTTATCAGAATTAATTCCCTGATAAGCAACAGCAAAATGCATGAATAGTCAGGAATTTACTGCAAGAAAGTATCCAGCCTCTTCCCTTCCACAGAGCATCTAGGAACACCAGAATGTATTTTAGAAAATTTATAAACCCTACAGGAACCTGATAGTATTTATTGCCTTAAAACATGGGACACAGATTCAGCTATCTACAAGATACGGATCTAGTCTGTATCAGTCTACTCACTCTAAACAACTACAAGTACCATGTAGTTATGATCTCTGAAATAAGAAGCATCAGTTACCTTCCCAAGGTTGGTTTTCTTTCACATAGATTATGAAATAGATCTGTACCACTCAGCTTACACTAGCTAGCTTCTGGGTGGTTAAACCTGTGTGAACTGAATCCCCAACATAAGTGTCTTTAAGTTCAATGTACACCTAGTTAGAGATGATTTCAAAGTGACTTTCCAGAGAACCCACTACATTCAACCCAAAATAAGATTACTTGTTGCTGAAAGCTTTCACAGACTTCCACTAGTGACCTCCAGTCCCCTTGGCAACTGCTTTTGAAAGAACATATCTATACAGTCCAACCACTTCTAAATGAGCTCTGTCCTCTAAGGTCACCTACACATGGTATGACAAGAGCTAGGAGAGTATACCAGGTGCAGGCAGCGCAGCCGGATCCCACAAACTATGTGATGCTGCAGGCATCCCCAGGTCTGTCTCAAGCAATCGTTTTGGCTCCAAAATAAAAAGCATCACCGTCCACAAATGTATTGTGTGCTTCAAATCCCAGTATTTAAAAAGAAAACTTCAGCAGCAGAATTGGAAGTTTGCCATCACAAAAGCTATAGAAGTTCAGCCGGGCTTTTCTGGAAGCAATGAATAAAAGTTGAAACTCTAGATATAGGATATTCCTCATCTTTCACTGCAGCAAGCATTAACAACTTCTTTCCACCCACTCTGTCATTTCCTGATGCCTACCACTACTCCCAGAGATATAATTTAGCTTGATGTTTCTGTTTAAATTCTGGATCTTGTCACTTATCATTCCAAGTATCTTCATGAGGCAACAGAGCAATGAAATGGAGGAGGAGTTGATTCTTTCTTCAGGGTTATTTTTCCAAACCATTTATAGGTCCTGTTCAGCCCAATCAATTTTCTTGTGACATTCAAAAAATGATGGATAATTTTTCTTTGTAGCTCTTAAGGAACCAGCGCTGCTACATAGTCTAAGACCAAAATACTAGGGATCTGGAATATGTTTGCAGCAAAAGACAGAACAACCTTTCTGCAACTTCGACAGATCAATATAGCAGTTTTGTAGCCAAGACGAAAAAATGGAGCTGTGCACTAAAAGCACAGGTAATTTAAGGCCTTATAAACAGCAAGCCCTGTGGACAGGAACTGTGTACCACCTCGTACACTGAACCAGTCAATAAATACTTTTTCCACCAGTAGCATTCACCCTTACAAAATCCCATTATAGTCTACAGAAAATGGCAAGTTATGCAGTTGCTCTCTTCTAGCAGCACTTGGTTCAACCGCTGGGACAAGACCTTCATACCGTTACAGAAGACAGATGGCAGATCTAAAGAAACATCTTTCATTGAGAGGCAACCATGAAAAAAACCAGCAAAACTGTACCTAGTGATATAACAGAGAAAATTCTATCCTGCGTTTTGTTCATATGTAAACGCCTATTCGTTTTGTAATACCCAAGTTTTACAGTCCTTCCTAAAATAAAAGTCACGTTAAGATCAATCCTTTTTAAGCTCTTGCCTAGCAATAACCATCTAATGAACAAGCCTTGCATTCAGTTACACACTACCTTGTCAATATGACTGGCAGAATTTGAAGGGAACACTAAGTTCCCTAACACTGAGGTGTTAGAGCAAGATTTGAAGGCAGCGGGCTTACATGTGTTCCTGGAACATACGTACGATCTTCAGATCCTTTGGTTCTTCTGGCAATACTGGGGTAATGTGGCTTATGGAAGCCAGGGTAAGTTTCCTGAACTTAAAAAAACATCCTCTTCCTACTTGTAAACTGAAATAAACTCCTTTGGAATTGCTGAGATGTTACAAACACGATCAATTTTCAGAGTGGAATCATGCCCTCGACACGTCTCCATAGTCCTGGATACAACACAACTTACGCAGCTGCACAAACAGCAACACATTTTTTCTTATTTTTGAATTTGCTGTGTCATTTTTTTGAACACTTGAACTCCAATATATAATTAAGTCTCTCATCCTCACAGATGCCAAGGAAATCTTCACGATATGAAAGGAATGCAAATCAAAATGCAGACAGCTTGATACAATCACTGCAAGAAGTGTGAACTGTTCTGCTTGCCCATAAAATGCATCAGCTTAGATTCCCAAATGGAGTATCTTAAATGTCAGTGTTAACCATTTGCTGCTCATCAAGTTCACCTCAGACCACTGTGGTTTGGAAACACGATGTACAGAAAAGTGACTCTGCTCAAGAGTGTGTCTGCTCCCTCAAGGGACACAGAATGAGGAGCAAGNCCCTCCGCTGGACCCTCTCCAGTAGATCCTTGTCCCTCTTAAACTGGGGGGCCCAAAACTGAACACAGTACTCAAGATGAGGCCTCACCAGGGCAGAGTAGAGGGGGAGAAGAACTTCCCTCGATCTGCTGGACACACTCCTCCTAAGACACCCCAGGATCCCATTGGCCTTCTTGGCCACCAGGGCACATTGCTGTGCCATGGTTAACCTGTTGTCACAGGCAAGTTTTAATATGTCTAGTCTGGGTGCCTGTCTAATTTCCCTTGCTTCCTCAGAACTGGAAATTTTAAGAATAAAATCTATGTCAGAGACAACACAGATATCCCAGGTTACCCCATACTTAAATGCACAATAATTTATATTCCCATCTTCACAACATGATCCTTCCAATGTGAATCAGAATAAAAAGGAAAGCAAGGTAAAGTCTTAACAACAGAAGATTTTGTAAAATGCCATCTCACCTGATACAACCTCTGAAAATGAGGGTTCGGGATTTTGCTGGGCTTAAACAGGTCCTCAAATGTTTCTCCATCATCATGTTCACAAACCAAATTCATAGAATCAATCAGAGAGTCAACAGCTGATAACTGATCCTCTAAGGCAGCAAACAAAGAAAAACTGAATACAGCTGCAGATGGATGCATTTCTTGAAATAGCTTAGAAATGAAGATTCACTTCACCGAGATTTTGCCCAAGCCATTACAAAGTCACAAAATACACTGCAGATACACTGCAACTACACAAAATACACATGGATAACAGAGACAGTAATAACTCTCGTATTATTTAAGGACTACAACGTGAAGTCGTAAAGTTTTTTGGTTTTCTCTCTAAGTCCTCCAATTGCCATCTTTCAGCTTTCATTTTTCTACTTTTTCAAGATGTTTTTATTTGCAACAGAAGGTTTATAGGCCACTCAGAAATTAAGGAGAACAGCTGGTTTGAAAAACTAAGTGGCATGATATAAATTTCAGAAGCTAGAATTACAAATGAACACAGCTCACTACAGTCAACTATTGCTTTGGTAAGGAGGCTTTTAGATTCGTTCTCAAACTGCTGGTTACAGGCAAGAAAACAAAGTGTTTCAGAAATAACCCAGAGTGGTTTGTATACCCTGACATGCAAATGCCCACTCAGTGGGTGTCACAACAAATTAAAGAAGTGAGAGCGGATTCTAAACTACATCCATTTACACTCACTGCTGTGCAAAATACTCAGAACAGTGAGTATGGCTGCAGGGTCTGTGGCTCTCCAAAGACACAAGTCAAGCACACACATTAAAAAAGAACACAGCACAGAAAATACAGTCTTTGCCTTTGTACATTTTATTAACAGGCCATACTGCAGCTGGCTACAGGACTGGCTTTGTACAAACATAGCTGATGCCTCTATTCTAATTCTAGCTAGCTGATCACATACTATACCTCCCACACAGCCAGTCTCACATTTAGTCTCACAAATGAGTCCAAAGATCAAAGGACACAGAGGACTAAATCCTGGCTCTCTACCACAGAGATCATATGATACTCATCAACTCACTGATGTCATTTGACAGATGTCACTTAACAGGTCAGTTTTGAAACGCACATTACATATCAAGGTGACATCACCATCATGTATACCCAAAAAGGATGGGGCTTTTCTCCCAAGCCAAAATAATGACAAAGCTTATGTTTTCACTGGAAAAGCCAAACATTCTAACTTTTCTGGAGTGTCTTAAAGGAAGACAAGTAGGTTACTTTCTTCAGCTGCCCAGTGAAGGATACCTCACCTGTAGGAATGCATTTTTTACGGTTTTTCAAGGATGAAAATATGTACTGCCTTAAATCTTCCATGTAGGGTAGCTGCACATAGATAAGACACTGACAGAGAAAAAAAGAGAAAAGAAACAACTGAGTCTGAAGAAAAAATATCTCAGAGTGCCCTATCAAAGTAATAAAATGTAAGAAAAATCCAAATATAATCTGTGCTCTTTAAAATATTTACAGAGCAACACAGTTTTGAGCAGAATATCATTTTCTTACATAGCAATGGATAGGATCCTCATTTTTCTACTTGTGGAATAAAGACCTCCCAGGTCATTCAATTTCCCCCTTTTTTTGTGTGTGCAGAGTTCCAACCAGCGAAGCTTTAAATATCCCCTACATAAGTGTTTTGGGAGGTTTTATCATAGCTTACGGGGTTACAAAGTCAAAGTTGGTTTAACAGTCTCAGACAAATTTTTTCTTAATTCAAATACCTCCTCCAGTTCATACCAGCCTATTCCTTTCCATCCTTTAAGTTTATACCCTTCAAAGTCTGAAGATTACGTCCACCCCCACCTTCGTCATTGCTTAGCCAGGCTATACATCTTGAGCTCTTTCAATATTCTCTCGTAACATCAGTGGAAACATATGCTGCAAAAATTCTGACATACTGTGCTCTCAGAATTTAAAAAAGGAATATTTCCAATATGGTTCTGCTGTATACAGAACTTTTAATCATTTTTTTCTTTCCCTAGGATACTTCGGTTTTTTTCCCTCCTGCTTTTTTAAAATAACCTTTTCAAGTAAATAAATACACTAGCATCTTCCTAACTCTCCATATGAATTTAAACAACAGCTTTATATGCTGTAAGCTCCTCCTCTCAGTTCCAGTTGACTTGGAAACCTAATGAAAACAGCACAGTTGGACATGCTTGAAATGCCATGCCAACGAGCAAAATCAAATTGGGTACAGGCACACAACCTGGAAATAAATTTGCAGTTTAAGAAAGAAACTAGTGCCACTTCAGGCTGTACACAGAGGTAGAGAGTAACACAGCAAGAAAACAGGAGTAACTTATTACAAAACTGTATATACACATGATGTATGCGTATTAGTGTCTCCAGACACCACAATAACTGAGATTTCCAGGATGACAAAATGAATTTATGCCTGTGTTGCAGAAAATCGTCGTTTAAATCTGTAATGTAGAGGATACCAATAGAAACACACGGCATTGTTTTTCCACATTGTTTTTCTAGGTAATTCTCTTAAAATTATTAATTACATTTTTGTAATTAAGACTCAGTGCACTACTTCCTAAAATCATTCTCAAAAGTGGCATTGGTTTCTTCTGGTATTACACAACACTGCAAATTTATATGGTTCAAATATGGTCATTTATTAATTGGTATTACTAAAGCATCCATACAAAGACTCTCTGCACAAAGGTTAGAGTAAAAAATTACCTCATATGCATCCTTAATGTATGGAAAAGCTACTCCAACTTGTGGGTTGCATCTTCTATCATAAGCATAACGCACTACAGCTACCACATTCAACTCATCCAATGCATGAACAAGGGCAGAAAACGCAACTGCTGCATTCTGGAAAAGAAAAAAATAGTCTGTAGTGTCATGCAAGTTCCCATTAGTCTGCTGAAATCACCTTGCACTGAGAATTCAACAGCTCCGATTTACTCCAGTTGCTTTCAACAAGTACTTCTCACGTTCAAAAAAATGAAAAGGCAGAAAGGTCAAATCTCCTCATGACAGTGCATCCCTTCAAAGCTGAGCAAACTTTAGATTCAGTATGTTCCACCTTTCCCACTAGGCATGAAGAGCTCTCAGAAATATTACAAGAGACAAAGAGAAGAAAGTTAGACTTTCAGAGGAACACATTAGAGCACTACGATGCGGATTTCACCTCCAATATTTGAAATCATTTGGAGTCCTGTTCTAAATACACAGTGACGGTGCACACTCTTGCTCTGCATGAGAACAGACTAAAGCACCAATTCCAGGTTCTTCACAACCTTACACAAACATAATGTTTACCAGTTTATTATGACAGATGGTATTCAGTGGGGGTCTAATTCAACGTCTTTCATTCTAATGGGTAATGGAACAAGACTTCCATAAGCTGCACTAAAAGTACCAGTTTTATTAACATGGAAAGATAGGTCAATGTCAAACACCACTACTACTCTTTTCTGTTCCACAACAGAACACCTTCATTATTAAACTTCATTTCACTTACCTCATCATCCTTTGCTGCAAAGACCTTCAGAACCTGGTTGCCCATGTAGTAATGCCTCTGGATCTACAGACACAAACGGTGAAGAGTTAGCCTAATCTAAAGAAAACTTCATTAATGCAACTGGACCAATTACATCATGAAACAACTAACACCTTACTCCAGTGAAAGGCCATATAACTTCTGTGCATAGAACTTAGAGCCTTGTATGGGTTTCATTTCTCCATTTATCACTCAATATGGGTATCTGGCAGAGTTTATGCTGTTCACAACCATGGCTGACCCAGAAAAAAACCCCTGTAAAAACCCCAAACCGTTTCAATAGGCACTGCTGGAACAGCTGGAGCTACAGAGGCTTTGAGGCACACCCAGAGAATCACTGCAATAGTGGAAAACCTGTCACAAAGACTGCACACTTCTAAGAGCACTAGTTAAAATGACCTACCTTTGTTTGTGGAAAAAAAAAAACCCTCCCCAAATTACTCTGTCTCCAAACTAATTGAAGGTTTCATTATTTAGCAAATTACCATAATGCTGTTCAAGACAGTGAAAACTCACGTGAAAGCAGGTCTGTTAATATATTACAGCATCATTCTTCAACTCAGATTATTCTAGCTGCAATTATTCTTTGCTGTTCTGTCTTCAAAAGCTCAGGAAATGTTACATTCAGTTTAGTATAAATGAGACGTGTGTATCACTATGTCTTTTTTTATTTGCAAAAGAAGCAGCAATGGTCCTCTTATAACATTTTCAAGTATTTTTTCTTGATTTACATGGCACTGCTTATAAATTAAAAATCAAAGTTTATGCGGCCTCTGATCTTATTTTCCTGAGGGAGGTGAATAACTCCGAAAAATAAAATAAGGTGGTTGTATTCCTTTTTTAATTATGTATTTGGAGCTGTTCCAGTTTCTCTAGTTAATAATAAATCATCTTTTCTCCACAGTTTTTAAAAGAAGCAGTTTAATATAAAGCATACATTTGAATGGTGTCAGTGTTACGACTCCAAACAATAAAATTCAGGAGACAAAACATAAGGAAAGCATGGGTCTTGAAAATTCCAGTTGTAGTCAAGCATTTCCTAGTATCATTATGTATGTGGTGCTATTTTAATCCAGAAATCACACCTGAATAATTTTATTCCACTGAGGTCTAAGCAGCTATTACTGGGCATAATTCCTCACACTTCCAGTTATAGGAGCAAGAGCACACTTAAGTTCCTATTTGTTATGAAAGCCACAGATAAGAGAAGAACATAATGAATACTAACAACATTAGTATTTTGTACATTGAGGAAGAGATAAATCCAACTTTTTAAGACATACATACTTGAATCAACAATATTCCTATAATTATATCCCATAGTTAATTATTAACCATGTAACTGAAGGTACTGCCACACTATCTAATCAATGGAAGAAAAAAATCCATGTTCTGTTTTCAATAAAAGTCAGATTTCAAGTCAAAACAGGAGGGTGGCCTCCAGCATAAGAAGACATTGCACATGGTGAAATACATCTTCCAGAATTAAATAAAGCAAGCAGGACTCAGCTGTAGGCTAGCAACGCACAGAAATGCAAGAAACACCCTCATTGAAACACTAGGTTCAGACACATTTCACTTGTTAAATCCAGCAGTCCCTAAGACACCTCTAAACTGACCAGCTTAGGGTACACAGGCTCAAACACGGTACATTTCCTCCAACTTGGATAACACAGGAGCTTGTGTACTCAAACTAAACTCTGAAGGTGCAACCACGTTACAGTTCCTATTTAGGCTGGCTTTTTTTTTTTTTCCAATGAATCAATGTGAGTTTCTGGATCCTGAGTTAATACACTTTGACCATCACCACTGCAGTAATCTACAGATGTATGTAGGAACATGCAGGGGTCTCTGTGCCACCTATACTGTAAAGTAAAAATATGTTTAGTTACATCTACGTGAGAGTAAGATCCAACAGATACCTGCTACTTCACAGGCACCTGTCCTCCTTTGTAAAGTAAAAATTCCTCAGTCTTCATCAAAAGTTCTATTTTGTTCAGGCAGTGAAACACTTCAAAGAAGGCCAGTGGGGCTGGGACCTTTCAGAACAGAAAGTGCAGAGCTGCCGTGTGATTTCCTTTCAGTTTTGAGGGGTGAAGGAGACTAGATGCAGCGAACCTCAAGAAGACTAAGACTTCCATTACCCTGTACAATATGCTGGAGAAGAAAGAGTGGGAGCAGCTTACCACTTCTAGTAATTACCATCACTCGCATCTTTGTACTTTGTCCTCACATGTCCTGCTTCAGAAAGGGTTTTGTTAAGCCTAAGGTTTATCTAATGCTCAAGTCCTGGATTTTCTGCAGGAAATCACCTTGGGTATTGGATTTTCCTGAAGTACTTAAAGTAATTCCTCAATGCAAGTTTCTCTCTACTTCTAGGTAAAACCAATGGCAAAGTTAATACCATGATGTAAGTGCATACAAACACCAAGGCCTCATGGAAATATGGGGATTTTGCATTGTATTATCTTCACCCAAGTTCCAGGAAGTCTTCATTGCATTTAGCTTTTGTTATAATAGCAAAAACTAATGAACTAATGGTTACAAAAATAAGAATGAATGCAGTAAGCTCTAAGGCTTTCTTTAACATTTCTTCAATGTCGAAAGAGAGGTGGCTTCTTCTGTTAAAAATGAACACACCAATGACTGGACAAGGCCCAAAAGGGTTCTGTGTCATCTGAACAGAAAAGCCACCAGTTTCTGTTGCAGATCCTGGCATCACTGCTTGAGTTGGCGAGATAGTGATTGATCGTGACTAAATATGAGCCAGCGGTGTGCTCAGGTAGCCCAGAAGGCAAATGGCATCCTGGATTGTAACAGAAATACTGTAGCCAACAGGAGTCGGGAAGTGACAGTCTCCCTCTACTTTGGACTGGTGAGGCCACACCTCTGATAGTGTGTTTAGTTTTGGGCACCTCAACACACTAAAGGCATTACAGTGCTGGAACAGTTCCAAAGAAAGGCTGGTGAAGGGTCTGGAGAACAAGCCTTATGAGGAGCAGCGGTGGGAGCTGATGCTGTTTAGTGTGAAGAAGGCTGAGGATAGACCTTATTGCTGTCTATAATTACCTGAAAGGAGGTCACAGGTGTGGGTGTTGATCTCTTCTCACAAGTAATGAGTGATAGAAAAAGAGGAAATGGCCTCAAGTTGAGCCAAGGGAAGTTTACAACAGACATTAGGAAAAAATTCTCTATTGAAAGGGTTATCAGGCCTTGGAACAGACTGCCCAGGCAGATGGCTGAATCATCATCCCTGAACTTGTTTAAAAGTTGTGAAGGTATGGAGTTTAGAGACATAGTTTAGCAGCGGTCTTGGTACAGTTATGTTAGTGGTTGGACTCAATCTTAAAGATCTTTCCAATGGAAAAGATTCTATGATTCTATGAAATGAGACTAGAATACTTTCATCTCCATCTTGCAGATAATACGAGCTCAGCGTCTCTGGCTTCATTTGATCCAACAGCCACATTTATGCGCTCCTCTGCTTCACAAAAGTAAATACTGTTGACACGTACTAGAAGCAGCATACCTGCAGATGCCCCATTCCCAATATTGGAATCCAGTTCAACACCAAAACTTCAATGAATTCAAACTTAAGTCATCTGTCTAGAACAGCCCAGAAAGTTCAATGGGAAGACGTTTAGTAGTGTACCTGAGAGGATCTGCTGAATCCCAAAACAGAAAAACATTTTGATTCTGTTTTGTATTTCATTTGCTCTTCATCTTCCTTGGAAAAAGGAATTATATCACTACCATAGCGAAACCCTAAAGAAGAGAAGAGCATCTGGTAAGCATATGGGCCTACAACTCTAACACTGAAATTAGCTCTCTGAATATTTTAACAAAGCATGCATGCCCCACAGCTACACTCTACACATGCTCATCAAATTACTTTCCCTGTTAACAAAAAAACCCATACCCCCCCATAGACACATTCTGTACTTCACCAACAGCAGCCGCACTCCTCATACATCACTTTATATAACACAGCTACCCTCATAGAAAGCAGGAAAGAAAAAAAAAAGGACTTAAACATCCTGCCCAACAAAGTTATGCCCACAGGATAGATCTAAGCAAATCAGAACAGATGTCAGCAAAAGGACTGCAACACGCCCTGCATGCACAAGACAAGAAAACCCAAACACACCACAGCTCATGGACAGGAAATGACACCAGAAGTTATTCAAAGAACAAAATCTGTTACCAGTGGAAGTGAGATACACCCTCACACAATGGAAAACCAAAACACCCTTGTATACAAAAGTGATCTTTGTACACATTTGTGCTTTCCTTCCCATACTAAGGGGCTGTGTCCACAAAACTGGAGGCTGTTAGCTTCAGAGTTACCATCTGTTCCATCTGCTTATTCCTTCACCTCAAGCTTTAGTATCCTCCCTGTAACATCATCACTCCATTATACTGTCACAGGCCAAGGATGTTATCTCCTCAGGTGTGAAGAAAGCAGAAGGAAGAGAGGTAAATGCCTGGATAAAGAACCTACGTGCAGATGTGTTTCTTCCTATGTGCAAACACATAGGCAGAATGAAAGAAATTTCAGTGGGTGTTTCAAAAGCAAAATATTGTCTAATTATGGCAGAAGTCCCTGAGGCATCAGCAGCTCTGTATCACACCAATGAGAGAGAAATTTTTTTGTGTCTTTTGCTCACACTGTACTTGTTTATCACTCCTTCTTACTAGTATCCTGAAATCCACTCACCAACACAGGCAGTGAGGACATCAGCAGGGAATGGTCACAAACGCTTCAAAATATATTCACCACAAAAAAACGTGGGTTTTGTTTCATTTTACTAGAAGTTCTGAACTTGTGAAACATAGACTACTAGCTTTTAGTCATCATTTATGCTTAAAGAAACAAAATCAAACCGTTATTTAGACATTTTTATCTGCTACTGCAACAAAACACTTATCATGGCTACAACAGAAAGACAATAGAAGATTGATCGCAACTTTTTATTTTATTTGCTTGACTGTCTATACTGTTTCTGCTGTTTATAGTTAATACACTTGCCCTACTTGTGTGGGATTGAAACAGCAAAGGAAAGAAAAAAAGTGAGCAACCAAATACATCTATACAAGAGCCTCACACAGCAGTCTCCGTGTTCTATCAGCTTACAGGGCTCCCATTTGGAGACTGCAGCTTCCAAGTATAAAACTAAAAAGGCACTAGATGAGGTAAGAATACAAGCCATTATTTAACGTGGAATTGCTTAGCTCAAAAAAGACCTTTAAGATCATCAAGTCCAACCATTATGTCCTTCAACTCTGAAACTATATGACTTTTAAACACATCCAGATTATCCGTTTTGTTTTCAGGGTGCACATAAAGAAGTCATACCTTGGATAGTGTCATCTTTAGGAACCTCTGTCTCATCATCATCATTCAAGCAGTAAACAGTTTCTTTTTGCACATCATCTTTTCTGTGGGTTTTAGCATCCACAACTGTCCAAATCTTTTTCACCTTCTCTTCTGTGACCTTTATATCAGAATTAAAAAAAAAGAAACATTTACCACTTCAGTGGAACCCAGAGTGTTTACCAGAATATGCAAAACATTGTTAGACCGAGCGCTGCAATACTGGGCTAGTAAGGGACTAACTAATGATGACAGCCCAAAATATGCATCACTTACTGCTACCACAATGCTTTCAGCACACTGTTTTGTCTGGGTGGAACCTAACATCTCGACTACATCATACAGACTGCAAACTTGTCTTGGTTGTTCTTTGAAGTTATGGGTCCAGCCATTTGTGGAAGTCACAGCGTAAGACATAACTTCCTTGTTCTATACTTTATATATAATACATATCCTTCCTCCACCTACACAAATGCTTTTGACAAAGCATTCAGATATGTTAAAGATACAAGAAGAGTCAATGCTCACTCAGCTTGCTGGCCCAAGGTTTGCATCAGGCTTACTACACTAGAGGATAAAAATACACTACTGCAACTTCCTCAAAAGGCGGGGCAGGGGGGAAATCACAGTTGTATTTCGGGGCTGGGTGGAAAAATAAGGAACAAATATGTGCAACAAGAGAATGCTTCCCAACCCCATAGAGAGAAAAATGCTTTCTTTTCTCTCTGCTTGATGGTAGAGAAAACTGATGGTATATTTGGTGAATGAGAAGAAAAATGGCAGAAAACACAAAAGACAGAATAGATCACATCAGTAGATGTCACAAGCCCACTCCTAGCTTTGATAAAATTGCTGTATGACCTCAGGCTAGTCACTTGGTTCCTGTTGCTTACTGTCTCAAGCTTAATTTATTTTGTGTGCAAATACCTTTGGAAAGGGACGCCCAAGTCTGAAGTAACAATAGATGTGATTCTAAACAATAGCTGGTAAAACATTTACATCCACCATTCTACATACACACGCGCATAGCTCCTCTCATGCCTAGGGCATAAGAAATATCTATTAAGTTTCACTGAGCTGAAGACATATCATTGATGCTGAATGGAAAACTTCACTGCGCTCGTAATCAGGTTCGCCAACTTCAATGCCATTAAGTGTCACAGCACAGACAGCAATTACTTCTATTGCTGTGCATCATGAATTTCAGTTCTTTAACATATGCGTACAATATGGTGAAGTTGCTGTAGGAACCACAGCTTCTCTGCACATAAAATCTCTACCGTAATTATTTTGGATGTTGCTCTGTTATTTTCTTAGCTTTAAGGAAAGAACGTGCAGCTGCACCTAACTTGCTGCCAAAATACACCAAACCATACAATTTCATGAACTTACTGATTTGTAGGCCACAATCCTTATAGACAAATTAGAGCCAATAGTGAGTTGGCAGGGCCAAGCCATCGGTCTTCTTTCTATTTTCTTAAACATTGAAAGACGCTCCAGGCTCTCTCTAAATGAAGGAATCAGAAAAACAGAAATGAACTCTGGTGAATAAAATATTACAGACAATATTCTCTCTTCGAGGAGACACAGAAGTCCAATTGTTTCAGCTTAGACTGCACAAAGCATTAGAAAAGGCACTGTATAAATAATCTCATCATTAGCTATCGTTAAAAAAGAGAATAAAAAAAAAAAGGTGGTACAGAAGATTATTCCCTTCTGGAGTCTTTAGGATGGTGTGGCATAAGGGCTTAAAGACAGTATGTTCAGTCCTGCAATGCTTATTAAGCATTTTACATTTATCTGTGCTCACCCAATTAAGGCGTGCTGCTAGCTCAACAACCCAAATTAGAAAAGGCTCTCTAAGTGGTAAAATGTTTCCTGCAGTGGAGGTGAAAGAAATAGAGAATCCAGTTTCAATTAAAAGGATTTTGTTTGTGTGGTAATTAACTTTTCACACTTTTTGGTTTTTTAATATAGTATTAATGAACTCATTTCAGGGCATTCTGTACACGTGAAATATGTAACCTTGAATATTTTTAGCCTAAACAGCACTTATAGGAGTTCACAAAACACCAAAAAAAAAAAGGAATTGCAATGATTTATATTAAAAAGTGTTAAGTGCACAACTTTAGGCAAGGGAGCCTCAGAACTGACAGCAAAAGTCATTTATAATATATTATTGTGAAATCATATAGGCTTGCACCCCAGAACAGCTTTCAGCTAATACAAAGGGTATCAGCTGTTTTGCTATGAAATCAAGATTCAGAAAAAGCAACTCATTATGACCTGCTGAAGCAAAGTTAAGAGTGTTGACCACGCTTTTTTCACATGATGATAAAAACTCCCAAATCTCCCTCTCTCTTGATGAAAGCACTTATCTGGCAGAAATTAAGATCAGCTCCTGAAGACATGAATACAGAACTCAGGTTGGTATTCTACTTTTCTAGTTTCTTAAGATGAGCAGCATCTTTTCAAAAATTGTAACAGAAGCACAATAAAAGAATAAAATGCACTGGGTTTTTTATAATGAGATAAATATTGTATTTCCCTTTTAAAAATCTTTTTTTCCTTGGAGAAAGGAAGGAAAGGAGGAAAAGGAGTTTTTTTCCAGCTACAGAGACATCAGTAGAGGATTTTTAAAAAGAACCTGCTAGTACAT
This sequence comes from Rhinopomastus cyanomelas, assembly GCA_013400115.1. Classification (NCBI taxonomy): domain Eukaryota; kingdom Metazoa; phylum Chordata; class Aves; order Bucerotiformes; family Rhinopomastidae; genus Rhinopomastus; species Rhinopomastus cyanomelas. Next base: position 132,371 of record VXBP01006586.1, on the reverse strand, counting down.
AATTAAAAGTACCGCACAACACATACACTGAAGGATGAGAAAAATCAAATACCGAAGTGTCAAATGTCTAAAAATGTCACCTAAGCTCAATTCATTATCTCTGTACTTTAATTTCTTACATTAATAGGAAAAAAAAAAAAGTACCCTGTTGTCAGAGGAATCAGCTGGATGCTCATAAATCTATGGGGGCCAGATGGATTACACCCTAGAGTACTGTGGGAGCTGGCAGATGTGGTTGCCAAGCCATTCTACATAATCTTACAACAATCTTGGTTACCCGCGGTTGTTTGTTTGGACTGGTGATGCCTATCTTCAAGAAGGGCTGGAAAGAGGATCCCGGGAACTACAGACCTGTCAGTCTCACCTCAGTGCCAGGGAAGTTTATGGAATAGATAATCTCAAGAGCCATCATGGATCAATTAAAGGTCAACCAGGTGATCGGGCCCAGTCAGCATGGGTTCATGAGAGGCAGATCCTGCTTGACAAACCCGATCTCATTCTGTGACAAGGTGACCTGCTTAGTGGATGAGGGAAAGCCTGTCAACGTAGTCTATCTGGACTTCAGTAAGGCCTTCGACGCTGTCCCCGACAATATCCTCAGGAATAAGCTGGCTGCCCACGGCTTGGACAGGCACATACTCTGCTGGGTGGAACACGGGCTGGATGGCTGGGCCCAGAGCTGTGGTCAGTGGAGCTAAATCCTCTTGGAGACCAGTCACAAGTGGTGTCCCCCAGGGCTCAGTGCTGGGGCCACTCCTGTTCAACATCTTTATCAATGATCTTGATGTGGACATTGAGTGCAGCCTCAGTAAGTCTGCAAACACCAAGTAGGCAGGGAGTGTCAATATACTGGAGGGTAGTAAGGCTGTAGAGAGGGACCTGGACAGACGGTATCGGTGGGCTGAGGGTGATTGTGTGGGTTTCAATAGAGCTAAGTGTCGGGTCCTGCATTTTGGTCACAACAATCCCAGGCGACGCTACAGGCTTGGGACAGGGTGGCTGGATAGCAGTCTGGCAGAAAGGGACCTGGAGGTTCTAACTGACAGGTGGCTGAATATGAGACAGCAGTGTGCGCAGGTGGCCAAGAAGGCCAGTGGAATCCTGGCCTATATTAAAAACTGTGTCTCCAGCAGTAGAAGGAAGGTGATTGTCCCCCTGTACTCAGCACTGGTAAGGCTGCACCTTGAGGCCAATTTTGGGCACCTCAGTACATGGGAGACATCAAGGTGCTGGAGTAAGTGCAGAGGAGGGCAACGAAGCTGGTGAAGGGCCTGGGGAATAAATCTTAGGAAGAGAGACTGAGAGAGAGTTGGGGCTGTTTAGCTGGAGGAAGAAGAGGCTCCCCACAACTATCTGAAAGGACATTGTAGAGATGGTGGTGCTGGTCTCTTCTGACAGGTCATTAGCGACAGAACCAGAAGGAAGGGCTTCAAGCTTCAACAGGTTAGGTTTAGATTGGACATCAGGAAAAAATTCTTCCTGGAGAGAGTGGTCAGGCACTGGAATGGGCTGCCCAGGGTGGTGGCAGAGTCATCACTCCTGAATGCATTTAAAAGGCACTCAGACGTAGTGTTGGGGCATGTGGTTTAGAGATGAACTTGTAGAGTAGGACTGACGGCTGGACTCAATGATCCCAAGGGTCTTTTCCAACCTGAATGTATCTATGATTCTATTAAACCCCCACGAAATGTACATTTCAATTTGTACTTTAAAAACATGTCTTGTCTCCCTTGAAATCCAGAGGCTGCACAAGTACCTCCTATCCAACTGTCAGAATACTAAAGCCTGAAAAAATACAAAGTTTTCTTACTCATGCTCCTGGCACGACTGATTTCTTTCCACAAGAGTTGAAAGATCTTTACCAGCAGGAATAATGAATACAGAAAAACAGAGGGTGTATCTGAGTTGATAACTTATTATGAGAGATTTGCAGGGCTGATTTCTTAAAGCTTGATAAGCAACTTAACTGCATCTAAACCCTCACATATCCTTAAACAACTTAACTAAAGCTTTAATCTATTATCCAAATGCCTGTTTATCCAAAGATTTTGGATATTGCCTGAAAGCATGGCACAAAGACAGCTTATGCAGAAGAACCTGCAATAAAAGAAGATTACAAAGAGGTCAAGCCATGCAGCAGCTTCACATATATGGATTATGCTGAAGGGTAAATGGACCCTGAAAGATACTGCTTTTCTGTGCAATCTTCTGATGCCATGACAAAGCCATCTTTCTTAGAGACTCACACTGCTATGGAATACATACACAGGGATGCAGGTTCTTCATTAATCTCCACTAATGGTCAAACAGTTTGACTGGACCTTGTAGCGCAAAGCGAATCATTCAGGCAGGGCAAGGGAAGGAAACCCCACAAACAAAATTACAAACAGCAGCATTTAAAGCTACAGGTACCACCCTCATCTAAAAATTAGACTTGATGACCACACTGCAGTTATGGGCTAAAAAGCTTCCTGAACAATGTGTTGTCTAAAACACCAAACTTTGTAACTGTAGAACAGAACTACTAAGATAATAACATCAGACTTTTATAAGGAGCAGAAGCATTTTGCATGCTTCCCAACAGAGACAACATCTACATGGAAAAGTCTTGTATGTATCATCAGCTACTGCTTTTACAAAGGGACACAGACACAGATCATTAGGGATTGGAAAGAATGTCTAGAGGTCATTTAGTTCAATCTCCTTGCTCAAGCAGGACCTCAGAACCATAGAATCTAGGGCAAGTCACATAGGAACACATCCAGGTCTTGAAAGTCTCCAGAGAATGAGCTCCGTAAGCTCCCTGGGAATCCCATTCCGATGCTCTATAACCCTTACAGTGAAGAAGCAGTTCTTTATAATGAGGTAGAACTTCCTGTGTTCTAGCTTACAATCACTATCCCTTGTCAGCCATCTTTCACAAGTGAAAAGAGATTGTCTCTTTCCTGACACTCAACCCTCATATTTATATACAGTAATTAAACCTCTTACAGTCTTCTCATCTGCAAACTAAAAGCCCCACATCTCTCAGTCTTTCCTTATAAGGTCGGTGCTCCAGCCCCTTATCATCCTCCTGCCCTCTGTCGGACTCTCTCAAGCAGATCTCTGTCCCTCTTGAACTGGAGAGCCCACAACTGGATGCAATACTGCAGGTATGGTCTCACTAAGGCAGAGTAGAGGGTGAAGAGAACCTCCTTTGATCTGCTGGACACACTCTTAACACATCCCAGGATACCGTTGGCCTTCTTGGCCACAAGAGCACATTGCTGTTCCATGTATAACTAGCTGTTCACTAAGACTCCAAGGTCCTTCTCCATGGAAGTGCTCTACACAAAGTGAAAAACCATCTTTCAATTCTTGCAATAGGAGTGCTGCCAAAGAAGTATGGTTGTAAGCTGGAACATACGGTTGTAAGCTGGAACATAGGAGGTTCCACATCAACCTGAGAAGGAACTTCTTCACGGTGAGGGTGATGGAGCACTGGAACAGGCTGCCCAGGGGGGTTGTGGAGTCTCCTTCTCTGGAGATGTTCAAGACCCGACTGGACAGGTTCCTGTGTGACTTGGTTTAGGTGATCCTGCTGTTGCAGGCGGATTGGACTAGATGATCTTTCGAGGTCCCTTCCAATCCCTACTGATTCTATGATTCTATGATTCTAAGTATATTGTTTGGTACAAGATCGTGGTAGTCTGTGATTGAAAAGTAGGATTCAACAAACACTAAACACATTTGTGGGAGCCTGATAAACCAGTGGACCAAAAGAAATCTGTGACCAAAGAACAAAGGTGATCATTAAATGCAAATGCTCTCTGCCCGTACTGTGTCATAAATTACGTAAATTCTAATACATGCTTTTGAAATCTCATTTATATAAACATTCCCTCAAAAATCCACCTACACTAAATAGGGAAGAAAGTTGATTTTTTTTTTCTTTAAATACAGATACAGAAAAATAATTTTCCACTGAAATCTCCAAACATTTCTACCTAAGACCACTGAAGAAGCTGTTTGAAAAGGATTCGCATGCAAGAAGTTACAAAATTCCCTAACTTCAGTGAAACAGGTAGGTTAGTGGCTGATTACTTAATTAGTTTCATCTTTTAGGGAAGAAATCAAAGTAAATTTACAGCATGATAAAGAGGATAGACCAAGTTTACCTGAAAGTATAAATTTCTTCCAGCCCCTCCTCTTCATCTAAAGCATGCATCAGTTTCCTCACCACATCAATGCCTTCTTTCTGCTGTTCACTTAAACCCTTTCTCGGAAAAAGGTTTCTGTGCGTATGAGAATGTATGTTGGCACTTGTGTCTCCACCTTCTTCGGCAACGCACACTGGAAATGGCAGACTAGTAACACAAGTAGAAGTAGTTAGTTTGATTTTCTTCTTAATTACAATAACCCACCAAAACCCAAATAAATTTGTAACAGGATCAACGATTTCTATCAAGCTGCAGCCAGATGTGTAGGACACGTGGCTTGCAAAACACATGAAATAGTATTTCAGGTCTACTTGGCATTGGTAACATTCCGACCAGAGCACCGCACCCATTCTGGGCATCATACATGAGTGAAGATATCCACATACAGGAAACGGATTAGGGAGTGAAGCTAATGTTGATTAGCAAACAGGACCTCTGAAGAAAGAAAATACAATATAAAAATAAAGCCTGCAGAGAAGGGAGTCAGAGGACAAGACAATCTTAAATATAAATGGGCTGTTGCAGAAAGGAAGGGAACAATCAGTTCTTCATATTCAGCCTGCACTCGAATCACACCATGGAGTCGGGTCAGATATTCAAAAACCTGATAAAGGCATTTCAAAGCATAATCTCTAAAACCAACTGCCTGAGGAGAAAGAAGAATCTCCATCACTGGAAATCTTTATAAAAAAGATTAGACAAACACTGTTCGGCAGTGACATACATAAAACTGACCCAGTCTGAAGTAGAGGATTGAGCTAGACCACTTGTTAAAGGCCACTGCAGGCCTGTGATTCTGTATTGGCTCCAAATGCCAGTATGCAGGACTGTCTCTGCAGTGGGGCTATCAGCTATTTCTGGAATAAATGTAACTCTTTTGAGATTTTAATAGCCTACAACACCAGGTGGATTTCTGAGCAAAGATGACAGATTTTCATGCACTTCAAGAATCAGACTAAAAAATTCAGCCAGGTTTTATAGATAAAATGTTTTTATTGCTCTTCAGAATGTAAGAGTTAACTAAGTATAACCACAGAGAAGAAAGAGATGTATAAGAACCTTTACTTTGTGCTCCAACATCTGTAGATTTTTCAAATCTTTCATCTGATCAGACTTTGAAAGAACCACATGATACCCTTTGCCACATTTCCACAAAGTAAAAGAATTTTAGCACTGTGTTCTGTTTTCAAAAAACTAGCCTACAGAAGCCTACCTTACTTTCACCCCATTAGCCTTCACTAAACTTACCTGTGGAGCAACGCATAATACGCAGAGCTAACAATACACACAACAATGTCACATACAGCAAAATTAAAGATCAAATTTTACTTCAAAGCTGTAACAAAAGCAAAAAGCTTCAAAGTTAGATTGCTTTCATTATACAGTGCTTACACACTCCTATGACAAGAACAGCATAATGTCCAGAGCTACACAGTGCTCAGCATGTGCTCAGCACTTGGTAACAGGGAGAAAAACCAATCTAATCAATAAAAAGAGCGTAAGAGACACATGCATGGGTTACAAGGACAAGGTCTGGCAAGAATTTATTTTAAACCACTATCCTGAGTATTTTATATTTGTGCATGTACTTATCAATGCACTGTTTCCTTGTGTGGCTGGGAAACAGTGTAAATCTGCATCTAATGCTGTCACAGCAACACAACACAGCTTCTGTTAGCCATGGTTGTTTTCCTTCAATGCATAAGCATGTATCAGAAACCTCAATCTAAACTGCAATGTTATCTTGTCGTGGTTACTATCTGTACTCATCTGCACAGCAAACTACAGGTGTGGAGACAAGGTAGCAGGAGCTAAATACCAGGTCTCTGAAAGCTGTACTCTTGCGAGCAGCACATACTCGGGGCCACAGTGCGGTGTCTCCACAGCCTCCAGCGTCAACAATAGCTCGAATAAGCTAGAAGGGACGTGTCAAGGCGTGTTGCAAGCACACTGTCTTTTCCTGTGTACACAAAAGCTGAGAGTACTCTGAGATTTTTACTTTTAGACACTTCCAAGTGCAGGCAAAAAGCCCAGTATTTTAGTGGAGGACTGGTCCACAATTTTCAGTCTCGCTTTCCTACCCAAACCCTCCGCAATCTCATCACTAGGTTGATAAACGGATTTAACGAATTTATCAAGTTCTCAACATTGCTCCTTACAGAATGCTGGACCCAGGTGAAAGATAAAAATACTCACATGCAAAACTGTGGCTTTAACTTTGTCCTGACTGTTACCAACAGCAAACATCAGCACACACATGAAGTTCTGCTTTTCAACAAACTCCTAGTAGAAAGCCTATAACTTCCTATGTTAACACCATGTGCAACAAGTAACACAACTTCAGCAACACCACTGATTCTTCAGATCAATGCCTGTACCTATAAAAAGGCAGCTAACAGATTTCTGTCAGTAAGAAAGACATTTTCATTTTCTACTTTCATTTTCCAAGCTCATCACTGTGAATATAATCTTTCTCTTCAAGCTTGCTTTCCTACTGGCAACAGTACATCATTAGTTCTTCTCTGTAACTTCTTCACCTAAAAGGATCTGTTGCTTTAACAAAACTATTAATTTTAAGGCTATTTCTGCTCATTGTTACCAACTTCTCTGTTTACATAGATATTTATTTCCAATTAGACTGTGGCTATAAGCTTAACCAGGGAAGAAGCCATCATCTTAATGTGCATTTGCGCATCATTTAATCAGAAGGACTTAGTTCATAACCAGAATTCAGGGGATGTGTTAACAGAAAATAATGATCATACTACATAGTGGCACACCTCTACAGAAACAACACACCAACAGATCAACAGCTTCTTCAAGAGCTTCATTATTAAGAAACATTACTATTAACCTTATTAACCTATTAACATGACTATTAACTTTTGTTATGAAGAAACAATGCAACTGTTTTGAAGGAAAATTATCAGAGTGTGTAACAGCCACTTCCATACTTACAAAAACTGAAGTGAAATTCCTGTTTTCTTCAAGTTAGCAATGATAATTTCCAGCTGATCTTCACTGACAGGGCTACTAAGGTCTGTAAATAATTCAATGTGTCTCTTCTCAAATTTCTTTCCTCTTAAAACACAAAAAGAATATTTACATGTAGTAGAATATTATCCATAAGGCCTTTTTCTAATCGTTTACAAAACTCAAGCTTTAGCAAGGTAATATACTGGTAAAAAAAACCCAAAAAGGCAAAGAAACCTACTTGGTAGAAGTTGTTCTATCCTTGGTCACATTATGTATGGCGAGCTTTTATCATTATGATTCCCCCTATTTACTCTTACACTCTGGAACTGAGAACTCCAGACCTGAGACTAAATAAATCACTAACCACATCTGACCGAATGGAATTCTGCTGATTTTCATTAACATAGATAAAATGCTAATAGAGTTAATGAACTATACTGGATATTTCCTTTGCAATCACATGTCTGTTACTGTGCAAATAGAAAACATAGTTTACTGTTGCTGGTGGGTATTCCATTTTAGTATGCTAATTCACTAGATTGGACATTATGGCTGGCTCAGCTGGTAGACTGAATTCCTGCGGTCACGGGTTTGAGCCCCATGTAGGACTACGTATCTTGAGACAGTACTGTAGGCTGACCCTGCTCCAGCAGGGACTTAGATGATCTTTCCAGGTCCCCTCCAACCTGTAACATTCTGTGATTCATTGGATTAAGATTAAAACCTATTTAATATACTAAGAAGCAGTAACAATAAATCAGAAAGTTCTGCCAGCGAAAAAACAAAATTCACTTAAACAGATGGAGTTTTCATCTGGATATTCAAACATTAGGGTGATTTTCTTTAATTTTTAATCCATGGTATTTTATGTACTGACAGTGAACTTTGCATCAAAGGGTTTGCTGCGCACAAGCAGCTTACCCACAAGATGACAAAAGCAGCTGCTCCACAGTTATTCAAGGTTATACTGCTGTAAATACATTTGATTTTAATTCACTAGTCATTTTTAACTGATACAGCTTTACAGGCTGAATAGACTTTATTCATAAGAATACAAATTGCATCACTGACTCTAGTCTTCCATATTCACAACTAGATTATACAATCTTTAACAACATGTTGAATCTCTGTCTTGAGAGGAAGCAAAGTTATCTTCCATTCCCTGGACTATCACTTCACTATTACAAACAGTCCTATTTCAACTCTGAGTACGTTCACTGATAGTTGTGCAGCACATTTTTCTTACTGCATGTTTATATGCCTCAGCCTGCATATTTACAGCCATCTTACCTCCAACAGCCTTTAATTCACTAGACTGAACAAACTCACCTTCCTGTTTTTCTTCATAAGGTATGTCGTCATTCTTATAAAAGTGGTAGCCCTTTTCTATGCATTTTAGCATCTCAATTAATGCTCTTTAAACAGATGACAAGAAAAGCAACACCAAGTGAAGTCTTTGTGCTTTGTATAATGGCATTAATATCCTCATGAATCACAGAGTAACAAAACATTAGGGACTGGGAGGGACCTCGAAAATCATCTAGTCCAGTCTCCCGACCACAACAGGATCACCTAGATCCATTGCAAAGCTCACAGAACAGAAAGCTCTCGGACATCTGGAGAAGACAGATATCTCCTCAGGATTCTTCAAGGACGGATTCCTGTAGTGTGATGCTTGCTTTTAATGTTTGGTTTTCTAAATAAATAGTTTTCCATATTTATAAAATATTGAAAATGTAACACTGACAAGAAATCAGACCAACTCCTAAGCACCAGGTCAGGATTCTATACAAGGTTTTGGGTTGCATACTCACATTGTTTCCTTCTGAAGCAAGTCCATACACACTATAATTGCATCTAGAACTAAGCAAATTTAAGAAAAATTCCATTTAGAACATGAATCATGTAAAAGTGGGGTTTTTTTATGAAACCATCTTCTGTTTACACCCCCTTCCACAACTGACAAACATGCATTTTCGTTAACAGCCAAATTCTTTCAGTCGAGCACTGTACTGCGCAAGAGACTCCCAAAATAACTTGTCTGTTTTGTGATCTTGTCTCTTTCCCATTTATCTGATGGAACAGTGAAAAGACTGCTTCAGGGACCATTCTTTAACTGTCACTAAGGAGGCTCAAGTCCAATGAAAGCACAACCTAATCTTTACAATGTCCCTTTGAATTCACAAACAAAATTTACTTGTACTTTCAATACATAATACCATTTTCTCATGCAAGTTTCCTTTGAAATCTCTTGATAGTTTCTTCCTTGTCAAACCTGCCCACCCACTGAAGAAGAAAAATAACTCCTTCTGCCAAGGTACAGCTGACTGGATGCATACATCTCTGAAACAGTCTGAGCAGAGCTCACAGTAATTTTATGGCACATGGAACCACATGCAAATGAAACACCCAACAGGACACTGTATAGATCTTTTCAAACTCTCCACCCCATGCAGCTAACAACAGGATGCATTCAAGCATGGACTAAATGCAAACGAGCAAGTGACACTTAGCAACATTTGAAATCCTTTACCTAGAAATCAATCTGATAAACCTCTATTCTGCTTTGTCTGGATCCTGGTACTTCTGATGACATAGTTAACATTTTTATTTCATGAAAAGGTATTGTCCTAGCTTTGTCTAGAGAGGCCTCGTTGGTCTAGGCTAGTGCCAGCAAGACATGGAAGCACAAATCCAGTTATCTGAAAATCTGGGCAATTTCCAAACCATAACAAGTATAAACCAAGTACTGCAAAACTATTTTTAAGAAAAACATGCCTTGAGGCCAAAAATTATGTTACTGCTGTACTTCTTCTCTTTAATTAACGGAACACTTCCTAAAAGCAATGACTCCCTAAGCCAAGACTCCATCTGCTAATGATGCCTAAAAGAATGTCACAAAAGCAGATAATTTGCTTTTGAACAAGCTTACAACCACAAATCAGTGTAACTCTGATAGTACTTAAAACTTCTGAGGCAAATCAGAGCTGACTGCACAACAGTAACTTCCTATGGTCTACATAATTGTATCAGTTCAAGAAGCGCTCCACAACCGAAGGATACAGTCTGCTTGTCTGGATCCTGCTTTAATCACATCTTGAATATCTTCCAGCAGATCAAAATCTGGTAGCATTAGTGACCTATGCACAGTAATGTTTTGGTATTGATCCTCACTGGCAAGGCTGTTCATAGTACCATCAGTGCCAAACAAAACTACAGCAATCTCATCTTTACTCTCAGCAAAAACCTGAAAACAGAGAAAATACAGGACAAGCATAAAAACACAGGTAGATTCATACACAGTTACGTTAGGCAAACTCCAGCAAGCTGAATTGATTTTGAAACAATGTTAAGTACAGTGGCTTTACTTTTTTAGTGTTACCCTACCAAACAGTTCACTTACTCAGATACAATTAACAGTCTGACGTGAGGATCTCTGGGACAAAACAAGTAAAATTATCTGACTTAGTCCTTCAAATGAGTCTTCCGTCTGGTAAAAATTAAGACTGTTGAAAGATTGTAGAGAAAGACAAAAGTACATTTTTTCTCTAAAAGTTGCTACTTCCCTCAAGAAAAACAGTGACCACTCTAACTGTCACATCTCATCCACAGAAGTACAGCCGGAACACAGAGCCCTGTTACTCCTGCATGAAAACATACTGATTTCTTACTTCTCTCTCATTTATCTTTCTTGCTAGTAAATGAGGAAAATATCTCACAGATGTCATTGCTTCCTCCGTTTTGTAAGAGTTTATCACATGTAAAGTCACACATACCTGTCGCTGCACAAATTTTGTCATAATCTTCTTGGCTTGTTCAAGAGAAGACTCTTCACCAGGGGCAGAGCTGCTCATTGTAAAGCCTACATCTAGGCACAGCACTATGGCCACCTAGAACAGAAAGATAGTACTGAATAAGAAGGTAAAAGGGGTGATATAAGCATAAAAGGGCACAGACAAAACCACATCACTACTGGTTTCTTTAACAACTGTTAATAAGAGGCAGTGGTGGAGGGCAGAACCAGTACAAATGCACTGAACTAAGGATCATTTAATCTTGTACAGTATTATGGGCATCCCACTGGAAAATACAAAAAACTCCCGTACTGCACCACAATCTGTCAAGGGGGACAACTTCTGTACAATTCTGTGAATGTGTCAGGGATCTAAGGGCTCTTCTAGACTAGGAAACAAAACACAGAGATATTTTGGTTGACAAACACAACACACTATATTTGCACAACACAAAGTGGAAAAACAATCTTGTTCCCTAAACTCTACAGTTACATCCACTCCTTGCAGAAAGCTGTAATAGCTGCAGAGACTGCATTAGGTTTAATCCAAGATGACAGCACTCCTGCAGCTTGCAGGGAGAACCAGAATATTTATGCTCCTGGAATTACCTGCAGCATGCAGCTATGCTCTTAATGCTGATGAACTCATTTAGAGGCTTCAATCCTATAAGCAAGCATATATGTTTGCATTTCTGAAATATATATAATGGTGATATATATAATGTTCAATTTTTATTCATAATTGATTTATAAACTAGTATACAAATAAAATAAAATTGCTTCTTGTAATTTCTGTTGCTTGATTCTCGCTAAATTCCTTTAAAGTTCTTCCACAGGCTCTACTTACCTTGATTAGCCCAAGTTAATTTTATCATCCAACTGAATGAAGTAACAAGAGAAATGTAATGCAATTACATCCTGTATCTATAAGAACACGGACTGAAGGCCTGCTTATATTTATGGTCATTTATTAAATACAGATTCTTTAAATATACATTTATTATATGGCCTGGCGGTCTGCCACTAGCTTAAATTACACGGCCTGTAAAAAGTTGGTATTTTGCCAGAGCACAGTAGAGCCCAGCATCACCTAGGCTGAAGCCAGTGACCTTATTTTAAAAATACAAAGTTTATCTAACTCACTAAAGAAGCGAAGCTGCCAAAAGGATATGGGCAACAAATCAGGAAACTGTCATGCAACACAAGATGCACAGTCTGCTTCTTCAAAGCAAAAGGGGTGAACAGAAAGTAAAGGTGTTGGTCTAAGCTCTGTTGCATACAGCTGTGCAAATAACTCCAAGTACCTTTTTTGACCAAAAGAACCTTTTGTCACCTGAACAGATAGTTCTTACTACCAAGTTTGTAAGAATAACTTGCCTAATCCAAGTTATTAGCAGGCCTTGAATTATTTTCTCATCCTCCTTTTTTTTCCAAATACACTGCGCACTTTGCTCGTTCTAACAAGCACTGGTTCAACATCCTGCAGCCTCCCAGACAGGAAAAGAAGATGGAAAAAAGCTGAGAAATAGGGCTCCACAAGTCATCTGGCAGGTTCTACTCAGTCTCAGCATCCTATTCTTCACTCAGCCTTCACAGGTGGCTTATTTGGGAGCCAGGAATTAATTCACAGAATCACAGAACATTAGGGATTGGAAGGGACCTCGAAAAACCATCTAGTCCAATCCCCCTGCCACAGCAGGATCACCTAGATCCAGTCACACAGGGACATGTCCAGGCAGGTTTTAAACATCTCCACAGAAGGAAACTCACCAACCCCCTGGGCAGCCTGTTCCAGTGCTCCGTCATCCTCACCGTGAAAATGTTCCTTCTCATTTGATGTGGAACCTCCTATGTTCCAGCTTACAACCACTGTCCCTCTTCCTATCATTAGAGGACACTGTGAAGAGCCTGATTCCATCCTCCTCACACACACCCTTACCATATTTATAAACATTCCTCTAGCCAGCTAGATCTGCAGAAGCTGAGAGTGGAACTGAGGCTGCACTGCCTTCTTGCCAGAACCTTGTTACCGCTCCCCTGCCAGACTGAGGACCTGCTCTGCCAGAATCAGCACCTGCAGACCCTGTGCTAGTTGCTGTCTTGCCTCAAGACACGCTGTAGTTGGCAGCTGAATTAATTGTGTTGTCCAAAACAGGTAAAATGCTCTTCACAGTCAGCAAGAAACCAAACAAGTTTCAGGAGTGATGAGTTGCTGTTTTGTTTAAGATGGAACAATCAAGAGCGAAGTGCTAACAGCTCTTCAGGAAGACGGTAAACTCCAAGCTCACGGCCTATTCAGGTAGGTGGAATCCTCCTCAGGAAGAGGATAGCTGTCTCTTGTGGTAATTCTCCTCTTCGTGTCTCTTAGCCATCAACCTCTATGCATCTCGGCTGCCACTTCCTAGCGCTTTTAAGATGCTCAGTGCTTGTGACTGTAGGACAGTGCTATCGCACCTGAAATAACGCCAACGCTTATACGGACGGAAAGGGGACCAGACGCCTTTATCTCGAACCCCTCCGTGCTGGAGAAGCACGAGAGCCGAGAGAGCTCCGGCCCCAGCAGCACCGCAGCCTGAACACAGGCCTCGGCAACATCCCCGGAGCTGGACGGGACCTCAAGAGATCATCTAGCGCACAGCCCCAGCCAAAGCAGGACTGCCTAGGGCTGCACAGGCACCGAACAGCCCTGTCGCTCACCAGCAGGACCCTCGCACCCCAAAACAAACCCCAATTTAACATCTCAGTCAGCTGTACTATCGCAGCAAGAGCAATCGTCGTTACCGTTTCGGCGCCTGCACCGTGCTCGCAACCACGGCGGCCTGCGAGCCGGAAATACCGAACCAGACCAGGGGGCACGAGGCGGAGCTGTCGGGGTTCAGGGACACCGGGAGACCCCTAACCCCCCTCGCCCCCCTTTGCTCACCTTGCCGCCGCGCGCCATCGCGCTCGATCCGGGTCGCGGCTCCCCCGGCTCCGCGTCCCCCCGGGAACAGGGCGGATGCGCCTCACGTTCCGCGGGGGCGGCAGCGCCACCTGGCGGCAGGAGGGAAGGAGGCAAAAGGGCGCAGGACGGCGGAGGGTGGGGCTGCGGGGCGTGAGGCGACTCTCAGCCGCGGGCTGGGCGGTGCAGGGTGGAGCCTGTGGGGCCGCGGAGGCGTCCCGGCGTCTTCTGCTTCTGGGTACCTGCCGGCCCACCCCATCAATCTCCCACCGCTCGGGCTCTGCCCACCCAGGGCTCTCCCGCGTTTTCCTCACAGCTTCCACGAATCCCCACGGGACACACCTGCTGAGGGAGCAGCCCTTCTCCTCCAGGACAGGATGCGGGCTGGATGGAAGTGACTGTTACATCACATTCTGCTCATGGATCGCCACTCACTGGGACAGGATTATTTAATTAAACTACATGAGCTTACTCCCAGCTTTAACAAAATAAATAAGTTCTGAGACAAGTTATGTGGCGAGTGATGGACTATCTGGAGAAAAGGAGGCCAAGAGAAGCCCTTGTTGCTGTCTAGAACTGCCTGAAATGAGGCAGGCAGTGGCCTCCGCTCACAACTAACAAGTGAGAGGACAAGGGAAAGTTTAGGATCAATATTTGGAAAAACTCTATTGGAATAGTCGTCAGACAATGGAACAGGCTGCCCAGGGACACAGTGAAGTTGTCATCCCTGGATGTGTTTAACAGTCGTGTAGATGTGGAACTTACGTTAGCATATGGTTACACAGTGGGCTTAATACAGTCAGATTAATGCATGGACTCAATCTTAAAGGTGTCTTTCATCCTAAATAATTTTATGATTCCGTGAAACCAAAGCATACCGATTTTAAAAAGTCTAATAGGTGCTGTGTCATGCACATCTTGGGACCTGTTGGGCATTAAATCAGCAGCAGAATGTACAGAGATTGGGAAATACTTCATCACACGAGTACTTCTTGTTCTGCATTACCTTCCTTGTGTCCTTTGAGAATACAATTACCAGTGCTCTTTCTATTCTGTGTATCTCAAAAACCATATTATTACCTACAATTATTCTCAAAACAAAGTGCAAAGTGGTGATATTAGTGTAGCTGTAAGAGAGTAAATCTCACATGAATACTTCAAAAACCTTGTACCAGGAGACTGACCCTACAAATACAAGTCTTTCCCTTTTATATCGAGTGATGTCTGAAGACAGAAATCCCCTTCCCCTCCTTACTACATCACCATGCTTTGGGAATAGTGGTAATAGAGGGATTTTCTCTTCAAAGCACTTTGCATATCAAAAGAACGGAGCAGCTTGTCAATGCAACAAATACTTGATGGGAAATGGAGACAAAACAACCTGGCTAGCAACTGCACAAGAAATCTGTGAGCTTGTCTTTGTGAATGCCTCTAAAGAGATTCCAGATTATTCAGCTGAAGAAATCAGGCCTGACTGCTATTATTGTTAATCCTGATGTTATCTTAGTCCCAAGGAGTGCTCGGCACAGACCAAAAGCCCCACCTTGAGCTAGCAACCAGTCAATCCCCCACCCCAAGTGATTTCCAACAGACCTTGCAGCCTAGATGAAATGCAAGATGTGGACATAAATGGAATTGGGAAAGGCAGTGAAACAAGATCAATTTCATCAGCAAAGGCTTTTCGGCAGAAAAACATTCTGCCAGGCATCGTAATCAGCGAAGATCTATTTTATGCCAGGGTTGGGAAGTAAAACCCCAATTCCTGACTGCTGACACAGAATGTTGACAAAAAACTCCCCTTCATAGTCCTCTTCTAATCCTAGATTTGATAGAAAAGCTGAAACCCAGGCTTTAGTCCAAACTCTCAGAGCTAGAGCAGTAATTGTTAACATCATTCAGTGAAACCTAATTTGGGTATGAACTAGGAACCTCTGCTTTGCAGGAAAGTTTGCATGAAGTAAGGTATGAGTTAAATTAAAGACACCGGTAACCATGAAACTCCATCTGTGAAATTTCTATACAGTAGTTCTCAGTCTGACATAAATTTGATACCACAAGCCTCTCAGCAAGGCATACGAGAATAAATTCAAACATTCCCTCTTTGCACCTTCATGTGCCAAATTTCCTATGAGCTATTTCTACTGTTCAAAGGAAGAATGTCTAATCATTTCTGAAATAAATTTTAATCCTCACGTCCTTTTTCTTCACCAGTCTGTGCAGATGTCCCTTTCTCACAGAAAGGGTGGTCAGACATTGGAATGGATTGCCCAGGGAGATGGTCGAGTCCTCGTCCCTGAAGGTGTTTAAAAAAAGACTGGATGTGGCACTTAGTGCCGTGGTCTAGGTGATTGTGGTGATGTTAGGTCATAGGCTGGACTTGATGATCTTAGAGATCTTTTCCAGTCTCAATAATTCTGTTTAGATTTGACTAATCTACTCCATCTGGGGACACTGGGGCTTTCTTAGCCTGAATTAAGACTCAAAGATCTTTTCTTGTAAACACTTGTCAAAAGATGCTTCTGATTAATTGGCCATTTCCATTTTGCAGAATGTCAGTGTCTGGGTATAAATAATAAATGTGGGACATTTCTGAGGAATGATCAACAGCGATCTCATTTGCAACAAAGTGAGTCAGACCTCAGTCCCTGGCAGGTTCTCACTCCTTGCTCTGCTTACTCCTTTCTTGGTTACTTTTCTTTCCCTTAGAAAACAAAGTCTGGATTAAGTAAGCAAAATCCTGTGAAAGTAGCAACAAGGGCCCTGACTCATCATTAACTTAACTCAATTCCATTGTAAGGCAGGAAGGAAAATGGCTTCCCTGCTTTGTTACAGGNCTCACCAGGGCAGAGTAAAGGGGGAGAAGAACCTCTCTTGATCTGCTAACCACCCCACTTCTGATCCACAAAAAAAAACCCCAACATTTCATCCAGAAAGCTACAGCTGGGACCCAGCTACTCATGGCAGCTCTGAGCAAAAGTGAGTGGCTCTGATGTAAAAGTAGAAAGATGATTTGGTTTTTTGTTCTTCTTGTGGCAATTTGCTACAGGGTAAAATATTGGATAAATGCCTGGTGAAAAAAGGAGTATCATAGCAATCTGGGATCTAGCCCTATGGTTTTATTGAAATAGATACACAGAGCAGAACTTTCCACAAAAAGAATGAACTTTGCAGTCATTACCTGTTTTACTCCTGGGTTCATACATAGAAGTGGGCACTAGCTGCGAACTGAAGAATTATGGACTGAGTTTGCCACAGAGATAAAACAGGGCAAGGACACTATGACACTGATCAGCTTTGCATTTCTACCAGTACAATCTTGGCAGCAAGCTGAAAGATAAAGCAGACAGAAAATTGGCACCCAACATAAAGCAGAACTTAGAAGCACATCTGTTAGTGTCTTCCTGCTTGGGCTTCATGAGGTACACACAGTTGTCTTCTCCCAAGAGGTCTTCCCAAACACCTGCTTGCAAGCACATGCCAGAACTGTGGTGCAGGCCAACAAAACCTTTTATTATGTCTATTTAGTGATTCCTGATGGCCCTTCCCCAAGAGCTGCAAGCCTAACACACTGTCTTTGCTTAGTTGCTTCTGTGAAATATGCTTGCACAGAAAAAATCTCAAACACCCATTTCACTCTCCAAAGTAAAACTAGTCTTTGAGGTTCTGCTGTAAGTCCACAGGGCTTGTCCTTTATCCATCTATGACTCATGATCCCTTGGCACATTACAAAACTCTGCCTTTCTTGAACTGAAAAATAGTAATCCTCCTAGGGATTCAGCAGCTCGTGTCCCTTGGTCTACCTGCACTGTTCATTTCCACTGTGCTTAGAGTGGAAAGAAATTCTCCAACTAAAAAGCATACAGAAAGCATCATAGCAGGAATTTTAGAAAGCTAAATGGGAATTGTTATGCCACACTGTCCAACCTTGCCTGAAAACACAGAAGGAAAACACAGTAAGGAGAGGTGACGAGTTCCAACAGTAAACTGAACTGGGGTATGTGTCCTCCCGGGCACATTCTAGCTCAGGGGGCTCCTGAACTGTGGAGAAATGGTCAGTCATGGCTGATATACATGCTAATTCAAAGCAGCACATTCACAACTCCTAGTTCCTACCACTGTGGAGGAGACAGGGAATACTTCAAAAGCGGCTTCACATGAAGCTGAGAAGCAATGAGGCTCCCCTCCCAAAAGACAGCATCATTGTTGCTTTTCCTCTTCACTGTTCTCCACCCCAACATCTGAATTTAGAGCCACCTCTTTCCCTCTTTCTCCAAACCGTGCAGTTCATGCACATTTATTGGGCACAGTAAAAATTTGCACTGGCTGTAATAAACCAGCAGAAGCCTCATTTAGTGCTCATTTAGAGAGGAAAAGTACAAAGTCACAAGTCAACTCACTTTTCAACTCCTTTTCCCCAAGTGGTATTTACCTTTTTTATTCTGTCATGATGCTTACATTGATAATCACATCCTCCTGTAACACAGACACACATTGTTCTGCTGCCCATCCTGTAGTTCTCCTATCTGGTCCTTGTTGTTGTTGATGAACAGGGGTCACATTTGCCTAAACCCCTGCATCCTGGTGGGCTTTTTCCTCTTTCTGCAACAATTATGTTTTTATTTCTAATCTTCTCTGCCATTGTGCATGGTGTCACTGCCAGATTTCACAAGCCCATTCTGTCTGCAGCTAAAGTATAAGGGAACGGTGCTCAGCCTGAGGCGGGCACCCCAGCATTATCCGCTAGACATAGCATAGACAAGGTGCTGGTCTCTTCTCACAGGTCATTAGCAACAGAACCAGAGGGAAGGGCTTCAAGCTTCAACAGGGCAGGTTTAGATTAGACATCAGGAAAAAATTCTTCACAGAGGGAGTGGTCAGGCCCTGGAATGGGCTGCCCAGGGTGGTGGTTGAGTCCTCATCCCTGGATGTGTTTAAAAGACGCTTAGATGTGGTGTTGGGGGATCTGGTTTAGGGGTAAACTTGTAGAGTAGGGTTGTTAGTTGGACTCAATGATCCCAAGGGTCTTTTCCAACCTGAACGATTCTGTGATTCTGTGACCTTTGTAAAGGACAGTGTTGCACAGCTATCAGTTATTGAATTGGTTCAAAAGGTTTCGGTCCAGATGAAACCCACGTAGCTGTCAGGAAGAGCCTGCACTGGGTTCTTATTCAATGCTTTTATGTGCCCCACTGTATACTTTAGAGTAACAGACAGAGCCCTTGTGATTGATGACTGTTTCAGATTGCGTAGCTGTAAGGAACAGGGAGGAATCCGATTTTTACGATTGTGTTTTAAGTTGTAAGATTTAAGTTAGTGTCTGCTATTGTTCTTTCGTGGTACTTCCATGTCTCCAGATGCGTTTCTAAGGCAAAAAGAAACAACGCAGTGGGCTTTTCCCCTCGTTTTCCAGTTCAGCCACTGGAGGGTTGATGGATCCCAGTCACCCAGGCACGCGAAAGTGCGCAGCCCGCAGGATGAGGTAGTGGGCTGGGTACCACGCAGGCATCACCTGACTGCAGAGGAATTTCTGCAGGCAGTTACAGCAGAAATTAAACAGTAAGTTTTAGGGGTTCTTTTATATTGTGCTTTTTTTGGAAGTTAAGGCTAAACATTTCTTAACATCTAAAATCTATTAATCTGGATTTCTGTTTAGGATTATGTTTTCATGAGTTCTAAATCCATGGATCAGGCAAAGGGTTTCTGAAAGATGTGATGCGAGGGTCACTCAGCCTTGTATCGTGAGAAGTGAAAATATTTCCTACCACCAATTAACCGAAAACCTGAGGTGTTTCTCTTCTTGAAATAACTCTGGCAGACTTTTCTTGATTACTTGTTAAATTTGTTATAACAGATTCATTTTTTTAGTGCATCCAGAGGAGGGCCACTGAAATGATCAGGGGAATGGAGCATCTCTCATATCAGGACAGGCTGAGAGAGTTGGGGCTGTTCAGCCTGGAGTAAAGAAGGCTCAAAGGGGACCTTCTTTTGACCTTCCAGTACCCAAAGGGGGCCTACATGAAGGCAGGGGAAGGTCTTTTCAATAGGGTTTGTACAGATACAATAACAAGAAATGGGTTCAACCTAAACCTGGGTTTAGGCTGGATGTTAGAAAAAAGTTCTTCAATGTGAGGATGGTTGATTGCTGGAATGGGCTGCTCAGGGAGGTGGTGGTGGCCCCATCCTAGGAGTCATTTAAGGCCAGGCTTGATGAGGCTCTGAGTGGCCTGACCTAGGTAGAATTGTCCCTGTGTAGCAAGGTTGGACTAGATGGCCTCTAGAGGTCCCTTCCGGCCTAGAACATTCTATGATTACCTTTTAGAGTGCTACGAGCAGTGTAGGGTCTGAGTTTCTTTAAAATTATTATAAATAATTTGGCTGAAATGAACTCTAGAGCATTTGGGTTCCTGGAGATTACTGCCACTGGTTCATGTCAGAATTGCTCTCTTAGAAGAAAATTGTGGCCCAGTGACACTGTCAAAAGTGTCAGAAAAATCACAAAACAGTAGAGATTGGAAAGTACCTAGAAAAATCATCTAGCCCAATCTCCCTGCCACAGCAGGATCCTCTAGATCCAGTCACACAGGAACATATCCAGGCCGATTTCAAACTTCTCCGCAGAAGGAGACTCCACAACTCACCTGGGCAGCCCCCTTCCAGTGCTCTGTCACCCTCACCGTGAAGAAGTTTCTTCTGATTTTGATGTGGAACCTCCTCTGTTCGAGCTGACACCCATTGCTCTTTGTCCTATCGTAAGATGACACTGAGCAGAGCCTGGCTCCATCCTCCTGACACCCACCCTTCACATATTTATAAATATTAACGAGGTCACCCCTCCGTCTCCTTTTTTCCAAGCTAAAGAGACCCAGCTCCCTCAGCCTCTCCTCATCAGGGAGACGCTCCACTCCTTTCATCAACTTTGTGGCTCTGCGCTGGACTCTCTCCAGCAGTTCTGTTTCTGTCTTGAGCTGACGGGCCCAGAACTGTACACAATATTCCAGATGTGGTCTCAGTAGGGCAGAGTAGAGTGGGAGAAGAACCTCTCTTGATCTATTAAGATCAAGAGATCTTAATAACCCCAGGATGCCGCTGGCCTTCCTGGCCACAAGGGCACATTGCTGGCTCCTGGTCATTCTGCTGTCCACGAGGACCCCCAGGTCCCTTTCTCCTACACTTGGGGTCAGTCCTCAAGTTATACTCATACGTGGGTTGTTCTTGCCCAGATGGCAGACTTGACACTTGCCCTTGTTGTGAAGTTAAAGCAAATGTTTTAGGAAGAGGTGCTACGTATGAAGTAGATGCCAATAAAATGAAACCACGCCTTAGAAACTGGGAGCAAATGCAGACTGCTTTATCAGACACAGCAAAACAACATTTTACCCAGAAGTCTTGTATTGTCTGCTACTATTTCAGACTGGGTTCTTCAGAAGCAGGATCTCATCCATCTTGTTCTCCATATGCTCTTAGTTTCACAGTCGTCTCTGCATGTCACCTCTCTTTGTGCAGTTAAGTCTTTGTTTACAGCCGGTGACAATCTGGTTGCATTTTCGGCACCTCTGCAAAGCTCTTTCATGCAGCAGGATAGTGCTGAGCAAACTAGCTGGGACAGCTCACTGCATGAAGGATTTCCTTTGTGGATGCACAGGATTAAGCCTTTCGTATCCTCCCCAAACCAGCATCGTTCACGTACGCAGGCACATGCGCACAAGCACGCACATACCCGCTGCTTAATGGCTTAATTTAATCCCTATAGCAAAGAGGTTTGTTTCTCATTCATCCAACCAGCCTGTGGGAGGGGACAGAGCTTTCAGCTGCCAAACAAGGCTCTTTCCAAGCTGGGAGAAAGGATCTAATTTTACATCAGTCTTTGCTTGCCTGCACCTGAACACAGATTGAAATCAGACTAAGAGGGTGCAAGTTTGTATCTTTAAGAGACAGAGCAGTCTGAAAACACTTCTTAATCCTTGCAACGTGGAGGATGGGACATCATGTTTTAAAGATTGTAATTCTTGCGCATCTCATCGTTTGTACAGTTTTGGGGGACAAAGCAGCAGTGCGATGGAGGAGCTGCTATTTGAGAGGAAAGGAGGGATTCAGTTTGGGGTTTATTTATGTAAATTGATGCTAACCCACAATGCCAGCTGATCCGTGACTGACAGGCATAGAGGCAGGGGAAGAATAATTTCGGGTTTTCCTTGACAGTGATGTTTTTTCAGGAATTCCTTGGAGGCAAGGCAAGTCATTGAGATGACAAGTGCTGGTTTCCGCAGGTTTTTGGTACTAGGCAAGGCAGCCATTCAAATCCTTATAACTTTTTCATTGCAATAAATGGCACATTTATCCATCTAAAGAGACTCGATTTTAGAGTAGAACTGGAGTCTCAGGGCAATCCTGCTGTAATCGTGGGGCTAGATGAAGTTACCGTCACCATATTCATCTTTTGCCTTAGAGTCTGTTTTAATATTACAGAATCTCAGAACATTAGGGATTGGAAGGGACATCAAAAGTTCATCTAGTCCAATTCCCCTACCACAGCAGGATCCTCTAGATCCAGTCACACAGGAACATATCCAGGCGGGTTTTAAACATCTCCAGGGGAGGAGACTCCACAACCCCCCTGAGCAGCCTGTTCCAGGGTTCTGTCACCCTCACCGTGAAGAAGTTCCTTCTCATATTGACGTGGAACCCGCTATGTTCCAGCTTACACCCATTGCCCCTTGTCCTATCATTAGATGCCACTGAGAAGAGCCTGGCTCCATCCTCCTGACACCCACCCTTCCCATATTTATCAACATTAATGAGTTCACCCCTCAGTCTCCTTTTTTCCAAGCTCAAGAGACCCAGATCTCTCATCCTTTCCTCGTAAGGGAGATGTTTCACTCTCTTCATCATCTTTGGCGGTGCATAATCATATTGTAGAGGAATCAATAGTATTTTGTAGCTCTACCAATTCTTATTTGGTGATAACCAACAGGTTATTTAATAATGACACTACATGTGACCTGGAATGATACAGCACACAGTATTAAACATTTCACTTTGTTTTACTACATGCAAATATTAGGAATTATTTCTTAGGTCAAGGAGACCTCATTTGAATAAATTAATGAAGGATACAATTGCTTGTGCTTATTAATTCTGTGAGTCACTTTAATATGGTTAAAGTGCTAAGGAAAATGTCCATTATGACAGGAGAATATTCAAGTAATTGCCTGTAATTATAAGGGCAGGTGGCTTAAAATGTGTTTAAATACATCATGGTGAAAGACACCAGAGGACATGTAATGTATTTTAGAAAGGATGCCTGAATAAAAGGCGCACTCCTTGGGCTGGCTACCCAGGAGCTGTTGGATTCATGCCCAGCATTGGCACTGTAAAAGCCATTCAGTTTATTTATTATATTTGGGGTTGTTAGGATTGCAGCTGCAGGTGATTGCGATAACCAGGCTAGACTAAATGCAACTCTATTTGTGTTCTATCACAATGAGCCAATTTGCCGTTATCTTGTAGTAGAAATAATTGATTCACTTATCACTGTAGGAGCAGAAAGACTTTGCCATACATATGAAAATAGTTAAAGGCACCTTGAAATATATTGGTCTTAATATACATTACTGAGAGAGGAACTCGTAATAAATCAGGGCCTGAGGGAACATGTTGCCTGAGAGGTGTGTTTTTATCCTATTTGCCAGGCAGAACATACTGTCAAATTCAATAGTTATCCTTTTTCATCTCCTGCATTTACATTTCCAGCTGGAAGAAATGGTTGGGAAAAGGAGCGCTATGACAGGGAGATCACATCTGGGTAAAAGCTTTGTGTCTCTGAAGACTCCAGGCCAAATTAATCCATGGCTGCAACCCACAACGGGTTTTAGCTGCTCTGTCTTGGGGGAAAGGTTTTACCTTTTAGAACACTAAAAGCATGGGCACTTTTTTAACACAGGGACAAACTCATGGTCGGCCTGACTCTGGCATTCTCTTTATTTTAATGCGTTTTGACAGACTTCAGCTACTGCATAGTGACAAGAAATTGGGAAGACTGACAGTTAATGAAACTGGGTCAGCAAGAAGGATGCACAAGAGAACCTCCAGCTTTGTTTCTCTGGGCTGCTTGTTCATATGCAGTCACACTTCACCTGTTTATGTGAAAGGATGTTTAGGAGGCTTTTTGAACCTCCCGTCAATTTACTTTGGTCAGACACACAACCGTAAGTCTTCCCTTTCCCTGTACCTCAAAGGCAAGAACTGCAAAGGTTTATGAGCAAATGGGCCTGCTACCTCCATCCCACCCTGCAACATTAGGCTCTTCAGAGGAGGTGGGAAGTCCCCAACATACATCTGCAGTGCCAGCAGTCCTGTTCCCTTGATGATGGTTGTGGCAGGCATCACACCAAATCACCTTCCTGCTATCTCCAGCTGTCATGTTAGACGTGGCACTGCCAGTTTGAGGAAACCACCTGCAAGTAGCCTTTTGGCTGCAAGCATTGTTACACAGAAGCTGTTAGCCTTGAGCTAGGACCTTCATTTGGGTTTTCCAAAGATCCACATCTCTTTCTCAGAAGGAAGAAAACGCCAAATAAGTGTTTGTCCTGTGCTAGCAGGAGGGTAGGACTCTAGCAACACAGAGTGTGAGAGTACCAAGAGTGTAATTTAATATTTGGACATCTTGAAGACCTGTATTGATGGATTCCCCTCTGAGTAACAGTAAGAAATCTCAGCACAGTTGTAAATAGCTCCAAGACATAGACCATATTTATGGAGATAAATGTGCTTCCTATTCTAGTATGGAAATGTGTCTCTTCCTACAGACCCTTGAGGCTGAAGTAAAAAAGATCCCAAATCACTGAAATCAAATCAAAAGTTTTGCTTTGTGCAATACGAAGAAAACCCAAAGAACCCAGAGATGTGACGGAGAATGTTCAAAGTTACAGACTTGTCGTCAACTATCAGCGTAGAATGACAGTGTCCATCCCTCAGCACTGTTTTTAACACAAAGTCAAGCACAACCATGAAAGCAACACTTTTCTAAAGCCATGTACATCTTTATTCTCCACCCAGGCCAGCAAGGATGGAAAAAAGGAACACATTTAAAAATAACAATCGGCAAACACACACAATCTTTACTTAAAAAAAACAACATCATCATCCAGGCTAAAGCAGCCAGAAACACACTCAACAATCAGAATAACAGGAATTCCCTGCAGTCTGACAGCGGCACATAAGCAAAAATTACTTGTGAGTTTCTGAAAGCAGGGGTAGAATAAGACAAAACCTTGTGCTTTTTTTCTAGTACAACAACTGCTAATGTTTTGCAGCAGGCAAACCATTCCAGGGGATAATGTGAGAGAGTAAGCTGTCCAGAGTTGTGTTGAGAAAAGTCTGAATAGAACTTTTACAAATAGCACCAGAACTAATCTCAAGCTTAAACTAGCCCCCAACAAAATCAACATCAGAGCACCCTGACTGTGTCAGGAGCAGAGGCAAGCTTGATTAAACGTAAAGAAGTAGAAAACACATGATGGATTGTTCCAGTATATCCCCTAAAATGTGGTCTCCATACCCAGAAGCGTAGCTGCCATGGCAGAGGTACTATGACTTCTCTGACGCTCCTTTGTGTCTACACAGCAGTAAGAGGCACAGTTTTGTTTTTGTCTCCACTCTGGCAGGCTGTTTGCAATCCTGAAATCCTGACAGCAAATCCTGTGGCTCAGCAGACATTTCACATGGCTGTACTGTGTAATGAGCTAGTATTTATCATTCAAGCCCTCTGTAAGCTGAAGGCCCTTTGTGCTACTGACCCCAGCCTTTCGTCTAGCCCTGAACAGCTGCTCTTTGCAGTGACAGCTGAATTGGGTTTTCTCCCTCTGCAGCAGTGCACACTTTCTAGCCATCCTTCCCCCAGAGCTGCTTGTTTGCTGCATGCTGGGGCCAAGATACATAATCCACTCTTTAAATGCCAGCAGCGTCCCTTTACGCAAAGCGTGAGAACGCTTGCCAGTGAGCCTTCCTTCCCATTAATGCTTGTTGAACATCACCTCTTCCCACCCTCGAGCCATGTGGGAGGCTGTGATTTCCATGTGAGGAGTATTAAGCAGACTGGCCGCACTGTCATGCCTTATCCTCAGCTTTTCTGCTAATTCTGAGGCCCACCAAGCTCCCCGATTTAAACACTACTATGAAAGGCATTTCACTGCTTGAACCAGTCCCAGGAATATGTCAGCCTCTTTGAACCTCACTGAACTACCGGCCACTGCCTCTCAGATTGGGTTCTATTTTATGGGGTTCTTTTGCTGGAAGCACGCAATTGCCTTTAAAGACTTAGTAAACACTGAAAGCTGTGCATCAGGAAGGAGCAAACACAGCCTGGTTGTACCTGTGCCCAGGGAGCACCTCAGCTTTGTCAGTGAAGTGTGGGACCAAGCCTGCCCTTACTATTTGGCAGGTACACTATTCAGACCGTTAACCCTTAAGCTAGCACTAAGAGGCTGCTTTGGCTGGACCTACCAGAAGAGGACAGACCAAGGATACAGCACAGACTTATTTCTCAATGGATTGGATGGACTTGTTTATACATCACTAGTTCCCAGGTGTCTTAAACAGGAGAGTCAGTGTAGTCTTAAGCTTATCCTTGAAATGCAACACAAATCATTAGTTCCTGTGCAATCCAGCTCGTGAATGCTGCTCTTCACCACCCTAAAACTAGAGCAGCTCCCTCTCAGGCAGGGAGGCTGGGGAGGTGAAACGCCTGTAAAGCCATGACTAGCTGTGTAGCCTGACTGACTGAACACTACACATTATCTACCTACACGCATGCAAATGGGGGGCTTTTCTGAGCTCAGACTGAGCCCAGACTTTCTAGTGGCATTGAAAAATAAATCATGTTTCAGATGTGTAATTCAGTCCCCATTAAAGGGGACCTCTCTTTCATTTTCCTCATGTCCTCCGTAGTCCAAAACCCCAGCAGTTTAAAAGAACTGTTTTGCTAGTGATTTATTTTAAAGCCACAATTAGAATTTCTTCAGCCTATTGTGGCCACTTCAGCCTGGTCTGGAAGCCCACTAAGATGCCATGGAAAGTTCCAAAAGGAGAGAATCCAATTACGAAAATAAGTTGTGAGGGGAGGAGGATGCACAATTCATTGCTCTCCCGCACAATAAACCAGGCAGTGCATGAGGCACACAGATTTCCAGAGTGGAGGCACTAATGCAGTTTACACCGACACTAACAGACACAGGTTCAGGAATTTCCATGTTCTTAAAGGGAAGGTCCAGCAGTTCTTCCGTAAGAGCAACACAACAAACAGAACGAGTGTTTCAATCAGACCATCCCAAGCACCTTCAATTCCACCTTCCTAAATAGAGGCACCATTGGTCCACACCTGCACTGCAGTGACATGCAAACTGATCACCTTTCCTCGGAGCAGGCATCTCTTCCCTACAATGCAACTGTCTGCACTGCACACGCATCTGACTCCTGTAGCCCTTCCTTAATAGCAGTGCTCCTATCAAGAGATCAAAAGCACATCTGTCCTTAGCACCCATCTGTGGAACTAACATCACCTGAGAGTGCCTGGTGACAGACCCGCCAGGTCCTGTGCACCATATTACAGAGCAAGCCCTACTCTTCCATCATGTGATAGGTGCAATTCAGGCCAGACTAAATCTTGTGCCTTTGTTGAAGGCTGTGCTGTCCTCTCCCAGTGAAAGGCTGGGCGCAACTGTTCCAGAGGTCTGTTTGTCAAACTCTGACGGTGTCTAAGCAGTTAACTTACCTGGAAGGTTTGCTTGCACTTGTTGGAAGGACCAGAAAAGGACCCTTTCTAGGAAAACTACAGGAACACCACACATTTTTAAATTTAGCCTTCAACTCTCAATGGGTTTCTGACTCCTGAAGATCATCTGCTTGGTCAGAGAATTCATTTCACTGGGTCAACAGGTCACTGCTATGACCTATTCTTGAAAAGTAAAATCTAACATTATGGAAGTGGAGTTTTCAGCGTGTACCTCTGCCACCCCACAAACATCCTGAGCCCCATGGACCTGGATTTTCTAACCACTCTTAAAAGCTGCAATTAACTAACAGAGATGACAAATCCTTGGAGAGTCATGCACCTCTCCACTCAACACCACGTGAAGCTAGCACACTTGCATTCTGTGACATTTAAAGAGCACTTCGAGCGCAATATTTTATTTATTGTGTTCAAATATATTTTTTAAGTGTGTTATTTTCTTGATGAAAATCACTTACATATGACCAAAATAGTCAGACAGGACAAAGGCTCAGACTGCTGAGGTCTCAACCCCCTGTGCAGAGCTCTTGCCAGAGAGACTACCTGAGATATTGTCGGAATCTAGCAGCTCGACAATGCTGTACGGGGAGCAATCTTCCAAACCCAGCTTGCTGCAGAGCCAGCCACAGAAGCCCTTCTCCATGTCCCTGACAGCATGCCACCAGTACCCAAAAGACCATGCTACCTGGGCCACAGCGGAGTACAGGCCTAGAGAAAAAGACACAACCATAATTATGATTGGGTAGAAGATGATCAAAAAGGGACAAAAGGTAATCTTGTGCCAAAAGGTCCTCTCTTCATTGTACACCAAGAAGATGTTGTACCATGTAATGGTTCCGTAGTAGAATGAAACCACAAAGGACACGACAAAAATGATGGGAAGACAGATGATGGTCCAGAGGACAATGTGGGGTCCTCTGTCCAGCCCAACATCACATTTCTTCTTCTCAGGTACATCCTCTTTAGGAAGTTCCTTTGACTTTGCTAGTTCCTGCAGCTCTTTGTCTGTTAGTGTGACATGGATGTCCACCATCTGACCCTTCTTCTTTCCTCTGGTGATTGTTCCAGTCAAGGTGACATATCTGCTGTCTAAAGGCATGTTCCAGACACCTATAAACACAGATAAACTCATCTACATTAGAGTTATTATCTATACAAAGAATTCAGTGTAAAACCTCAAAGATTCTGAAGACAACTGGATGTTAAATTAAAAAAAATCAATTAGAGTTTAATTAAAAAAAGAGGGAGCAGAAGAAGCAGTGCAGTATAGAAAGATCATAGAAAAAAAAAAACCAGAAGAAGAGCTAATGAGAAAGAAAACAGAAATCACCAGGAAGATGACTCCAGCATCTGCACTAGGGACAATATGTGAAGGGAATGTGCTGCAGGAGTACATGAGAAAGAGGAGAGACAGAGAAATTGAATCAAAACCAGTATGTCTGTTTTCTCTGTTATCCCCACAGATTTATTCATTAACAGCGTTGACACCTGGGGTGACTTAGATAAATATGAGACTAAGACTCCTGTTCTGGAATAAGTATGCCCACACCTAGAGTTATGCTTGAATAATATTTCACGTTGCATTTCCACTGCATCTCAATCTAAATTCAGTCTCAAAAATTAGAAAACACTTACATACTCTCATACAATTATATGTGCATTTTAAGGGAACTGACTAGCTTGGAAGGAGGTCTTCAGAGGCTTTCAAGAGGTTTCTGAGCAGTTTAAAGTGGCCCATGAAAATAGGAAGGCAGCAGACAAGCTTTCTGGACAGGTGTTTGGATCCTGTGGGAATCTGCTTCGGCTAATGGACTATTCCCATCAAAGTCCTTTTCAGCCTGCACTGCCGACTCACAAGAGGATGAGCAACAGGACCTCTCTCCCACACTCCTTCTCTGCAGGGGTATCCAGGGCAGACATCAGAAGTGAAAGTGGCTCCAAGTGGCCCCCAGGATGACCTCGCTAAATAATCACTCTTAAAGACACAGCTGTTTGCAAACAGAAGACAACAGCAAATCCTAGATAATAAGTAAGACTCCCAGTCAGTAAATCCACTACATTCATCTGCTTCCACCCTTTCGCTTAACAGGCAGTTGTTTTACATATGAACAGGGGCTTGATCACAGCATCGTTGGCTTAAAGCATGCTCAGCATTTTTCTGGGTCACCCCAAACCAGCACATACTTTCAAACCTAAGAGAGTATCAACAGCCAACCTCTGCAAAGAATTGCAGGAGACACCTGAAATCAGTCTGCAGTACTTTTTATTTCAGAGCGTTTTCATGAGACAACTCAAGCTCTCCTTGCCTGCAGCACTGAAGACAACTGGCCCCACAGTAATTTCCATTTGACTTCATTGTATACCAGCTTCAAAAAATGTTTATGAAAGTGAGTGTTCACAGGAATACATACCATCTGCCATGGACTGACCCAAGAACTTGGAACCTTCCTCAGAGCTCCTTTCCCCTCCTTCTTCATCTGCCTGTTCTTCTTCCACCTTACTCTCATTCTCCGATCGATAAACTATTATTGACTCTGGTCGGGACTCTTTCTTCTTCTTTTTCCGTCGGTCCATAGTGGCTTCTCCATCAAAGGTGACAGTGGTTGCCACAGCCCTTCTCATGGTGCCACAAGGAGGGCTTTGGCTTCCAGACTTGCTCTCTTTCTGCAAGGTCTCCTCCATTCCACCGCTGCTCTCAAGCACCTCACTTGACATCTTGTAGCACTTGTTTCTGATCTAACAGTTCCTGCGCTTAGATGTCATTGGCTAAACAATGGTCCCATGGACAGTTTGTTTTGGCGAGATGTCCTACCGCTGACATCCAACCTGTGCACTCCATTCTCAGCCTAAAAAGAGAGAGAAAGCTGAAAAAGTGTCTTTTTCTTACCGAGCAAAAAAAGGAAGTTACCTATGAAGGGTTACTTCCAGCTGGTTTAAATGTCATCTGAAAATTCTTATTACTCTCTTGAACATCAATTTCATTACATGGATACAAGTCTTATAATATCATCTAATCCTGATTCTCAGGTTCCAATTTCAAATATAACAAACCAAAGCTCCTGGAAAAGGAAAGAGTATTAACATTTATAAGAAGAGATTAAACAAACACAGCTCACCAAGGGAGTTTAACATTCCTCTGCAATGCAGGAAGCAAACAGAAGACAATAGTGTTGGCCCACATGCCTTAAAATGAAGAAATTCAACCATAGATGGGAAAAAAATTAACCAATGTAAGGGACTGGCTCACGTGAGAGGTAACTGGAGCGGGACCACTGTGCTCAGCCCACATTACAACTGCGATACCGCAGCCAGCCTTTCTTTGAGCGTCCTCTGATTTCCTGCCCATTGCAAGGATACTATAAAATGTAATCAGCTTATGTCAAAATGAATGATGTTTCAAACCTCACAATTTAACAGTGTGCAGTGCTGTCACACCTTAACAATATCTGATGTAGAGTTGCGGCAGTTTGAAAATCAGCAGAATTTTCAGATGTATAGATTTGTGCTTTCTTGAAGAAAAAAGTTATGTTGCTTCAAGAGGACCCCCCCCCAGTGACCTGTCCTGGGGGAGGTACCTGCCCTTGAGGGATGGGCTAGGTGAGAAGATAAAAGCAGCGAGTGATCTTAGCCCAGCCTCTTTTTGCTGAGGGCTCCTAGCCCAGCACATTCCCACCCACCCTCAACTTCCAGGGTGGTGGAAATCGGGGGAAAGACAGGCCTACTGCGGCTTGGCCCCAGCCCTGGCCCGGCTACCGGCCCCAGGCCAGATCCGGGCACCGCTCCACCACAGGGAGGGATGTGGCGGCTCTGCACAGCCTGACCCTGGTTTGGCAGCAGCAGCAGCACCAGCTTCAGCCCAGACCAGTCCAGAGCTGGCAGCGTGGACTGCAGAAGCAAGACCTTAGTGCTGATCTACCATCTCCCCCCATCACGGAGCAGCCATTCAGCGACCCCTGGAGCTGAAAGAATTCCTCCCGTTCCCCTGGAGCTGAGACAGGAGGAGAGAAGAGAGGGGAAGCTCATGGAACCCTCTCGTCCATGTTTGCAGAGTGTGAGGTGGCCCCTGTTGATGCAGCCATGCGATTGGTCTCCATCTTGGGTCCCGCACGTGGCCGGGGCCATGCGGCCATCACTTCCATCTTAGAGACCACCAATCAGTAGGGAGAGAGACTTTGTCATTTCTGCTGCTGGGCAAAACTGAGGATGCTTTCAAGAATTGGGGAAAGAAGGAGAATACCTCCATGCTTAGCTGAAGAAAGCAGAAGGACTTGAGAATCCTTAAACCCCGGGCATGAAAGACAGAGTCTGGTTTCTTTGTTTGAAAGCACGTCTCCTGCATCAAGGGATGCAGTTTAGGTGCTGAGGAATCAGGCCTGAGCATTGAGCTGGAGAAGCTACGCTGAAGAATTGTCATAGGATCATAGGATGTTAGGGGTTGGAAGGGACCCAAGAGATCATCGAGTCCAACCTCCCTGCCAGAGCAGGACAAAACTATCTAACACAGATCACAGAGGAACGCATCCAGGCGGCCTTGAAAGTCCCCAGAGAAGGAGACTTCACGTCCTCCCTGGGGAGTCTGTTCCAGTGCTCTGTGACCCTCACAGTAAAGAAGTTCCCCCTTGTGTTGAGGCGGAACCTCCTCTGCTGCAACTTACACCCATTGCTCCTTGTCCTATCACAGGGAGCAAGTGAAAAGAGCCTGTCCCCCCCCTCCTGGCCAGCCTTCAGGTACTTATAAACATTGATCAAATCTCCCCTAAGTCTTCTCTTCTCCAGACTAAAAAGCCCCAAGTCCCTCAGCCTCTCCTCATAAGCCATGCCCTCCTGTCCCCTAATCATCCTCGTAGCCCTCCGCTGGACCCTCTCCAGTAGATCCTTGTCCCTCTTAAACTGGGGGGCCCAAAACTGAACACAGTACTCAGGATGAGGCCTCACCAGGGCAGAGTAGAGGGGGAGAAGAACCTCTCTCGATCTGCTGGACACACTCCTCCTAATACACCCCAGGATCCCGTTGGCCTTCTTGGCCACCAGGGCACATTGCTGTGCCATGGTTAACCTGTTGTCCACCAGGACCCCCAGGTCCCTCTCCACAGGACTGCTTTCCAGTAGATCACCTCCCAGCCTGTACTGGTGGAGTTTGTTATTCCTCCCCAGATGCAGGACTCTGCACTTGTCCCTGTTGAACCTTATCTGGTTTCTCTGTGCCCAGCCCTCCAGTCTGTCCAGGTCAATTGAAGACTTCACCAGTCCAGACAGCCGAGGGTGCCGCAGTTTGCAGGCAGGGGTGACACATGAATAACAGAGAGGGTGGTGGTGCTTGTCTCTACTGGACCGACATGTTCCTTTCTCAGGTCTCTAATGTGAAAAAAACCCAAGGACCGATATGACAGTGATCTCCCATTTTATTTGTCTCAGAATATGTGATGGCATTTGTGACACAGTTTGTCGTTTGTGTGCACTAACTTGCTTAACCTTTTCTTCTTCTCTGTATACAGTTAGAGAGTTAATAAACCCTTTTACATTTCCCCTAAGCTATCCATTGTCTGGAAAACTCTATCCGAGACCTCACTGCTTTGTCTTCTTTTCTTTTATCTTTTGTTGTGGTCTTGAATCCACCACAAGGGTGCATGTAAAGCAAAATTTCTTCACTGGGGATAGACTAATAAAAATATTACAATATTGTAAAACAAACCCACATATAAAAAAGTCCTCTGAACGAGCAGGGAGAACAATGGAAATCTTCACAAACCTTTGTAACGAATAGAAGGGCTTGCTTATTTACTAGTCATCCAAGAACAAAACCAACAGCAGTACCAAGCAACACTGTTATGTACAGGAGAGCTGCTTAGGTAAAATCCATCCCATTAAACATGCTTCAAGGCAGACAAACCTGTACTGTGAGTGTGGAAGGTGCAGGACTAATGGTTTTCAGATTTCATAACATTTGAGAAAGTGACTGAGCCAAGTATTCATGGAGTATTTAGGCACAAATCTGAACACACTGAGTAATGTTTTAACACTCTGAAGAACTCTGTTGAACATTTACGTGAAGGTTTATATTTAAAAGAATGCACATGATCAATAATTAAGCTTCTACCTATTATCTGAGTCATCTAACAGAAAACTAAGAAACACAGATATCATCATTTATAGCCCACACAATGCTGGGGAAATTGTTTTACTTGAACAGATGCTACAAAAAGGCTGAATATTTTTAGATTTGGCAGTATGGTCCTGCTCTTCCCACAGATTGAAGATTTTGCTGGTTTGTTTGGAAGAGCTTTATATTTACTGTTTATGCCTCACACACTCACATTCCCACGCACAACTTTTAATTGTATCACCTTAACACATAAAACTCTGTCCAGATGGTTCTATGTTGCTTTGAATAACTCAACAATTCAGCCTATTTTTTGCATTATGGAAATAAATCCTCCCTGGTGATCAGAAGACACATAAAATGCAAATTAAAAAAATCGATGTTTGGCATACCTCAGAAGTCAGAAGTCTAATCCCCTGGACAGCTCTGCAGCATGGCTTGGAACAGACTGTTTAGATTGCCATCTCAATTTACACCTGCCATGCAAAAATGTATGGCAAACCAGACAAAATTTGCAGACAGACTGGAAAACAGCTCCATAAAATACTAAATTCACTGTAAATACTCTTCCATCACTGCAGTATCAGTGTTGTACTTTAGAACTACCTAGAAGCAACTCAGTTGAAATATTCCGTGTTGATCAAGAGAAGCAAGAACAAAGAGGGTCAGTGATGATGAATCCCCAGTCTGGTACACCAAACCCAGGTGACTCAGTGTGGGGGATGTTCAAGATCACTGTGCATCCTCCTCCCACTCTGAAGTCCAGCGTCAACAGAGAACAGAGCAAAACAAAGAAGGGAGTTTTTCCTACAGACCTTTGGGTCACTGGAAAAAGCATCTCATCACCTCTACCCTGCTACAAAAAAAGGCTAAATGAGTTAATGAGAAGCAGCTCCTCCGTGCAGTTCTCGTATTCATCTGCCTGAGAAACGTGACCTTTGCATATCGGGAAGCAGTGTGCAGATAGGCAGTTTTCCACATACCATAGTATAAAAGAGTAGGATATGCAAGAAACTTCACAGTGAAATCTACTGCTTTGCTCTCCACTCCTCTTTTTTAACTCCAAAGCAAACACCATCCGCAGAGTTCAAAGACAGCACGCTTTGGCTCTTAGCATGTTATCATTGGCAGGGCTCTGAGATCTCTTCGCTTCCACTGGAATTCAGGCATGCTTTCATTCAGTGTTTTTTTTTAAATGCTTTTATGGGGAAACAGAATAAAATTATTCGCACTCTTTGTCGTAAATTCATCCAGGAGGTACAACAGGCTCTAACGTACCATAAGAATTAGCAATAAAACTTAATGTTTTACACCTAT
Source organism: Rhinopomastus cyanomelas (assembly GCA_013400115.1). NCBI lineage: Eukaryota > Metazoa > Chordata > Aves > Bucerotiformes > Rhinopomastidae > Rhinopomastus > Rhinopomastus cyanomelas. The sequence goes on along the minus strand of VXBP01006586.1, from coordinate 97,259 downwards.
GAAATCCAAAAATCACCTGATTGAGCCAAATGAGCCCCTTAGACAACAGCAAGATTCCTCTTCCAGAGGCGAAAAGGAGCCTGGAACCACAGAGAAGCCAAAAGCATCACTGCTGGAATGATCTACTAAAGTCTGGAGATAGACAAATTGAATAGGGATTGGAATCACAAAGTTCCTGGCTGTAGCTTCATATTAAGTCCCTAACGCCTTGAAAAGGGAGTGACATGCTAGAAACATTTTAAAACAACACGAAACAGGCAAAGATTTTGTGGCCAGGCTTTTAAAATGTATTTTATTCAGCTGTGACTTTGGTTGGTCTCACAGTACATAATGTCTGTTCTCAGTGTGATGCCAAACCTGCGTCAACTTTGACTACGGCAGGAGGAGCAAGATGATGTCACTTCTGAATCTATCGTAGCTAGGCACTGGGAACGTATTCCCTATGCTCTTCAGTCAGGTGGGCTGCTGATTAACAACCACAAGATGCCCGTGACTCCTGAGGTATTTTGCTATGTCTGATGTTCCCACTCCCACTGCAGCAGGTACTGCCACTGCATATTACCACCATGACTAGAAAAACCCACCTCAACAGCAGGTTATTAAGGGGCGGCAGTTTCTTCTCTTGATCTTAGAAGAGGGCACGGAATGGGCAATGGGAAACAATCCCCTAAGAAGCACCATTTCTGTAGCTGGGTCAGAAGTGAAGACGACCTTCTTTAAGGCACAAGGAGGTAAAATCTGATGTCAATCTGTCTACAACAGAAATAATAAAAATTACCGAGGAGATCTCTCTAATCCAGCAGAAGAGGACACAGTAAGGTAAAAAGCTAAAAGATGCAAGTACATGGCAGATGTTAGGTAGGTGTTTTAACAAAGTGGGTAGGTGTCACTTGATAGAAATGGAAGGCTGTGAAGAGTCGTCCCATCCCTGAAAACTTCCAAATCTGGTCTGGGTATCTTAGCAGCAGTTTGGTCACCAGTATTTGACCAGAAGGTGCTAATGTGGGCAAGTCCTCTGGCTTGTATTAGGGAGCACAAAGATCCCTCCTGATCTTAAGTCTGTTTTCACCGTAGGCATTTATTCTTTTCTCAAGTGTTTCTCCCAATGGAGCAGCTGGGATACCCTCTGCCACTTGGTATAGACCTCCTAGACCACTGCACTTCAAAACACCACCATTAGCCTCATTTGGTGAATCAAACAGCTTCACACCCCAGTCCCATTTGTCCTGGGAATAGTTTCTCCATAGTTGCAAACAAAAAATGGGCTCTTGCAGAACTCAGAGTAGTGTACACAAAGCTTATTTTTTTCCTCTCGTCTTTACATCCTGTTAAGATTAAGGCCCCCAGCATTACACAGCTGTCCACAGCACCAACTCTTCTGCCCATACAGAGACCTTACCCCTTAAAAGCCTTGCTGTGGAGCTGAAGTATGGCAACTGCTGTGCAACTAATATCAGCTACATCTCTCATATTGAGGCACCACGGCAGACAGGAATCTAATAACTGACCGTGGGAGGCAAGGAAAACAAATGGTCACATTTCAGAGATAGAAGGGAGCAGTTTATTAGCCAAACAATTTGTTATTAATCTCCCTGTGAAAACAGATGGAGAACCCTGGGGAGGCGGCTTTGCAAAAAGACTGTGGAGGAATTTTTAGAAGCACAATCTTCTGTTACTACGCAGGAAAGCTACTTCTGCTTACACTTCCCATGACTGTGTTAGTCTTTGCCACATAGAACAGGAGCCTAAAAGCTTGGCCTTGCACCATTTAGGTCAAAGAAAGTTTTCCCCATTTTTTTCTCATGCCTTGATCCTGCTGCTAACAGAAACTATCTGGTTTGAATGCAGACAGGAAGGAAGAGCCTTCCTGCAAGCTAATAAAGGCTTTGATCTTAAATCCCTGCTACACTGTAAGTACCTTTTTTATGATTGCTTATATCAGACACAAGAGGAAAAAATGTAGACAGTAAGCAGTGAGAACCATCAATTTTTATGCTTATAGTAACATAAAATGTACAACACGTCAGAACAGCTGTCACTGTATCTTCACTTGCATCATGCGGGAGTTACCTGCAGAAAATACCAATCTGTGCTTTAGATGCACTGTTAAGTTAGCCAGGATGGGGAAGAAAGAAGGGGAGATTTACTCCAGAGACACATCTTGAGAGCGAGCACCCCAGCCACAGACCCTCCTTTGCCTGATTCTTTTTCCCCATAGCCTGCCTCCCCGTCCCGAAGTCCTCTTGCACGCAGCCCCAGCTCTGATTTTGTGCATGTCCATCTATGTGTTTCTGAGGATCCGGGCTAACCAAAGGTTTGTTGCCAATCCCTAGGATGTTTAAAGAGGCTATTTGCTGGCAGATTACAGACATGAAAACTAGATGGCATCAGATGCACCCAGCTGCTCAGGACAGATCTGCAACCTGTCATATGACAAAATGCACTGATCTAACGCAAGACACGCAGGCCCAGACCCCACAAAAACATGTGGCAAGACCTGTGTAAAACAAAGTACCTTAAATTCAGACCTTATGCTGGGAAAGGGACAAAAAGTAAGGCTTCCTCAACACCTCTGTATTTGTTTTAAACACCTAAATAATAATTGTGCGTGTTCCTTCACCACAACCTGCAGAAAGAGAGGACGACATCTGTCCCCATTTCATGGTGAAACTGCTCAAACTGGATTACACAGTTACTTGAATCTAGCAAATATTCAAGGCTGTGATGAATGACATGTCTTCTAATGAGGTAAGAACAGCCTCTTCCTATCAGTATTAGCATCTGTGCAGCTTGCAGTGAGCTTGACAGGGAGATTTATCTCACTGAAAATAATCCTTTTTCATTTTAGAAGAAAATGAAATGTTATTTTCAACCAGCCAGATTCCCTCATCAGGTTCACCAGGCAGCTACCCCTAGAGGAAAGAAAGTCTAAGGAAGGGGAGAGAAACTACCTCTCATGGCTGTGGCCTATTGCAAGGCTGCATGAAGTGTCTGTATAACAACAGCACGAGGCGTAACAAGAAACACCCGCCTGCGTCACCCCAACAAGGCAGGAAAAAGTGAACACTGGATCTCAGAGACCACACTTGTCTTTCCCTCTCTGCTTCAGAGCTTTAAAGCACTTTCATTTCTTGGAGAGAGAGGCAAGAAAAATGACCATGCCTAGAAGTGTGTTTCCAAGTAGAAACAGACCTCAGGCTGGACTGCTGAAAGCAAAGGAAGGCACTGAGCACCAGAGCAGAGAGGATAACATGGCAAGATGCCTCATGCCACCAATAACTTTATGGGTGTTTGCTAGTGGAGCCCCCACCATTTCCTGCCTTCCTCTCAGGAGCAGAGGATGCTAAATGCTCAAGCTAAAAGCAGAGAACTTGGCAAGCAACACAATCTCTGCAGGTAAGCACTGACAGACCAAAGTTTGTCCCAGTCCTTCTGATTTATCACCTGTTGGCAAGTGGCATTAGTGCCTACACTGTCCCACACTGCTGGACTAATCCCAGTGGCACCATGAGCCAGACTTCCATTGGCCAATGTACACTGATTGTCACTGAAGCTGCAGCAAGACTAGACTTGCTTGGTGTGGCTCACTGGCTCCCAGTGCCATTCTGGGTCACTTAGGTCCCTTCCTCTTCCTGCTCTTCTTCATGAGACACTCAAACACTTGCTGACAGTATTCTACAGATAAAGCTGAAACAAGAACAAAAAAGTAGTGGAGAGAAGCCTTCCAAAGTATCATTAAATTGTTTCTGGATGACATTTTCAAAGGATTTTTTTAAAAGTCAGAGGCATTGTACAGAGTGTCTGTTTTATGAATCAGTTCTTTTTATTTACCTCTGCCATTACGTAACTTTTCCAAATGTCACAGGGTAGTAACTGCTATGTACATCACTGTGACTGGGAAGCAGCAAACTAGGGTAACTGTGCCTTTTTATTTTATATTAAATGAAATGCCTAACTGATTTTCTTGCTGTCGCTCCCTTGTCTCCCTACTTCTTTGTCCAGAAGAAAGAAATTGAGGCAAAGAACTCAAATGGCACACGTGCATTAACTGCTAAAGACAACCAAGGCTTTAAAAAAATGACTTGGAAATGGAAGTTGGTTTGAAACCTGTAAAGCTAACCACATGATTTAGATATGAGGAGTAAATTCAACAGAAGTCCTTTAAAGAAAAAAATTTAAATATGAAAGCAGGCCACCCTGCACTATGAAACTCCAGGTGTACACTCTAATTCCTACCCCATCCACCAGGTCACTGAGGGATTACACTGTACCATAGGAACAACCAAACAAGGCCAGTCCCACCAGCTTAAGCCCAGCAACTTGCCCACACAGCAATGCCCTTAGACCAGGATCAGATACAGCATCAATTTTTATTGGTAGAAGACCTGATTTATCCTTGAAGGTTTAGTGTTAAATGGTATTGAAAGATGCACTAGAAGCTTGTTCCACACATCAGACTGGTCTTGTGCCTCCTCTAGGCAGCCAAACAGATGCTTAGAAGACAATAACAGAGCATGCAGTAGATGAAAGCAGAGTTTTGAGCCTCTCACCTGCTTTTCCAGAGTGCAGAGAAAACACCTTCTATAGAGTGTATGCCTACCTACACATGCAAATAAGAAACACTACGATTTACTGTGTCTGAAGGCTGCTGCAAGAGCCATGAAGCACCAGTGGGGGATGTGGAGCACTCATACTGGTAGCACCACTCTGGATAGCAAAAGACTTGGCCGGCAAGTGGCTATTTCAGCGAAGGATTGTAAAACTTCTGTTTTCTTTCCTAAAGAAATGATGCAGTGCTGTCACAAGAAGGTTTTAGTGCATGATGGACTCTTGTTTGACCTGTACAGTAACTAAAAGCAGGGACCCTGTCTGGGGTTCTTTTTCCTTCCCTTCCTACCGAGAAAATACTTTATCATCTCAGTCTCCTTTCTTTTCCTGCTCTGCTCTGAGCTGGCAGAATCAATCACCACATTTCAGACAAAATGAGAACATACATAAAAACACCTGCAATTTTAGAGAGTAAGAACTTGCACCCATGGAGCCCAATTGGAAAACAATCAGTAGTAAATCCAGTCTGGAAAGCATTATCTGAAAAACACAGACACCAAACTACAAGCTATGTGAGGGTTTTCAGATCAGAGTTTTCTCCAAGTTACACCTGGCTGCAGCCCAGGAGTTGCTGAAGAGCCAAAGTGCACAGAGACAGACCTGGAAGACTCTCCTGGGAGTGATCCAGAATTGCTTAATACATTGCACAGTAAACATAACCTGAGACATTTAGACAGTATCTCCAGCAGCCAGAATTAAGTTGGCTCAAGGGGACTCTTGACGGGATACGGGGCAAATACAGATTCATGATGTCAGGGTTTTAAAAAAACAGCACTTTGAGTTGCAGAGAAGTGAATGCTTCAGTATCATCAGCAAGGTATTAGAGGGCCACGGGAGTATTTAGATAAAATCCATCCATGTACCAATTTCAAACTGTATCAACTCTGCTGAGCGGGGTTTCTGCTTTGAGTATCTCCAGTACTGTTTTAATCACTGGGATGAAATTCCTAGGGATAATGATGAAAGGTTGTAAAATCCTGATTATCTCCTAGTTAGACTGAAATCCCTGGAGATACCACTGAGAGCAAAGCAACTTTCCAGAGGAGAAGTTCCTAAAGAGATTAACTGACCACCAAGCCTGATCTTGAGCCGGAGCTGACAGAAGGCGTTCTGACACGGAAACCAGAAGCCACAAAACAGCTTCTCATTTGCCAGCAAGAGATAATGAAAGGAAAAACCATCACAGGAAAGAATGTACAGGCAGGAGGTGAAAGTAGCTGAGGTTTCCAAAAGGGCCATCTGTATAATCCGACTGAGAGTTTCAGAGAGGTAAGGAAATAGAAACTCACACTGGTTTTCATTTTGTTTTGGCTAAATCCAGGCACTTCTTGCGATAGGTAAAAAAAATGACTGTTGCTACAGTTCGTGCAATTTAGGATCCCGGGAGAAGAAAGTCATAAACCTGGAGTATCCACGAGAGCAGGTTCTGGGAAAGCACAGTCTGCTGGAGTGCAAGCCTGCTTTTTTTCTGAAGGCTGATTAGCAGAAACACCCCGACAGAAAAATAGTCTTTAACCTTAATGTTTTATTTCTGGCACTGAGGTGCTTTTAATTAAATGTCTTCTCTCACCTCCTTGTGAGACTGCTTGCTCCAGGGATATTTCTTTGAGGGCTTGCATCCCACCGAGGTTTCTGTCCTGCTTGAAGCCATCAGTTTTGTCACATCAGGTTGATATTTAACAACTCTGAGGCCTTCCCCCCCCTTGCCAACATGGATTAGAAGCCAAGGGAGGGCAGAGACCCTCTGAAGGACAGAGGCTACAAGGAATTATTAAGACAGTAAGTATTGCTGCCAGGACCTTTACAATATGGCAGCATACCAGACTGGCAGATGTCATCAGCTGAATAGCTGAGACATAGGCTGGTAAAGCACAATATCAGCTTTCAACAAAAGTAGCCTTTTCTGAAAATGCAGAGTTTCCTATTCATCTCACCAAACTGAAATAGTTCATTTAAAGCCAAGACACAATGTGGGAGCTGTAAAAACAGAAAATCCACCTTTTCCTCTTCGATCTATAAATAAAAAAGTAGATTCTGAAGAATGGCATGTGTTAATCCCACAATTCTGAAGGAGCTGACAACCAGAAAAAATCCCCCTATTGATTAATCTTTCTTCCTAAATGTGTCATTTTTATTTTTTAATATTTCAAGAGAGAGATTATACCAAGGTAAAAAGTCCTGTGATTTTTAACTTCAAAACATGCAAATGAAGAATCCAAGGCTTTAAATGCAGGTTTCTTTTTCTCCAAATGCAAGCTGACATATACTGTGGGAAAGAAATGAATCAAAGAGCTGTCTAATCAGACACTATTTCCTGACACATAAAAAATTAAGAATCTCAACACTGAGTTTATAGAATAACATAAATATGTAAGAAGAGCCTTCTGCTTACGGAATTTACCACTTTGGCTGCATGTGGTGACACATCAACATGTTTTAATGCTACCAGTAAAATCAAATGAACATTCCTTTACAAATAAGGAAGTAGGCGCATAGGAGGATTTAAATCTATTTTAGTTAATAAGATTTTCTTCTTTTCTGCTTAAATAAACTTGAATTTCAACTGCTTGGGTAGAACTGATTCACACAAAGGTACACTTTGAATCCTTGGTTCAAAGGCGACAGACACGACGGTGAATAGAAGCCACTGCCTTGCTGAAAACATCTGCGAGCACTGGCTATCTTGGCTCTATTCTTTGTGGACAGATTTTGTGCCAGAAGGGACCACCACTCATTGAGTGCCAAGGAATGGATGTCTCCTTTTCTTACCTCCTTATTCTCTAGTCTACTCACCTTTCCCTTTTTCCTCCCACCCATCACTGGCCGAATCTTAACTCATGCTCAGCCTCACATTTTTGGCATTTCAGTGGATACTGAGAAATTCCAAAAGCCAAGCCATTTATCATGATAGGAAACAAAAATCATTTCTTAGTACTCTCTGGAAAGAAGACTAAAATTAAGCAAGTCATGTGAGCAGCAAGGTCCATTGGGTTTTTCTTGGTGGCCTGCAGCTCAGGCAGTATGGCTGGCAGACTGGAATATGAAGATCTAGTTCACTAGCATAGGTGGGTGCTCATCTGTGGGATTAATTAACAATCGCTTTGATACAACAGGCCTAACATATGTCGGGCACCCAGAGACAGTTAATGGGGCTCTGTGGAGTCTACAGATTGTGGAAGATCATTACAGAGGGAGAAAAACTCTCGCAGTGTCACCCACAGTTCTTCATGTTTTGCCTCCATAAAGTAATACTGTGGAAGACCTTAAAATATTAAGGTCTTCTACAAATATTAACCTGCCTGGAAGGCAACTTTGTCTAACAGTTGTCTCACTGGCCGAAGTCACCATGCAGAAGCCCATTCATTCCTCTCTCGTCATCCTTTGCTGAATTAGACTGGAGACACCATTATCTTCCCCATACCTCCCGCCCCATTCCTACACATGAGCTTATGTATATCCTTGTGTGTGCTCCGTTAAAATAGACAGGCTTCAGAATAAAGATGTGCTCTTACAATTACCTTTGATTTAAAATATTAAGCCTAGGATGTGTTCTGGGAAAAGTAAATACATTTAGTAAGGGAAAACCAAAACAAACTCAATGATTCTCCCACTTTACGTGTGTTTTAAAAATAATTCTCTCTTGTTGCATTATGCATCTCCTCTAGGGCAAAAATAACAGGAGAAAATTGAGAGAGACTTTGAAACATCTCCCCTACAGAGAAGGACTGAGGAGATGCTTGGAAAGACACAACACGCACCGTCAGTGCTGGTTAAAATCACCTGCAAGGACAAAGATGCTCTGTCACTTCGCTGCAAGATGGAAAAGAAAATGATACTGCTTGTCCTCTGTGGCAACTGAATCACTGATTCTGAGCTTATGAGTGGAAAATTTACCTCAAAAACAAATATAAAGGCACTTTAGCACAAAATGGCCATGTTAGGGACATGGTGAAGAGCATCGCCTCAGCCTTCACGGCCCGTTCCTATAGAAGTCCTTGCCTGCGGAGCAGATTCTCCATCCGAAGGTCCCTAGCAGACGCTAGCCCCAGACGCTTCCCTTGTTCTCGCCGACAGCTCCGGAGCGTTCCGCTCACCGTTCCGGGCCAAGCTGTCTGCCCCAAGCTCCTGCGGGTCCCGATGCGGTGAGGAAAACCCCGACACCACCACCGCCCCATCCCGCTCCCTGTGCAGCAGCTGAGACCGGGTATGGGGCCGGGGTTTGCCTATACAGTTAGAGGGTGGAAGCGACCCCGAAGCAGCGACCCCGAAGCTGCCACCCCTTCCCGGCGCTGAATGCGGGAACACCCCCGCGGAGAAGCCCCATCCTTACCTGCACCAGCGCAGCCCCAGCACCGCCGCTCCCGCTCCGCCACCTCCCACCCGCCGCTCCCGGCGCTGAGCCCGGCTCGGGCGGGCGTGCCCGCGCGTCACGTGGTGCAGGGTGGCCGCTGTGCAACGAGCGGGCAAGATGGCGGCGGCGGTCAGAGTGTTAGCGGAGGGGCTGTTCAGCGGGCGAGTGGCCATCGTCACCGGCGGTGGCACCGGCATCGGCAAGGCCATCGCCACTGACCTGCTGGGCCTAGGTGGGCACGGAGGCGGGTTAGGCGTGAAAGAAGGCGAGGGATGGGTCGAGGGTGGCACTCGGTGTGAGGCGTTTGTGGGAGGGATTTCACAGGGCACGGCGAGGGAAGGGAGTTGGGGCTGTTGCGGGGCTCTAGCTTCTGACCTGCTGGAGCGGCCAGTGAGGTTGTACTGATCCAGACCCTTTCTGCCGTACTCCAGCGAGTTTTCACCTTGCTTGCCTGGAGGGTCTGTCTGCTTTGGAACTGGTTCTTGCAGAGCGCTGTAGGTTTAGAAGTGCTGTTGAGAGAGCCGGTGCTTAGTGCTTACCACAGGCACGGCCCAACGCTCCAGGACATTTTTCGAGAGCCTTCGTTTTCGTGGAGTTTCTTTGCCCAATGGCTGCAGAGAAGTGGTAAAATCTGGAGTGAAAAGAGTCTTCCGAGTCATCCATTTCCTTCGGAAACTTGTGCCCTATTCCGCCAGGCCCTGTCAGAGAAAGATCTGGCCGTTCTTTGAAGAAAACTAAGTGAAGTAGTGTCAACTTACACAGCAGGTATCAAGTGTTACTCTGTGAGTGAGAATGTCCCCCTCCATCAGTTGGTGTAGGTGCAGCAGCATAGTTACTCTATATCTGTGCATGTTCACATAACCACTGAAGATGATCAGTGTAAGAGCACTGCTGTGCTTCAGTAGTCAGTGTTCCTGGGTAGTGGTGTTTCCCACCTCTGTGCCAGTCAGTGGTTTTACAAGTTTTTGGGAGAACTTTGAGACTAGTATCTTTACATAGTTTGTTTGAAGATGGCCATTGATTGAAGGAGAAGCTGTCATTCCTAGGGTTATACAGTGCACCTTAATCCCTCATCCAAGCCATTAATGAATATATTGAATAAGACTGGTCCCAGTACCGACCCTTGGGGGACTCCACTTGATACAGGCCTCCAACTAGACTCTGTCCCATTGACCACTACTCTCTGTCTTCTATCCTGCAGCCAGTTCACGATCCACATCACTACCCAGTCATCCAGTCCACACTGCCTCAGTTTGGCTGCAAGGATGCTATGTGAGACTGTGTCACAGAATGACAGAACACCAGGGATTGGAAGGGACCTCGAAGATCATCTAGTCCAGTCCCCCTGCCACAGCACAGTCATCTAGACCAAGTCCAGGCAGGTTTTAAACGTCTCCAGAGAAGGAGACTCCACAACCCTCCTGGGCAGCCTGTTCCAGGGCTTTGTCACCCTCACTCTGAAGTTCCTTCTGATTTATACAGAAACTCCTGTTTTCTAGCTCACACCCATTACTCATGGAACGACAGAACATTAGGGGTTGGAAGGGACCACAAAAGATCATCCAGTCCAATCCCCCTGCCACAGCAGGATTCCCCAGAGCAAGTTGCACAGATCAAGTTGTCAGATGCCTTACTGAAGTCAAGACAGACCACATCCTCTGCTCTGCCATCATCTGTCCACCTAGTTATGCCCTCATAAAAGGCTAATAGGTTGGTCAAGCATGACTTCCCTTTGGTGAAGCCATGCTGACTGTCCCTAATGACCTTCTTGTCGTTGATGTGCCTAGAGACAGCGTCTGAGTTCCCTTCCAATCCCTAATGATTCTACGATATAGTTGCAGTACTTCCTTCTGGAAGAATTAAATTATTTTTTTAATGTAATATTTTTTTTTTAGTTTTATGTATAGTTTCATAAGGTAGTCCGAGCCAAATTGACAGCTTGCTGCTCCATACTCCTACTATTTATTTTGAGTTGATTCTGGCATATGTTTAGTCACATGAGAGGCCAAATTCCACTCAGTAAAACAACAACAAAGTAAAATGAATGACTGACAAAATGTTGGATTTTTATTTGCTTGGCAGGTTGAGCGTGTTGAATTGGTTTATGTTAAAGCAGATGAGCAGCAGAGCTGGTATGAGGGATAGCTTCTGTTGCGATGCTGAGATTAGGGAGGGAAGGAACTGGAAGAATGAACTCCTTGCGTGCTTGGCAATGGAAGCTAACCATTTGTTTATCTGGGATAAACCTACTGGATTGGCAATGGGTAGTAGTTCAGTACGGCCTGTTTTAGCCTATGTAGTGCCACTTGCTGAAGCCTTAAAGCTGTCCTGAGTCTGCTGGTGTGACAAAAGAAACTAGACTAGTTGTAGTGTTAGTGCTTGCCATTAATTTAGCATTTTTTTTGTGCAACGAGTTCTGCCTCTGAATGACAGAAAAAATAAAAGGAAGGCTCAAAGCTCCTGCCGAGCTTTTCCCTCTCAAAGCTAGGATTCTATAGTATGGTGGTGGTGCCAAGGGGGAGCCTCTGTTCCTGCTGTCTGTCGTGTGTAGATAGGAATTAGTCTCTTATTCCCCTCACATTCTAGGGCACAGCGTTACATTTGCTCACCACTAGTCACAATTGCAGCCAGACAAACAGTAAAACTATTTTTGTGGTTTTAGTACCAAGTAGGTTTTTTTTTCCAAGATCAGCTGAACACCTTTAAATCTCGTAATTGATAAATGAGGCGACTGTGAGCAAAGACAACAAAAGTGATGTATGAAAGCTACATTGCTGAGCCTGCAACTCACAGGCTATCTTCCCTTCTGCAGGAAGGAGAGGAAACCTTATGAACATTTTTTTAAAATTTTTTTTTGATCCAACAAGTGGGATCTTGTTGCTATGAAGCATCTGACATCAATCATTTCTCCCTCTTGTGAGAACTTAATCACTGTATCTTTTAGTCAATGGCTAATATACATCATACAGAATACCTCCATTTTGTTACTAAAAAACTAGCATAAATGTAATTTTAACTATGTTACCTGAATGATGTTTCATTTTGTCTCTACAGGTTGCAATGTTGTTATTGCCTCTCGTAAACTGGACCAATTAAAAGCTGCTGCAGAGGAACTGAACAATAAATTTGCTTCCACAAGTCCTGCCCGAGTGACTCCCATACAGTGCAACATTCGCAAAGAAGATGAGGTAAAGACTAGCCATCTTTTTTCTGTGGCTTAACCTGTCACAGCGTGTATATAAATACTCCAATCTCCAACAGTCTTCCTGGACCTCCTCAGAAGATGCTTAGATCAGGGGATGAGTGCCACAAAGCACTGTTAATTAAATTCATCTAGACAGAGATTTGCTTTCCAAGGGAAGACTATTGGTTAGAAGCAAAAAATATTTTTCAGGCTGTGTGTATTTCAGGTATTTCTGGGAGAAGCAGACTTTGGAACTGGCATGTTCTACAGCTGGGGCAGAGCCCACTTGGCATAGTTTTGTGTCACATTTCTGTGGCAGCCATGAGGGATCATTGGCTTGTGAAGATAGAGATGACGGGTTAGTTTCTTCAAACAGAAACACAATGCTTGAGACTTGACAGAGGTGTGTTCTGCATTGCCAGTTTTGTGTGTATTAAAGCAAAAAAAGCCCCAACAGATATTCTTTTCAGCCATGTTTTGAATTTTGGTTATAATTTCAGGTGTGCCTTATTACAAAGTTCATACTGTAAAATATTTATAGTGGTGGACTCTCTTTCCTGAAGAAATAAGCCCTGAGGCTGTGCAGTATGTGCAGGAGCCTCTATCAGGTTTCTCCTGCCAGTGGAAGTTCTAATAAGCCATTGTCATGTCATATCTGCATCTATTGAAGAGAAGGTTTGGAGGAATAAGGTAGATTAAACTTCAGTTTTGAATTTTTTCTCTCACTCAGTCTTATAGCTTGACTTACTTTAGTCTTCCAACTATTCTTCGTTCTGTTGAAGTCCTTTTTGGAAAAAAAAAACATTATAAACATTTTAGAAGTCTTTTGTGGAAGGTTTTAATAAGGAATACAGTCATTGTTGCATGGTAGCTTAAGAACTTAAGTGTTCCCCCTAAACAAATATTTATCCATTCCAGATGCTGATCTGTGAGAGCAGATATTTTTATTGGTTAGAGGTATCTTGTGGTTTTTGTTCTTTAGCTTTTGGTTTCTCTGGCTTTGTCCTCTTCCAGTAGTTATTCAATGCTGAGTTTCTCAAAGATTGCTAAATCCTGGTCACTTGTTACTTAATTTCTAACATTATTATTGGATCAGAATGTGGCTAGCCTTTTGAGCTTTTAAATTTGTGGGAAGGATGTAATTTATGCTAAGGCACATAGAGTTTGTAAATTGAAGGTAGATAAACTCAATAATTAGTAATTAACACATGTTTCTGTTGGCAGTGGAAAATGGGGTGATAGGACATTTAAACTTAGGTCTTCCCTCCCAGAAGAAACAAGACTTGTACAGATGTGGTGGCTCTGTTTGCTACTCAGTAATAGTTTTACAACTCATTGTCTGATTTCAGCTTAGTACATCATTGATTTAGCATATCATTCTCTTTGACATTTCACTGAAGCCCTTTTAGGAGTAAATCTTTCTCTTCAAGGAAGCCACTGTGATCACCTGTAGGAACAAGCTGCCTGTTCTTACTGTAGCATGCTTCTTTATCACTCCATTTCCCATCAGTTATTCTGCATCTCACTAAAGGCCCCTATGAATTTGGTCCTGGTTTTAATTTTGTAATCAAGAAAACTGGAGGAAGGGACTTAGAGCAGAGATCTAAGAAAGGTGAAAGTGCTTTCAAAATTACCACACAATTTGCCTTCTGTTGCAAACCTTAAAGTAGCTGGCCTGCTTTGAACATCACACTGTTTATTCCTCTTGTCCCAGTTTGGATCAGTGAAATTCAAGCATCACAAAATTCTTCCCTCATATAGTGCAGTACGTGTGTAAGAGCACTTTCTGGCCTAAGGAGAGTCAAAGAATGTACAATGAATTAATTGCTATAGAAGCTTGATGGCAAATATCCTGGAAATAGCTTAATGAAGTCACACTTCTACGTCTCTTAATAGCTGTCCTTGGAGGCCTTCTTGCTTTTGAATGAAGCTTACCTTTTGTTTAATGTGCAAGAAATAATCTTACTTGATAGAGGATTTTCAACCACTGCATAACCTGTCAGATTTCTCTCATGAGTTTGCTGCTGCTTTTGGCTAGTTTTCCATTGAGTGTTTCTGAAAGGATAATAAAATGGGTTTGTTTTTAAAGAGGGAACAGTAGAGGGTTCTTGGATGCTGGTAAAAAAGAGCAACTGAGGTTTCTTGTCTTCACGGGGCCTTATCTTGAAGCACTAATCGTGTACCTATCCTTTATCCTGTGTCAGCAAGTTCAGTCATCTTGGGCACGCTATTGTCTAATGTTTCTGAATTGCAGTCACACGAAAAGGGTCCTTATTGAATTGCTGCAATCTTCTCGCTGTGTCCAAAGTGCATGATTTATTTCCATTCTTTATCAGAGGAACATCCTAAACTGTGAGCTTTACCTTGTGCAGTTTTGCTTTGCTTGCAGAGAGCCTTTAGCAGCTTTTTAATAAAGTTCTTTCTGTGTTGATTTTGAATATTTGGAAACAGAAAATAATAATCTTTAGTTATGTGATTTAAAAGTATTGTACCTAGCAGACCCTCTGTCTTACTGTGATGTCACTGTTTTACCGTAAATTTACTGTCTTACTGCTGTCACTGTTTCCTGTAATTGGGAGAAGCATGGCAGTGATGCTTTCCATAAAACACAGAAGACTTGGTGACGCTACAGCTGGAGCCATCTCAGCTGTCACTGCAGACCCTGCAAGCTTTTGCTTGCTTTTGGAAAGCAGAACTGATATGTGTTTGTGCGGTTGGGTTTTTCTTACTGCACTGAGAATATGGTGTGACAAGAATGAACACCAGAGTCTTAAGATACATTTTGAATTGATGTGTTAGACTATGGTTTGTCTACCTGGTGAAAACTTGTTTGTAATGTATCTTCTCTTGATTTTTCTTCTGTTAATTTGACATTTGATGCTTTTTAGTATGGTTCTAGCATTTTCCATTTAATGGTTTTTTCCTCAGCCTGAAGAGCTTTAGTCTGTTCAGGAATTCCATTTCTCTTCTGTAAATGAGCCCCGTACTTCTGTGACTTAGAGAACAACGTTCAAAGCAAGATTCTCCAGCTGGCAATGAGAACAGTTCGATGTTGCGGAGCAAAGCATAACTTTTGCCGCCCAGTCAGACATAACGTACTTTTCCCTGTTTGTGACCAAACCCAAAGTTTTTGTGGTGTGGTGGCTCTCACCAGTCATGGGTTTGGGATTGCTGTCCCAGATTGTTTGGGGTTTTTTTTCCTCAGATCCCACAAGCTGTAGTGACTGTTGTGAGAAATAAGAATCCATTCAGAACTTAAAAGATGATGAATGAGGTATCAAATTATTTTCTTAAGGCATTTGTCCTCATCAGGCATTAATTTTTAAATCAGACTTCAGCCACTATACGCTTGTTTAGGTTTTCTTCTTCAGAGAGGTACATCCTTACAGGATCCATACTGTACTGTTAAACTACCCTTACTTGTTGGGAGCAAAGGCATCAAGGCAGCTGTTAATGAGATTAAGCTGGTAATGCTCTTGGTGAGATACAGATCATGCATTCCTCGTCCTTTTATTTCTGATGTTTTCTATTGGTAACTCAGTACAGAGGAAGGCTGGTGGATATCCTTCCCCATGGCAGATCTGTTGCAGCAGCAGCATTGCCTCTGCTGATTGTTTTGGAGGGGGTGGGGCTTGTGTGTTTTGGTTTCTGTTTTCATGGACTCAACTCAGTCTTTCTTGGCCAACTAAACCTGTCATACCAATTTTCCAGCCCCTCTGAAGGTCAGTACCTCCTATTTACATGTGCAAAGGGTATGAGAGAGAAAATGCTGACAATGAAATTTGGTGTATAGCTTAATCAGCATATCACACAAACAAATACTGTTTCAGGTAGAAGCTTTGGTGAAGGCTACGTTGAGTCTGCATGGGAGGATTGACTTCCTGGTGAATAATGGAGGGGGTCAATTTGCAAGTCTTGCTGAAGACATCCGTGCAAAAGGCTGGAATGCTGTGATAGACACCAATCTGACAGGGACCTTCTACTGCTGCAAAGCAGGTAAGTTTTGTTAATTTGTTTTGTTTTTACAGCAATATTGTAAAGTTTCCCTACCTTCTTTTTTCAAATACTTACCTGGCAGTTTTTATTTTTTCTCATCCAAAGCCTTACATTGAACTGTAAACTACATTTAGTCATGTATGCACACATATATTTAGGCATCCTTCTAGTTAAGGCCAGGTTTGGGGAGTCAGTTCACCTGGATTCTTACTGAAGTGGTTTTCTATAGTCTTTTAGCTTCTGGAGGCTGTGTTCGCTGTATGTAAAACAGGAAAAGATTTTAATTTAATTAAGATTATAATTTAAATTGAAGTATGATGTATGATTCTCAGATTCTCCACTGGGAATGTGGAAATGAGAGTAACTTACATAGAAGCATGAAATCTTGGTTTCCACCAAAAGGCTTCTTGATAAACACTGAGCCGTACCTGGACAGTGCCTAGCATCTCACCAATCTACAGGTGAGACTGTGGGTTGCTCATCTAAATCTACACAGGAAACGTGCAATTGGAGCAAAGACTCTAAATTTGGCATCCAGTTGGCAAGTTAGTTTGTATGCATTTCTTCTGGTATTTATAGGTTATCTTCCTCCTTCATACAGTGTACAATGCCTGGATGAAGGAGCATGGAGGAGTCATTGTCAACATTACTCTTCCTGTGAGAAATGGGACTCCTGGAATGTCGTAATATATACTATATTTTTACTTTTTTCTATGTTTGTCACTTAGAAGTACTGAGTGCTCCTAAATATTTCATGTTAGAAAGATGGGCACTAGGCATCAGCAGAGTGTAGAAATGTGGCAGTTAGGTTAAAAAGAACAATAGTATCACTTAGCTCTTTGTGTGGGGATCTCTTTATTAATTCAGCAGAGACTACAGGAGTAAATGGCAACTCTGATCTGTGTCAACTTGTTTGTAAGAAACTGTGAAGCAAGACCTGCTGGTGAAGCTTTGGCTGGAAATGGTATGCTAGTGTGAATGCTTTTACAGCTCGCGATGGTGTAATTAGCTGTGGGAGTTGGATTGAGAGTAGGGAAGTTGGAGGAGTATTTGTCCGATGTTACCAGATTTTGGCTTTGTCCTGCAGGTTATGTAATGCCTGCCTTTCCCATTTTCCTTTTTACTCTTACTTGGTAACTATCCTTTTTTGGAGAAGATCTTTAACGCAAGTAATTGGTTCAGTTCGGTCTGCTTCTTTCTTGAATGGGAGAAGACTCAGGCTGCAAACGTTTTACCATGTTTGTAGTTCTTCTATTCTGGCACAAATGAAGGTGAGCAGAAGTCTTCTCATATAAAACTTTTCCTCCAAAAAAGCTCCAGTTTGTTGAAAGAGAAGTCACTCTCACAAAATTACTTGTCTTACTTTCTTCTTAAAAGAAGTTTTGAATTTTTCAAAATGCTGCATTTTGACAGTTTCTTATTTGAAAAAAAATCTGAATGTTTTCTATGAAATTGTCTTTTTTAAAATTCGAAATTTAATTTCTGTTCAAAATCTAAAACTAGAATTTGAGTAAATGTTGTATGAGCTCTCCTAATCTCAGAATTAGGACTCAGAATTGAGATTCTTGAAAAGTTTTAAGGAATAGATTATTTTCTAGCTAGCTTGTTTTTGGCAGTACACAGTAAATTTAAGGATCCACAGGGTGGTGCTGAAGCTACACATGTTTGAATTTTGCCACTGGTTAAATCTAGTTGACTTGTCACTGCAAATAGGCTGAAGGTGTATTTGAGAGTTGAACCTAGAAATAAAACAATGGGAAACATTTCCCAAATAACAGTTGTGTATGGATGTAGATGGATAGACAAAAACTACTCTCAAATTAAGTCATTGACTTGATACTTGTTTTAGAAATGTATATTGAAGAAGACGTGGCATCTGTAAGATCAGCCTCCTCTCTTATCACCTGGTACACTTTTTCATAAGCACCAATTTTGAACACAAAACCGGTCAAGTTTATTTGCTGATAGTGTGCCTGGAGATGATTTATTTCTGGCCTAAACATATGAACAAGTTAGGTTTTCACGTGTTTTTCTTAAGGTTTTTTTTTATTTCATTCTTGGTATTTGGAAAGCTGTTGTATCTGCCTCCTCTTACGTCTGCTTTGCTAAACTAATGAAATTCTATTTGTTTTCTCTGATTGCCTCTGTTTGCTGTTAATCAAAGCAAAGATTTTTGTCTCTGATCAAACTTGCATCACTTTAGACTATTTTCCTATAGCAGCAAGGCATATGAGATCACTCTGCCTATGGTTACCTGTATCTCTATCTACCTGTAGTAATTTGAAAATAGTGGCTTGTTTTATTTGTGTTTGTCAGAAGATCTAAACTATTTTTCATATCACTGCCCTTTCAAGTGTTGCTTTACCTGTGCAGCCTACCTTTTGTAATTTTACACAGGCTGAACATTGCCTCTGATTGTTTTGTTATTTTATAAGTCTGCTTTTGCAGAATAATGTAGCTGATCTCATGTCCAGTTTGGGAAGAGGTAAGCACTTCCAGAAATTACAGGAAATCATAGCACAGCTTCTTTAAACAGTGGAGCTATGGTCAAAGTTAAAAAACTAGAAAATTTCTCTCTCACTCACATGGCTGATCCAGCCATAGAAAATCATTCTTACTGCCCTAGTGAAGCTGTGGTAATTAATTTTGGGCACTGCTAGCTGAGGTAAGAGATGCTTCTTTTGCTTGCTTTTCTCATTAGGCACACAGGAGCTGCAAGAGCTGGGGTGAATAACCTAACCAAGACTTTAGCTTTAGAATGGGCCCACAGTGGAGTAAGAATCAACAGTGTTGCTGCTGTAAGTAATAGCAAATGTTCTGATTAAGTTTAGCTGTCACACATGTTCATGTTTAAAACTTTCAGACTAAAAGGGATTTAAAAATCTATAACCTGTAACTGTTGGTGGATTACTTATTCAGAATTCCCCTATCTGTACCTCTCAAATCAGTTGACAGTGTTTTTTACTGTTTGCAAAATTGCTTCTGCTTTCTGCTTGACTAGGCACTATTGCTTTTTTTTTTTTAAGATTCATTTAGTTGGTTCCTAGGAAGATCTTTCTAGTATTTCTGTAGGATGTCTGTACAGCCTGTTGTATCTCAAGTTCTAAAATAGCTGGCTTACTTTCTTTGGTAAAGCCTGGAGTGCTTAATGGCAGATGCATGATTGTTTAGGTATGGGTGTCTGTGAGGCATATATATATATATATATATATACACACATATATATGAGAGGAACTGTATACAAAGACCTCTAGTGATAGGACAAGGGGCAACAGTTTCAAATTAGAGAAGGATAGATTTAAATTGGATTTTAGGAAGAAGTTCTTTAGCATGAGGGTGGTTGAAGAGGTTGCCCAGGGATGTAGTTGAATCACAGAATTACTGAGACTGGAAAAGATCTCTAAGATCATCCAGTCCAGCCTATGACCTAACAGCACCACAGTCAGCTACACAATGGCACTAAGTGCGACAGGTGAGGCTCGACAAAGCTGTGAGTGACTGGATCTAGTTGAGGATGTCCCTGCTCACTGCAGGGGTTTGGACTGGATGACCTTTGGAGGTCCCTTCCAACCTGAGCCATTCTGTGAGTCTATGTGAATGTATTTTTCAGTCATGCTAATTTTATGCGTTTTAGTACATGTCAAAAGAAGTTGCTTTGTCCCTTTAAGAAGTATTTGCTAATCTTGTTACTATAGCAGTAACATCAATCCACATTGTCATTAAAGTAATACTTTCACAGAATCACAGAACATTAGGGATTGGAAGGGACCTCCAAAGGTCATCTAGTCCAATCCCCCTGCCAGAGCAGGACCACCTAGACCAAGTCACACAGGAACACATCCAAACGGGTTATGTCCTTTTATCACCTTTATGGATGCGCTAGGTCTTTGGTAACCATGCAAAACTGTTACTACTTCATGGCAGCAGACTAGCATGTAGGGAATGGGTATTTAGAAAGGGCAAGGTATGTGCTAAAACAGAAAGTTACGAGTTGCCTCTCTGGCTCCTAAAATGTAGTCACTTCATTTCACAGACATCTTAGAAAGCTTAGCGTGTATTGTGTGGATGAATCCAGAAATCGTTTTGCTTAAACTTGAGTCCCAAATGTTCTGTCATAACTATTCTGTGTAGCCCTGTCTTTCCATTGCTGTAGACTTCGTCTTCACTCTGAAGTCTGAGCTAAATGTGTACTTACCAGTCTAAAGACAGTTGCCTTTTTCTGGTTTTTATAACATCTAAGTAGGGATAGCCTGAATTCTGCAAAATCTTTGCTTTCATAATTCACGATAAAAGCAATCTAGTGTTCTTACAGATTACAAGAAACTGTTGAGAATGTATTTTGTAGTTTTATGCTGTAGACCAATATGAAATGCTTCCAATTTCAAAACAGTCTTTTAGTTTCTTCTTTATACTCTCTACTTTATAATTCTTCAGATAGTGAAGAACTGGAATAATTAGAATTACTGTGCTTGAATAGGATGTGTCCAGCAGCCAAATTACCTTCTTGTATAAATTGCACTATTCTGTTAAATGTAAAGTGTTGTTAAGTTTAATCCCACAGAAGATACCAGTAATGACAACTTCAGGGTTTTTCAGTTATTACAGTTTAAACACATGCAAAAGAACTTAATTCTCACTATGGTGTTTTAAAATAGGGACTAGTAGTTTCAGAAACTGCCATTGCAAACTATGGAGAGCAAGGTGGAATGATGTTCTTAAAGACCATACCAGCAATTCCTGCCAAGAGGGCAGCGGTTCCTGAGGAGGTAATGTATTTCACAGCATGTGTGATAGTTCTGCTTCTGTGTGTGTATTATGAAGCCACTTTATTATGTGGAGTACAAGAAAAGACTTAATTTTGCACAGTGATGGAGTATTAGAAGAGAAAATAGCTGATGGTCCTGTGTAGTAGCAAGTGGGAGACTTAACCAATAGTCACTGTGATATTTAATTGAGGTGCCTCTTGCAGCTGAACTATGTCATAATAGACTGTCATTCCTGAAAATGTTGACTTCTAGCAAGGAGGACTGGAAGAATTAATGTGAAAGAAGATTATCCTAAAAGTATTTAGCTCTCTGCCACCTAGAATACGCATCTGGTAACCTGGTCAGCTTCTTTTATTTCCAGCATCTGATGCTGATCTTTGAGAGCTTGCTGTTTTTCGTGTTATGTATTAGGTGTTTGTGGCTGGAAAGATGGCTTTAGGATGGTTTTTTTATTACTGAAGTGGAAACATTGCTATGTCTTGCCTGTAAAAGTTTTTACGAATGACTTTGCCATAAACAGTTAGCAGCAGAAATATTAAAAGATTATAATTGTCTTTCATTTTTTTAGATCTCTCCTGCAGTGTGTTTCCTTCTGTCTCCAGCCGCTAATTTCATCACTGGGATAACCTTGATTGTAGATGGTGGTGCAAGTTTATATGGCCATGGCCTACAAATACCTGGTAAGAAGAGGGCTAGAAAATGATGCCCTTCAAATGACTGTAGTTGGGCAATGGGAGGACACAAAAGCAAAATGTCTAGTTTCTCAATCAGTTAAGTATGTTGATTTATTTGTTTTCCTCAGATCATGACAGATGGCCCCCACCACCAGAAGGAAAAAATACCGAAGTGCTTAAAAAGCTTATTTCTGGAAAGTTCAAACCAAAGTTGTGAAAGAATGAGATCTCATTGTATTCCTAGATATGCACATGCTGATAATATCACTTTGTAATTTGTGGTTATTATCCTCAGTAATACAGCTTTTCTGCTCATGGATAACTACGTTGAGTGCATTGACTTCCCTTAGTTTATATACAAAACTTAAAAGACTGTAGATCAGGGGTCCTCAAAACCCGACCCGGGGGCCAGATATGGCCCCCCAGGGTCTCCAGTGTGGCCCACCGGTATTTACACACACCACCCCAACCCCCCACCGGGGGTTGGGGGGCGGAAACTGAGCAGCCACAGATGACTTCCTGCCGACTGCGCGGCCGGGCTGAGGCAGGAGGCAGGCGGCTCCCCTGTCTCTCCATCCCTCCCTCCACCTCCCAGGCAGGACAAGCCAGGCAGCACAAACTATAGCCCAGCCCCCAACACTGTCTGAGGGACAGTGAACTGACCCCCCGTTTAAAAGTTCAAGGACCCCCTGCTGTAAATAGTAAATTTCTTCTCACTGGGTTGCCCTGAAAGCATTCAGTCCCTTGGGAAGGGAAGGTATAAAAGACAAAGTTTCCATTTGCACAGGCATTAAGTGATGAAGAATCTCAGTCAGAAGTAAATAAAAATAACTTACTTTGAAGTGCAAGGATGCAGAGAAGGGACTGGTTTGGAATCCTATTCTGGATTAATTTGGGGAGAAGGTAATTTAAATCTCTTTTATTAGTTATGTCAGTAACTCTCGAGGAAGCTCCTAGTTCTACACTGCTTCTTTTCAGCCACAGACTGAGCGTTCATTGATAATTCTGAAGACTGAGTAGGTATTTCACAGCCTAAAAAAATCTTGCAACAGAAGCTTTGGTGCTTTCTGCAGTATGTTCATCTGTTAAAGAAGAAATTTTGAATCCCTCATTTACCGGTTAAAACAGTAAATCTGTGTTATCTTACAATGTTAACATAGTTTAGTTCATCAGTGTCACTGTATGGGTGTGATTTTTGTGATCAGTGCAGAGATTCCATTTAAAGAACAGAAACCTTGCGCTATATTGCTCGAAGAGGCTGCATTTGTCATTACTTTCTAAAATTCACTTTAAGGCACACATTGCCACGTCTTCGAATTACAATAAAAATGTCTTTAAAATCTATGACTGTGTTTGCTGAAACTGAAATCTGTGGAATCGAGTTGCTGCTTTAGCAGAAACCTCTTTAGTACTTCATTTTGGACTGAAAGTAAGAGTCTTTGCCAGTTGTTTGTACTCAGCAAAGATGTTTGACTTCTGTGACTTTCATTAAAACATCGGAACCTGCATAGGTACATGGAAATTGCTTTTCATGAAAATCTGACTGATAGTTTTGTGGGGGTTTGAACCAAAATGCTTTCTCCTATAATCCTATAATAATCTTATGTCCTTAGTAACTGGGTGGTAATTGTAAATATTAGCTCTGGGTACAGAGCAAAAAAATACCTGTGAAAAAAAAAATGCACCAGTTAGATAATTAACTCTGGTAGCCTATCCCATTGTCCCATTGTACTTAAGCGCAATCATTTAGTTTGTTAAGAGATTATGTCTATGTTCTTAACATATTTGTGGAAAAGAAGGATAAACAGGATAGGGTTGAGACTTGTGGAATTTACTTTCTCTTAATGTTTGACTGTGAGCTTCTTATCATACATGTCAACTGTAGATTTGAAATGGAAGTGTTCTAATAAACCTAAATTATTTTAATTTCACCCCAGAAATGTTCTGTACAAGATTTCAGCACAAACTTGGAAATAATTGTTTTATACTGTTGCAAATTTCCTAATTGCTGGCATCTGAGTATTTATGAAGAAGGCAGGTTTAGACATATGATGGTGAAATGCGTCACTCGTCACATTGGAAAGGTGAGTGTTCTCCAGTTTGGGAGATATGTTCAGTGTGCAATTCATAAACAACTCTCCATAAGAATAAATGGTAACAAACCTTTCTGCTTGCACTGAATACAAGGAGCTTTTATTTGACCATGCCTTCTTCAACTTCCAGCAAAGAATCACAGAAACATTCAGGGTGAAAAAGACCCTTGGGATCATTGAGTCCAACCATCAACCCTGTTCTACAAGTTCACCCTTAAACCAGATCCCCTTACACCACATCTAAGCGACTTTTAAACTCATCCAGGGATGGGGACTCAACCACCACCCTGGGTGGCCCATTCCAGTGCCTGACCACTGTCTCCATGAAGAATGTTTCCTGATGTCCAGTCTAAACCTGCCTTGTTGAAGCTTGAAGCCCTTCCCTCTGGTTCTGTTGCTAATTATCTGTGAGAAGAGACCTCTTTAGAATGTCCTTTCAGAAAGTTGTAGAGAGTGATGAGGTCTCCCCTAAGCCTCTTCTTCCTCGAACTAAACAGCCCCAAGTATCTCAATTTCTCCTTGTAAGATTTTTTTTCCAGGCCTTTCACCAGCTTTGTTGCCCTCCTCAGCACTCGCTCCCGCACCTCAGTGTCTCCCTTGTACTGAGGTGCCCAAAACTGGACCCAGTCCTCAAGGTGCAGCCTCACCAGTTCTGAGTACAGGGGGACAATCAACTCCCTACTTCTGCTGGACACACAGTTTTTAATCTAGGCCACGATGCCATTGCCCTTCTTGGCCACCTGGGCAAACTGCTGGCTCATATTCAGCTGTCTGTCAATTGTTTTCTGCTAGACTGCTTTCGAGCCACACTGCCCCAAGGCACACTTCCCCAAGCAATGGATACATGAAGAAGAACTAAGGTAGTTCTTTTTGAAGAGTGTGTTCCTATATGTGCTAGTATTTTTCCTTGGCAAGAAGTTGGAACAGCCAGCATTTATGGAGCCATAAAGCACTGCAGATTAATGCAATAGTGGAATATACTCAAAATACTCTGGTGGTAAGTATGGTGTAAGAACACAGATCCATTCTTGAAGGATAAGGGGGCAACATCAGTATTCTGTGCTTTTCAGTAATATCTCCCAGGTGTTGAGGCTTACTGTGCACAATATTGAAATCTTTATCACATTATCTTAGATAGTAGGATGGTAACTCCTCTGCTGTACATGCAGAACATGAGCTGTTTCTCAGAACAAAAGTTTTTTTGATCTTGAGTCACTTCAGCCCATTTTTGTGCGGATTAAAATAATGTTGTTTTTGAGCACCTTGCATAAACCCAGTTTTGTGTCTGCATGAATGCTAGATGTTTCTGCGCTTAGTGCTGCATTTAGTGTCAGCTGTAGCAAAGCTCTTCCTTGTAATGACAGCCCTTGATGAAAGGGTATTGAGAGGTTAAAGAAAAAATACGGATGTGGTAATGAAAACACATCCTTGACCTGTCAATGATTTGAGTATCAACATTCACAGAATCACAGAAGATTAAGGACTGGAAGGGACCTCAAAAGATCATCTAGTCCGATCCCCCTGCCAGAGCAGGATCACCTAGACCAAGCCACACAGGGTTTTATTTTGTTATATTTATTTATTTGACAATGGATGTGAATGCAACTGTGGGAAAAGGGCTATGGAAACCTTAGGAGAAATCAACAAGATTGATTGACCAAAGGCTGAAACGTTTCCTGCGCTGTACAGCTGTAATAAGCAAAGATAAGAATGTTAGAATGACGGTTATCATTCTCTTCGAAGTATCTTTGTGGTTGCTTTAATATTTACTTCTGGATAGATCTGTACCTATTCTGCCTCTTCCTTATCTGACTGATGAAGAGGTGTTTTTGCTCCACCATCTCATGCTATATCTGAATATGCCTTTACATGTATGAAGGCAGTATAGGAACTAAACTTACCGATGTTTTACAGATACTCTTTATGTTAAGTAGAATATTGATTATTCAGGGTAATTATTTAGTGTAAAATGGAAGTCCACCATGTAAAATTCTTAATTTTTTTAAGGATTAAGTTTTCATGTCTGCTAAAGGAGTCTAAAGTCTGTGCAAGTCAATTCTGCAGTAGGGTCTGTTTTCTGCATTAAGATGCAATTGAACAAACATGAGGTAACTGTTGCTTGCTGCAATTTTGATGGCTACGTTTAGTCTCTGGATAGTGGTATAGAGTATCTTGTATAATCTTTAAGAGAGCATACTGTTTGCCAGACAGTGTAATTCCATGTACTTCTAATCACCATCTCCTTGTTTGCTCTTGTCATCTTGAATAGCGGTCTTGCGTTAGATGGCTGAGTAACGTAGACATTAGGGGAGTAATCTTATTAGTAAAGTCACAGTGCCTGCATTCTGAATTCACAGAATCACAGAACATTAGGGATTGGAAGGGACCTCAAAAGATCATCCAGTTCAATCCCCTTGCCACTGCAGGATCCCTTACATCCAGTCACATAGGAACATGGCCAGGTGGGGTTTAAACTTCTCCACAGAAGGAGACTCCACAACCCCCCTGGGCAGCCCATTCAAGTACTCTGTCACCCTCACCATGAAGAGGGTCTTTCTCAGATTGATGTGGAACCTCCTATGTTCCAGCTTACTCCCATTGCCCCTTGTCCTACCATTGGATGACACTGAGAAGAGCCTGACTCCATCCTCGTGACACTCACCCTTCACATATTTATCAACATTCATGGGATCACCCCTCAGTTTCCTTCTATCTAAGCTAAAGAGACCCAGCTCACTCACCATTTCCTCATAAGGGAGATGTTCCACCCCCTTCAACATCTCTGTGGCTCTGTGTCCTGTTGGAACTGAGGGGCCCAGAACTGGACACAATATTCCAGATGTGCTCTCACCAGTAGAGAGGGAGGAGAATGTCTCTTGATCTGGTAACCACCCTTCTTCTGATCGACTCCAGGATGCCACTGGCCTTCTTGGCCACCAGGACCCCCAGGTCCCTTTCTCCGACACTGCTGTCCAACAGGTCAGTCACGAAACTTACTTTTCTGTCTTCAGCACTACCAACTCCCACTGTGTTTTCATCTACTGAATATGGCTGGGTCCTAAAGGTAAATGAAGTGCTTCTTAAACTCCAGTGGTGGGGTTGGTTGGAGCAGACAAACGTATCACTACTACTGCCTAGTCTGATTTATAGTGTGCCAGTTCAGTTCTGTGTGTCTCTTTTCCCCAGGTCTCTAATGTGAAAAAACCCAAGGACCGATACGATAATGATCCCCCATTGTATTTTTCTCAGAATATGTGATGGCTTTTGTGACACAGGTTCTAGTGTGTGCGCACTAACTTGCTTAACCTTTTCTTCTTTTATGTATACAGTTACAGAGTTACTAAACCCTTTTCCGTTTTCCCTAAACTACCCATTGTCTGGAAAATTCTATCGGAGACCTCATAGAGACCCAACTGCTTTGTTTTCTTTTCCTTTCTCTTTAATTGTGGTCTTGAACCCACCACACCATTTCAATGGTTCAGAAGCTTTAGTGTTAACTAATGCAGGTAGTATGTTTAGAAGATGAAAACCTTTTATTGCAATGAGGTATTGATTCTGGAATCCAGGAGCAGCCATACTGGCAGATTTCAGTTAATTGCTTGAGAAGACTATCCTAGGAGCTGTTACCCTATAATTTCCAACCCCACTCCTCCCAACTTCCATCGCCTGTATGTGGCTTGTACAGAATGCATAAATAACTAATATGCTTTATTGCAACTTCTGCCATTAATTTTATATGGTTCCATATCAGCATTTTTACTCTTCCTCCCAGCTTATGTGGTGTAGTGAGAGGGCTCTATGTGATGCAGCTTTGTGCAAACACAAAGGACCACATGGACAGGGGAATGTGGGATGACTTTACACAGCCCTTGCTAGCTGTTTCTGTAGTGATGGAACTCTGTCTTCAAAACCTGCTCTTCCTCTGTCAGTGAAATCCATTTGCAAGATGCTAAAACTGACAAATAGCCACAAACTGGAACGTTAAGGCAAGGGAAACACTAGGTGTTTTTTCAGAGCTGTGTTAGCTGTTGCAGATCATTGACCTTGCTTGATGGTGCAGGAGCATCACACTAAGTCAGCATTATTCTTGGCTATTTCCCTATGAGTAAAGGTCACCTTTTAAACTTTCTAGTTAAAGACACTTGCTAACAACAACAGTTTCACAAACACAGCTTGCCTTATGAGGAGAGATTGAGAGATCTGCGTCTTTTCATCTTGGAGAGGAGCAGGTTATGAGGGGATTTAATCACTGTATATAAATACATGAAGACTGTGTATCAAGAAGAAAGACAATCTCTTTGCACTTGTGCCTTGTGATAGGACAAGGGGTAATGGGTGTCATTTGGAGCACAAAAAGTTAACACTCAATATGAGAATGAATTTTATTACTGTAAGGGTTACTGAGCATTGGAATGGGCCACCCAGGCAGTTTGTGGAGTCTACTTCTCTAGAGACTTTCAAGACCCATCTGGATGCATTTCTGTGTAACCTGTCTTAGGTTTTATGACCCTACTTTATGCATGACTTTAATCTTTGTATCTGTCTAAAGCTACTTGCGGTGCAGAAGCACTGTTTACGATTACCTGAACCCGGACTGCGAGGGCAGGAACTGCAGCTGCCCTACTGGGGGGTTGGACTCGATGATCTCTTGGGTCCCTTCCAACCCCTAACATCCTATGATCCTACTGCCTGCTGGGGGACATTTCCTCGCTGATTAACGCGAGGTCTCAGAATCCCTCTTCCCAAGAGGTACTGGCCAACCGAGCGAAAACAGCGGCTCCTACAGAGCGCAGCCAGCCAGTGCTGGGTGAAATGGGCAGCGTTCCGCGCTGTCCTAACGCAGCACAGATGGAGCCGGGCATCTTGTCCAGCCCGGGCAGGAGGAGGAGCCCAGAGCGGGCCGAGGCGACGCTCCCCATCCCACCCTTGCACAGCACCTACGGCACCGCTGCTGGAAGGAGGGCTTCTCTCACCGACAGCCGCTCCACGGGCACACCTGGGACACGCACCCCACCGCACCCAGCACAGGCGCTCCACGTTCCCTCCCTCCCTGCTCTGCGCGCGCGCAGAGGTGGATCCCTTTGTCGCCCCGCCCGCGCGTCGGTGACGTCAGATGCGCGGTGGCGTCTCGCGCTGCTGCCTCCGTCCGCCGGCGGCGCTGGGCGACGTCACGAGTTTCGGCGGAGGGGGAGAGGCGGAGCTTTCGGTTGGCAGCGGGAGCGGTGGCGGCCACCGGCGCCTCACGGGACCCCCGGCCCGGTCCGGCCCGGCCTGGCCCGGCCCCTCCGCGGCGGCGGCAGCAGCACCAGCAGAATCCGGGGGCGTCTCTCCTCCCGCCACGGGTCTGATTTGTCCGCCTTGGTGCCTCCTGTCAGCCCCCTCCCGCCGTGCCCGGCGCGGGCAGGCCACGGGCCCCTTCCCCTCCCTCTTTGGGAGGGTGGGTGGGCTCCCATCCGGAAACCTGGCTGCTTTCTCCGCGCCGCCTGGCCAGCCGGGCCTGAGCCCTCCGCCGGGCAGCGCCGGGGGACCCTCACGTTCGCCCGGCCTCCGCCGTGACACAGGTCGGTGCCAGCGGGCGTATACGGGTGGTTCGGTAAGGATGGGCGGGGGGCGGCCCGCGGCTGCCTGGATGGAATGTGTCCGGGACAGGGGTGTCATCGCTGAGAGGGGGGTGCCAGCACAGCTTCGGCATCCCGGAGGTGCTTGAGGAGGAAGGCATCGGCCCTGCGGAGATGGGGGTACGCGGCGATGAGTTGTTTGAGGTGCTGGGGGAACACGAGGTATCGGGCGCTTACAACTGCGGAATCTGAAGGATTTTATGAGCTCTACAAGTATTTGTGTGTCACCGCAGACCTCCGCGTGCTGCATTCTGGTGCTGTAGCCCCTTGTCTTTCAATTGGTCTGCAGTGGTAGCGGTGCTGTGAATTGGCTATGTAGGTCAGATTCTTGGAGATGGGTTTTTTCGGTGGAAGACTGAATGTTAGATTTTCTAACCCCCTCCTCCCCGCCCCCTTGTTACTTCTGGTGTGCATTGCAGAACCCACGAGTTTTGATGTGCTTTTTTCCTTCTGGTTTTCTTTTTTGCTTCATAAATCTGGCTGCAATTGCTGAAGATCAAAGCATCAAATAAGCTGAGCAGTTCTAAGCTGTATTATATGGAGAAGTGTCCTCCAAGAGTGTGGTGAAAGAGAACAGAAACCTGCCCTGAAATAAGGGATTTCTAATTCAAGCGGAAAATATTTCTCGGCTATAACGTTTTCTTTAAGCAGTGCAGCATGCTGCAGAGTGTCAGAGGCCTTAAAAATATGTTGCTATGTATATGGCAAAGATGTAGCGCTCACAGAATCAGTGTCTGTATGCTTGTCTTGCACAACATCTTGGATTGATTTTCTTGTGGTGTAGGACTTATCAGAATATACTAGAAGGTGGTTTCTTCTACGGCATTTCCTTATGCATAGTTTTAGGGGAATGGACAGTGATGGGCTACTCTTTAATACTACACTGAAAAATGTTAGAAGAATTTTTTTGGGTGTTGTTTTTTTGATATTTTTCCTACTTTATGGCTGAACCCTTCACAATAACAGATACCATATTGAGGAAATTATACTTACTTGTATGCCATTGCTTACTGTGACTTTTAAAAGTACAACTTTCTTCAGAAATGTAGCCCCAAAAAAACAGTGATTTCTATTTTTTTTATACTTTGAGTTTGGTCATGATTGCTGCTGAAATATATTGAACCTGAATATAGATTCAGATAATTAGGCTAGATATAATTAATTTCATTTATTTTCCCAAGATTTTATGGTATTTTGAGAAAGCAGAATAGCAACACAGTGTTTGTCAAATTGCTTCAGAAAAATCTGTATACAGTTTGTCTTGATGATTTCTGTCAGTGGTTTGTGTGACACTAAAGGAACACTATGGTGCAAACAGATGTTTCTGAATTGCTTGTCTTGGCTTGGTGAGATTTCTAAACAGAATTTTGTAGGATAGCTGTGGCATTTAGTAATCTTTAGCGCTCATACAGTATATGTGACTAGGCAGATGTCTTGGGCAGGGAGAATTTATTAACATAATGTAATAAGAGCATTATTTTGTTTAGTATCGTGGTAGGGGTGTGTTATGTTGTTAAAACTCTTAATTTATGGTGAGAATAACTACTCTAATTTGGTCATACAGCTGTCACTGAGTTCTTACAAAAGCTAGTTAGTGAGAAGACTTGTGGAATTTAAAGCTGATTGAGGCTAAATGTAGAAGATTAATTGTTTAATTGAAAAGGTGAAGTTTTCTTCTGGAAAAAGCAAGAAGGTGGGTCATGCTGGAAATTGAGTTCACATGGCAGTTTTTTCTTGCGGTTTCCTGAAGTACAGTGTTAATGTTTAGGAACTGTCAGAGTTACTGTGTTTTTAAAGCCTTTTGATCATTAGTATTTATGAAGAGCTTTTTGAATAAAGCTTTGTGTATTAGCAATCATACTTTTCTTTTTCTTGTCTGTCATTTATGTTAATTTTACTGCAGGCTGACTTTTTACTTCAGCAACTAAGTGAAAAGTAATGAATAATGTGCAGTGTATTTTCTGTGACAGATCATTCAGCGGCTGTCTTAACTGAGCATTCCCTGAACTGGAAATAATGTTTTCTTATAAATCACAACCTGAAAGTGATAATGGAGTGATTTCCTTCACAGATTTTCCCTCTCCTGCCAAACACACAGCCAAAGGTGTTCTGATCTATCTGGAGGTACATTTTTGGTTTGGAGCAATGGATGTATTTACTGTTACCTTTATAGTCTGATCAGGCTACTGTTTGTAGCAAAATAAATGAATGGTGAAAATGTGATTGATCAGTGTAATTAAGTACATCTTGCTACTTTTCCAGAGCTTCTTTTGTATGTATGAAAAGCTAATCTAACTGTGTGTGACTATTGATTTAAGTGTGTTTAATTAGAAAACAAATAAGTTTGCTGTCTTTAAAGTTTAATTTCTACAGCTAAGCTTTTAAAAATCTAAAGTAGAACTGACACAATATTAAATTTTTAAAAAATATTAAATCAATGCATGCTATTAAGTACACTGCTTTGGGTTTTTTTTTGGGAGAGAAGAAAACATGCTTTAAAAGAACAAGTGTTGCATTTGCTGTTTCCCTGTTTTGCAGTGCTAAGGAATAGATGGCATAGATCACACATGCTGTGATTGCACATACTTTGCAAAATAGCATCATAGACGTGATTGGTCAGTAGGAGCATGTTCAGAGTGCAGTGTGTTAGTTGTGATTCTCACTTGTGGATCTTGGCATGAAATCTTGGTTTAGTAATATGGTAACAACAAGTGCAGCTTTATGGCTCTGTTAACTTACTTGTTTTAGACTAGATATGCTTGTTTGCAGGTTTTTTTCCCGAAATGTTTTAATATATTGAGCTTAAGTGTATTTTTTTGAGAAGGTACAGTGATGTCCATCTGTGGGAACCACTGCTCTAGAGACACTTGATCCACAAAATCACATATAGCATACCTTAGAGCTCAGCTTAATGAGGTCATTTGAAGTTGGACTTACTTGAGCAAGGCCAAAGCAGGAGTGTTTGCAGCATGCTTTGAAAAACTGAGGCAGGAATTGGTAATGTAGGGAGACCTGTAGAAATGTGACCTTTTCCTGTGTATTTGTCAAGTCTTTTGCTTAGGTTTGCTTCTGTGTCTCAAATTATTTCATTTTTGGGAAATTATAGTAGCAAGCTGTAGCTTAGTTTTTCATGTGAAAGGGAAATAATTTTCTTTAGGCCAGAGGATTTTTTTATTTACTGTAACTTTGTTTTAGGCTGTTTTTTTCCCTTTGAGTTCTTACTTATTTTTTCATCACTTTTTTCTTTCTGCATTTCTCTTCAACCGTTTGTTCACCTCTCTCTACTGTCTGCAGCCAGTAAAAGATGCTGCTTTTGTGTTCCTCGGGTGTTTTGTGCTGAGTGTACCAACAGTCTGACAAGGGCAAAGTCATAAATGTTTCTGATGTTTACTGTACATTTAAAGCTCGGGTATGACCCCACTGATGAACACTTATCATTTGCATAAAAGAACAAATAATGTGCAAGAAGGGAAGATATTTCATGAGGTCCAGCCTGTACTCTGAGGCAGAAGCAAATAGACTGAAATAACGTCTGGCAGACATTTGTCTAATCTGTTCTTAAAAACCCTAAAGAGATGTGGTATTCCCCTCTTTTGTGATCTATTTATAGCAAGTACGTAACTATCACTATAGTTAGGAGGCATTTCTTAATATTTAACTTCAGTCTCAGTCTTGGTGCAAGTTAAGCCAGTTAGTTCTTGTTCAAGTATTATTACTCATGCAGGATAATGATTTCTGTACTCTTTGCACCAACTGCTTGCGTACGTGAGGACTGTCATCTCCTTTTATTTTAGACTTTACTGACTGTGCAAACAGGCCTTTTCTTAGCAAGTCATGGTTTTCTCTGGATTTTTGATGTTAAACTCTCACTGGACTCTACCATTTGTCTATCTTTTTTGAAGTTCCCCAGACAAAGTCTTACAGCAACAGAGTAATTAACTTACAGAGTAAGTTGCAGCAGCAGAACTGACGTGACAGCCTCATTAAAATGTCATTCTAGGGTGTGTACAGGCAAGTATGGTTTGTTTGTATTTTTTTTCCCCAACAATATCAGGTTCTTGACTCTTGCATTTGGTAACACAGGAGCTTGCTTTAGTGTTTATTAAATCAGGTCAGATCACATAGATGAATTTGAGTTACCTTTCCGGAGAGTATAACCTCATACTGTATTGGAGTCAGTCTTTATGTCAGGTTTGTTTTCGTACATTAAGCATTCCTAGGCTCAACAGGATCTCATTAATAAGCTATTCTTCAGCAAAGTGTGTAGTTTCTGCTCTTCCACATACAATCCCTGTGGCTGTAAGCCTGCTCTACAACAGGAAGCTTGGTAGAGAACGTGTTTGAGCATTAGATGCAGCTTCTGTTGTCAAAAATGTGTCTTTACCAGTCTGCTACCTTTGAACCGAGTTATATTGCTAAGAGAGCTTCTGTCAGTACAACTATACCTGAACAAACCTTTTGCTGTTTTGCGATGTTGTACACTCCAGTGACGTAGCCAAGGAATTTTTATCGTAGACATGCTTTCTTGGAACAGCCGCAAAACCAGCTATGAAACAGATGTGTTTAACATGTTTCTTGGCTTTACTCCATTTTGTCTGAGCTATGTAAATGATTTTCTCCGTAATTTTTGAGCCTAGATCACAGATGGGGCAAATGGTCTGATTCTTTCAGCAATGCTGCCTTTAGAAAAAATGAAACAGTCAGCAATGATTATTAAAGAAGGCCTTTAGTTTATTATAGGAAGAAGTACAGTCTGTGTTTTTACGTCTTGCTTATCCTCAAAATTATTTTAAAGCAATGTAGACAGAATTCTGTAAGTGCCAACAGTTAGAATGCTGTGTTACCAAAACGTTTACAATGGGAAGTAAAGTCTCATATTTGTTCAAAGATTTGGAAACTTGAGAACATCTGGATCAAACCATGGTTTGAATTAAAAAAAGAACTGTTTATTGGCACAAGCAGTAATTAAACTTCTACAGAAAATCCTAAGGTAAGATGTTCTATTGAAGAACATGGTAACTCACCCTAAATATTTTTTTAAATGTAACTGGTGAAAGCTGATTTGGTAAAGCTCAACCTTTAAGCACTGTTTTGTCACACTGACTGTGTGCATGTTTAGCAGTTACCATACTATAGATGAGGTGCTTTTTTTGGTATAAAAATGAATTGGAATGGCAAAACCTGAAGCCTTCAAACACTGTTTTGTTTTTTTCCTTAACCGCCTGTTGGTAATTGCATGGATATAGGGTAGTAGTTAGAAAACAATTCCTTGTGCTGCTTCTGCCAGTAAGTGCAGTAACCTCAAGCCAAGGATGAGATGGGTAGTGTAAAGAATTACCTTTTTAAGCTGCTGTAGCAAGTTCCTTCAGAGAATGTCTATTGAGACTCTGTGTCTGTGACATTGGCACTATCATGAATACCAAATGAGACTTCCAATTAAAATCTAAATGTTATTGGTGAAGTGGCTGACAGGTTTTAGGTAAAATCTTAATCCATAATGAAATCAGACAAATGATAATTCAGTGTTTCCTCCAGTGTGAGCATGAATGACAGTTTATGG
Organism: Rhinopomastus cyanomelas; assembly: GCA_013400115.1. NCBI lineage: Eukaryota > Metazoa > Chordata > Aves > Bucerotiformes > Rhinopomastidae > Rhinopomastus > Rhinopomastus cyanomelas. The sequence continues at coordinate 62,409 of VXBP01006586.1, read as the reverse complement.
AAGAGTGATCACAGGGTAAGTACTATGGAATACTTATCTTGAATATTCTTCCTTGTGACTGCAAGAAAGCCTTTGGCTTGGAAGTCCAAGTAGACTATGATAGTGGCTGAGTTCACACATGTTCACAGTGTACCAAGACATTTGAAAATGAGCATCTCATTTGAAACAGCCATATCTGCTACTTCCACTCTAACATAAGTGTCCGTATGTCCATTATTTCTTATTTACTTGTTACGTGTCTCACTTCCTGTATGTATGTTCCTTGGAGTCCCTGTACTACACATGACATCTCTTTTAAAATATCTTTTTGTCTTTGCATTTGATTGGTGCCTGTTTTGACAAAGCTAGGTGTTTACAGATACATTTTGGGTTAAATTGCTAATACGAGGGGTGGTGCTGAATAGCTTCATTTTTTTTCTGGTTTGCAGGAAGCTGAAGATTACCAAAGCACAAAGTGAAAAGGAGTTTAATGAGCTTAGTAGTATCTTAATGTGTTGGGTTATGTAGGTCATTTGATTTCAAAACTCTGCCTACTGAATATGGATAAAAATCTTAAAATTTTATCCATTCAGGTAATTTCAGCTCAGTGAGACCTGCTGGCTACAGAAATTATGCACAAGAGTATTATGCATGTAGTAAAAAAGTGATGTCTATATTTTGTGTAGTACGTGTTACCTGTACATGTGCACGCAATTTGCTTAGTTTCTGTCAATGTATGGTAAGTACAAACTTGTCTGCCTTATCAGTGATGTTACTGAGCCCTCTGTACAGTTCCAAGCATGAGAGGTCTGAATCTACCCATAGCTGTGGCTCTCTGGTTAAATTTCTTGCTCTTTGTTGTTGTTTTTCAACATTTTAATCTTTAATTGGGATTTGATTAGAAGTGGGGATTTTGATGCTGTTTTGGAAACATGGGTCTTGTCCTTTAGTGTATTATGAGATTTGTTTTTTAATTTTATGGTATTATTTAAGACAGAAATAATGGAAGAAACATCTGTCTGAATGTAGAGTTAATTTGATTTGGTTAGACCGCACCTGGGNTTAGGCTGGATGAGTTGCTGAGTGGCATGATCTAGATGTTAGATGTTAGGATTAGGTTGGACTGGATGATCTTTAAGGTCTTTTCCAACCTTATCATTACTGTGATACTGTGATTGACTATGAGAAAGAACACCTGGGCTATTCAGCAGTGGGCATATGAACCAGGAAAGGCATTTTACGCAGAAGCTTCAGGTGATGGTGTTTTAGAAGGGTAGAAAAAATTTTTGGCAACGTAGTGGAAGAAGATGCACAAATTTTGTTTGTTACCAACCTCTGTATTTCCTCGTTGTTGTATGTACTGTGCGGGAAGAGTTGTACTTTAAGGGATTAATAAGGTAGTGTGTAACAAAGCCTGTTCACTGAGAAGGGTTCCTCCTTGGTTTGTTGCTGAATTTGGAAAATGTGTAACAAACTGAGACTGAGACGTCTTCACACAAGAAATGATCCTAGCAAATTAGGTGAGCCTGCCTTGGTTGATGAGGACTGGGTTAGGGATAAGTTGAGCAAACTGGATGTGCACAAATCCATGGGCCCAGATGGGATGCACCCGCGTGTGCTAAGGGAGATGGCGGAAGTCATTGCTAGGCCGCTCTCCCATCATCTTTGCTAGGTCCTGGGGAACAGGAGAGGTGCCTAGGGACTGGAGGACAGCTGATATCACTCCAATCTTCAAAAAGGCAAAGAAGTAGGACCCAGGTAGTTATAGACCAGTCAGGCTCACCTCCATCCCAGGAAAGGTGATGGAACAATTTGTACTAGAGGCTGTCTCCAGGCACATCAATGACNAGATCTGGACAGGCTGGAGAGCTGGGCAGAGAAAAATTTAATGAGCTATAACAAGAGTAAGTGCAGAGTCTGGCATCTGGGCAAGAACAACCCCAGGTACCAGTATAGACTCAGGACTGACCAGTTGGAGTGTAGTGTAGGGGAAAGGGATCTGGGGGTCCAGGTGCACAGCAGGATGAGTATGAGCCAGCAATGTGCTCTTGTGGCCAAGAGGGCCAACAGCATCCTGGGGTGGATCAGAAGAGGGGTGGTTAGCAGATCAAGAGAGGTTCTTCTCCCCCTCTACTCTGCACTGGTGAGACCACACCTGGAGTATTGTGTCCAGTTCTGGGCTCCTCAGTTCAAGAGGGATGTAGAGCTGCTGGAGAGGGTCCAGTGTAGGGCAACAAAGATGATGAAGGAAGTGGAGCACCTCCCTTTTGAGGAGAGGCTGAGGGTGCTGGGTCTCTTGAGCTTGGAGAAGAGGAGACTGAGGGGTGACCTCATTAATGTCTATAAATGTGTGAGGGGTGGGTGTCAGGAGGATGGAACTGGGCTGTTCCCGGTGTCATGTAGTGCTAGGACGAGGGGCAATGGTTGTGAGCTGGAACACAGAAGGTTCCACATCAACCTGAGAAGGAACTTCTTCACAGTAAGGGTGACGGAGCACTGGAACAGGCTGCCCGGGGGGTTGTGGAGTCTCCCTCACTGGAGATATTCAAGACCTGACTGGGTGTGTTCCTGTGTGACTTGTTCTAGGTGATCCTGCTGTTGCAGGGGATTGGACTAGATGATCTTTCGAGGTCCCTTCCAATCCGTAGTGATTCTATGATTCTATGGAAATTAGATTTTGTCCTTGCTGGTGTCACAAGAAGATGCCAGGCAGATGATGCTAACTGGGAAGTTTCATGATGTTGTGTTCAGGTTTTTTTGGTACCTGGTTTTAAACGACTAGTGTGATTTGCAGCCATGACTAAAAGTCACAAGTGCTACAGTTTTGATCCAATGTCAGATGTGATGGTTATATTAAAGTTGTAGCATGTGAAGACAGAAGTTAAAACTTGCTGTAGCAGTGGAGACTGGGTTCATTTATCTGGCTTCCCCCCTCCAAAAAAAATAATTATCTTTCAGTTCATTGTGGTCACAGAACTGGAAGGTGAACTGAAAAGGGTAGAAATAGTTACTAGAGTTTAAATATGCAGTTTATTCTGTATGTTCTCAAAAGCAAAATCCTGACTGATTATTTGTATGTAATTGCTGTCATACATTAATTGAAATGCTCTTTTTATTTGCAATATTTAGTTTTTGGTAGAATCCTGTTTTTCTGATGTACTTTATTTTTAGTTAAATAATAATGCTTTGAGATTAAGTAGTTTGTGTTAGGTTTAATTTTCTAGTAAATAGTTACTCTTAAAATATGTTTGTCACTGGTTATAGAATGACACTGCATTCTTGGAGTTGAAAGGATTGCAGGAATCACCAGTACCAGTAATGTTGGTAAGATTACATTGGCTTACTGTGTTCCATTAGTTCCTTAGCTTCTGTTATGATCTTGAATTCTGAGACAAAGAAGATTACACTGTGTTACTTTAAGGTTTATGCTGGAAACTCCATGATTTAAAAAAAATCTGTAGCATCTTGGATAGAGGACATGCAGTTACATTTGTAGTGGAGGATGTTTTTTGTTCTGACATCTTTAGCCCTTCCTCACAAGTTTTTGACTCCCTAGTCAGAAGTTTGCTACTTCTAAAACAAACTTGATGGCTCTCACAAAAGCGTCAGCAGAAGGGTCCAGCTGAGAGCACCACTGAGATTTTTAAGGGACACAGAAGCACCTAAATCTGACTATGACACTTGCCATAGTGCATGTTTCATGAGATTGTATGGATTAAAATCTTATGCACCTGTTTGGAGAATCTTTTTATCAGGCTGCTCAGTTAATATGAGGTAGTAAATTAAAGTTACAAACATCACAACTTCTTTACAGTGCTCACAAATGCTCAGTGTATTAAGACAACACTACTCTAAGCCTTAAATATTTTGCTGATGCGAATAGCAACGGTGAGTTTGTGTAGCATATACCTTAGTTAATGGCAATTAATTTGTTCTTAATTGTGATTCTCTAAGACTTTCTACTATGGTGGTGGTGATAAATTTCCACAATGACAGAGTAGTTTTGAAGCAGTTATGCAGTTTTTTGTAGCCACATTAACTATGTCTATTACCTTTTGGCCTATGAAAATAGGGTCTCTGATAATAGTAGAGGAGTCTGAGCAGTCAATTTCTAGCCCAGATGTTCTACTGAAAAATTGACAATGCTAAAATATTTTTCAGGATGTCACTGTGGCATCTGAACATCAGTTTCATCTGCTGTGACCCTTCCTCAATTTAAAATGCATGTTGTTTCTTAATAACTTGGGGGTTTTTTTCTTGGAATCATTATCAGGTCTTAAACAGTTATGACTGTCAAGTAAGGTTTACTTGATCTATAAGCAAAGTTATTCTTCAGGAAGGTCAACAAGTGAGTTTTCAGGATGCTTTGGCTGCTGCTGAGGCCATAATAGATACAGGAAGGGGAGAAGTTTTCTGGAACTTGAATTACATGAAGAAAGATCTTGTTGAGGAAAAATAGGAGATTTTCTGTTTGAGGCCAATTGCAGTCTTATCATTTTTATGTACTTGAAGTGGAGCAGGTTTATGAGGGGTTAGCCAATACAGGCTCTTGATACCATTCGGAAAGGAGAGGTTAGTTCAAAGCAGGAAACTTGCGTTTAAGTGCTGTGAAGCTCTAAATATGTTTATCTCTCCCTATCTACCGTAGAGGAAGTGTAGAGGAGATTCGCTTTCCTAGACTACAGTTACTTTTTGTGAATATTGCTATAAGTGTTAAGATATTTATCTGAAAAGCATAATTCTGCTATAAACTCATCTTGAACTAAATTGTCTGCTACTTTACATTTTTATGAGAACAATCTTTAAAAACCTGTGTCCTTGTGCTCTCAAATCTTCCACTACTTTTTAACTTTTTCAAGTCAAGGTTACTGCTCAGCAAGCTGATAAATTGTAATTTGACACATTTACCTAACATTTATAAAACAGCAGGAACTAAAGATTTAATCTGACTAGGATAAAATTTCACTCTTGTCACTGGGTGTGTCAGATCCCTCATTTTGAAATCATTTTGAAACAGATCCCTCTGTTTCTCTTGATACTTTGAGAGATGAACTGTATTTATGGTGCTAGAAGTCATAGCACTGCTTCTCAAGGTGTTTCTTCTTCCTGTAACTGGGAAAGCAGCATGCATATTACAGTTGTATTTTACACAAGTCTGGTTGTGGTTGGTTGGTTGGTTTGTTTTTATCCGTGAGTTTTTGGGGTTTTTTTTCCATTGATCTCTGGAAGGAGGTACAGCTAGTAACCATTCTTTTCAGAAAATAAATACCAAATCACAATGAGGCAAGTCTGCACAGTCTTATGTGGTAAACTAGACATAAATCCACTTCTTTTTGCACTTATGCTAAATAATTCAACATTGTGATTTACTAATTTGTGGGAGTTGTTTCTTGCTAAGATAATAAATCAGAATTTTGAAGCTGCAACATTTTTCCCACTTTCCTAAATAACTGTGTTAATATAAAAATGCATTCAATGCAAAAACAGTATTGAATAAATAATACTAATGAATAAATAATACCAAATAAATAATTGTTCTTTATATAACACAATACTTAGACTCGTGTAAAATACAACTTCTATATGTAAGTGGTGCCTTCCTGGTTACAGGGCGAATAAAAGTTCAAAATGTAGTCCTGATAATTTTAGCACCATAAAAGCAGCTCATATCTAAAATGATTAAACACAGCTAAAATTAATGTTAAATGGAAATTATTATATGCATTTAAAATACATAACAGTTTTGCTGGACTGTGGCTGTTTTCAAACATGACTGAAGTAATTTGCTTAAGCTGTAACTTGTGTATCTCAGTGCGCCTACCTGATATCCACCAGTTTCTCTAGGTTGCTCTAGGAATCACATTCATTGATGTTTTCTGCTAAATAGAGATACACATCTCAAAGTATTTTATTTTAACCCATCAACTGAGTTTTCTCCTCCTTATTTGAGATTTAAAGCAAATAAATCAAGAGTCATGTGATAGGTTTTTCCAACATGCGTGGATAATTAAGTATGGTAATTGCTGTAGACACCACTGTTAACGCTTCTGTAATCATTTCAGGAAGCCATATTTTGGTTGGCAATAATAATTATATAAATCAAGGCTTTTACTGTGCTTTTGCTTTTAATTCCATGGTACAAACCAAGCTAATTATTACATTATTTTACTCTCAAATGATGTGGTGATAAAATAATGAGCAGTTTTTTCACCCCTTGTGTTACCTTCTTAGTTATTTACACACTATTTGCAATCCACTAGACTTTTCTTTTTTTCCAGGTATTTCCAAATCTTTGCAATAGTGGTTCCAGGAAGTGGATTCTGTGAAGAACCTTGCTTAGACTCTTATAAGTCTCTGGATCTCTCATTTAAAATGTTTGATCTGAAGTACATTATAAATAGTGCATTGTGACTTTCTTGTGGGTGGTGAAATTTCTATTCCTGTAACACTGCTGTGGTTTGGATACATCTTCCTGATTTCTTTCAAAACTAGAACAAACAAATAGATGCTGGCTATTTCTTCCTGTTTCTTGTTTCATCATCGGAATTCAGTAAAACACATGTACATGAGTTGTGAGGCTGTTTTTTCCCCATAGTATCTTATTCATTAAAAAAAAAAAAGCCTCTTAACTTTGAATGAGTTGGCTCCTATTGTTTTATTAAGCCAGTTATGCTGGTAGAGGTAGTTGGTCATAGTACTATGTGTTTAAGTGAGCTTGGCCTCTATATGATAGGTGGAAGTTGTGAACTAACTGACTTAATTACAAGAGAAGTAAATTCAAGGCAAAGTTTAGAAGTATACTGACTAAGCTACATACAGTCAAAACAAAGCTTAAAATATTTTGAAAAATAACCCAAGTACTTTTGCAGAAACTAAACTAGAAATGATCTTTCTGCAATGGAGTACTGGATATGTTAATATTTCTTACTCTGCCAGATAAGTCATTCTAATGGTAGAAAGGTTTGGTTCAGCTATTCAGGGAAGAATTGTTGACTGGAGGTAAGGGGAGAAAAACAGAGTGGAATACAGTTTGCTTGCTGACCAAGTCCAGGACAGGCAGTAAGTCCTGAATTGCTGTTCTACTTGTGAGAGATACTACTCTGTTTTGTATCTTTCTCTTGCTTTGTTGCATCAGCTGGCAGGGCTAGATTGGTTTTGTTTTGCCAGTCTTTCCTAGGTGAACCCACTGTATCCTGTCCAGTGCAATTAATCTTGCAATTGGGATAAATTAAGGGAGGAAGAATGTTCTTCAGTGCAGAAGGATCAGCTGACAGAGGAATAACTGAGGCGTAAATTGTTACTGCTCTGTGGGTCATGCTTTTACTGGCATGCAGTTGACAGACAAGATCCCTTCTTGCCAGCTTGGAGACTTTAAGTTTCCTTGAAGTGTGCAAGAATGCTGGAATCACAGGGGTTTTTTCTAAGAAGCTTTTATCCATTCTGTCTCAATTTATTTTTATTTTGAATGATCCCATAGTGTTGTGACAGGAAGAATATTTGTCACTGTATTTAGCAGTTACACATAGAATCATAGAATCATTACGGATTGGAAGGGACCTTGAAAGATCATCTAGTCCAATCCGCCTGCAACAGCAGGATCACCTAAACCAAGTCACACAGGAACCCGTCCAGTCGGGTCTTGAACATCTCCAGTGAAGGAGACTCCACAACCCCCCTGGGCGGCCTGTTCCAGTGCTCCATCACCCTCACTGTGAAGAAGTTCCTTCTCAGGTTGATGTGGAACCTTCTGTGTTCCAGCTCACAACCATTGCCCCTCGTCCTATCATGACATGACACTGAGAACAGCCCAGCTCCATGACTGGGGTAACATTTGCTGTCCTCCAGTCCCTAGGCACCTCTCCTGTTCCCCAGGACCTAGCAAAGATGATGGAGAGTGGCTTAGCAATGACTTCCGCCATCTCTCTTAGTATATGCGGGTGCATCCCATCTGGGCCCATGGATTTGTGCACATCCAGTTTGCTCAACTGATCCCTAACCCAGTCTTCATCAACCGAGGCAGGTTTGTCTCTTGCCTCAACCTCCTCTGCAGTCTGGGGTTTAATGTCAAGACAACCCCCAGAAGTATAGACAGAGGCAAAGAAAGCGTTGAGTATCTCTGCCTTCTCTGCATCCTCTGTCTCCAGGGCACCGACCTCATTCAGCAGGGGGCCTACATTGCCTGTAGGTTTAGTTTTACCTGCAATGGAGTTGAAGAAGCCCTTTTTGTTGCCCTTGACCTCTCTTGCAAGGTTTAATTCCAAGGAGGCCTTGGCTTTCCTAGTTGCAACCCTACATTCTCAGGGGGCCTACGTTGCCCCCTGTTAGTTTTACCTGCTGTGTATTTGAAGAAGCCACTTAATTTCTAATGCTCCAATTCCTATTTTTTTTCTTGGCTTTCGGTTTAATCTTTCCTTTGAACATCTTTTCTTACGTATTATTACAGGTAAAGATCCAAATTGTTCTGGACTTGAACTGACATCTGATGTATCTAATTGTTAGGCTTCTTTTATTAACAGACCTTTCTGCAGAATAGTAGAATTAAGGGTGGAAGAGATCTCAAAGTCCAACCATCAATCCAACACACCATGGCCACCAAAACAGGTTTACAAGTGCCAGTTATACACATTTTTCAAACACCTCCAGGGGCGGTGACTCCACCACCTCCCTGGACAGCCTGTTCCAATATTTGACCCCTCTTTCAGTGTAGAAATTTTTCCTAATGTCCAATCTAAACCTCCCCTGGCACAACTTTCCTGTAATTTCCTGTTGTCCTATTGCTAGTGACTTGGGAGAAGAGACCAACCCCCACATCTGCAACCTCCTTTCAGGTAATTGTAAAGACCAGTAAAGTCTCCCCACAACTTTCTTTTCTCCAGATAAAACAACCCCAGTTCCCTTAGCTGCTCCTTGTTAAGACCTATCCAGGCCCTTCACTGGCTTCTTCGCTCTTCTTTGGACACGCTGCAGTACCTCACTGTCATCTGTACTGAGGTGTCCAAAACTGAATGCAGTATTCCAGGTGAGGCCTCACTAGCGCCGAGTACATGTGACAGTCACTTCTCTGGTGATTTTTATAAGATTTTAAACAAAGAAACATGGTGAGCATTGCCACACATGATTTTGGCTAAAAGTTAATTAGATATATTTGACCAGACGATCACTTGAGGTTTTGTTAGCCTTGTTTACTGTGATTTATGAGGTTGGTTGTTTTGTCTGACTTGTTCTTCTTGGTACGTAATACATTTTTATAGTCTTAGATTACGTTCTGATCATCCATTCTGCAGTCTGAAAAATGACCTATGAATGTCACTCCTCGTGTTTGCCTGGCTCTTTGTATTGTCTGGGATATTTTTTGATAGACCGGTGTGTATCTCAATAGCAACACTGGCGAATTTGGGTTTCTTGTCATTTTGGTTTAATTTGCTTATGCCTAGTAGAGTATGCTATCCAATTTAACCTTTACGTGCTATTGGAATGATTATAGGGTATCTTCTTTTGGGATCACACCATGTCATTCTGTTTTTGTGCAAGAATGGGAAACTGTGTCCTTGGACTGATCTATTTCAGTGAAAGTTTGTCGTGAGTTTGTATCATTGAGATTCTTGTCCCACTACTGGAATGCATTTGGACTCCAAAGGTGTAAGACACCTTTTTCTGTAGGTAGTGTTACTATATAAGTCTGAATTCATTGCAAAATCAACCTAAGTTGGATTGCTAGCTTTGATTTCTTTTTTTTTGACGTATGAGGCAGCATGAAAGCTGACTTAGTGTTTGTGTAAGACCTTTACTGTTTATCATATGATTAGTTAGTGGCTTTTGTGGCTAATTTTGCTCATCCAAAAAATTGTACTTCTGTTATGAAGCTGTGATGCTGTAGAAATGGTTTCATTTCAGCATGCTCTGTATCTCCATGTTCCACAGAACTTAACCACCGTTTCTAGCTCACTTAATAAATATTCACCTTGTACAGGATCAGCTTGCTTTCCTCCTCTACTGTGTGAGCAGTAAGGTTTTTGCTTTTTTCTAGCCTACAGGTTTTTGACTGTGACCAGGGCAGTCATGAGAGAAAACATATTGGTACTCTTATCTCAGTTACCGAGAGATAAACTTAGCCCTGTTCTGTTTGTTATGGAAGTGTATATGTATGGCAATTAGCACACAGTATTTTAACAGCTAGGTTATTGTTCGCATTACTTTTTGCCCTCAGGCTGTGTTTAATTTGCCATGAGAAAGCCAAAAGCGACTTCCCAGAATCACCTGAATACTTACTGCCTTCAGTGGCTTTCTTAGATTTTGAAAGACTTCCAGACTCTGTGAAAGGTGGCTGATGGGAAGTGATTCATGAATATGAATCAGCATCTCTCCACCCTTATATCCAAAATGTTGTTGCTAGGATATTCTTTGTTTGCTACTCTTATCACATCATCGCCTTTTTGAAATTCACACTCTGTCATCCTTTCTTTAATTACATTCAAATTGAAGCTGCTTTTGTCTTTCTGCAAGACCTTGACACAATCTCACTCTGCCTTTGCGTCTCCTCTTGTGTTTTGCTGTCTTTGATTCTCTTGAGTCTTTTTCCCAGATCTAGTTTCCTCTTTCACATCTTTTTGGTCCCGGATTGTCAGCTACTCTGTTTATGTTTTACTAATGCTACTTTGTAATTATGGATTAGGCTTTGCTTTTTTCACTTTCTACTGAATGTATATTTTTTATTTTTAAAAAAGTTGATTTTTGTTCACTTGGTTTTTACTCTTTCACAGCCCACCACACCCCCCCATTATTACAGTCCATTGTGAAAATGAGCCTTTAAAAACAAGGCCCATTTCAATGCACAAATTGAAGTCTTCATTAAGTTTTATCCAGGCAGTATATGGCAGAAACAGTTGTATGGCTCTTTCGTTCAAATTTATTTCTGAAAAATATGCCAGAAGTACTTGAAGCCTTTTAGTACCACTGGTGAAATGAATGCTGCTTAAAAAAAAATGTTTTTGTTAAATGAGTATGTCAGACGCTCTTAGGTGCTTAACCAAAGATGCTCAGAAATCGTTTGGAAAATTGTAATACATATTTTGTTAGCTAGAAAATCGGTGGAATGGTCAGGCAAGGAAGCCTGAGTGGTTAGTGATGGTGCAGCAAACCCACCTCCCTTCTGTTATTAGCTGTGTGCCTCCCACAGGGTGCCCCGTGCTGGCATCAAGGGTCGTTTGACACTGGTAGGGAACTAAACGATGAGAAAAGACTCTTTTAAAAACCAAAAACCATTCTGTTGGTGTAGCTCCTTTGAACTTGCAGGGAAACAAGCTGTTTTATCAGGGTAGAGCAGATCTTTCAGCGTCAAGTCAGGATGTGGATGGGCCACTGCAGCCAGGAAAAGGCTCTCCTTTTGTACGGGCAGTGACTGCTTAAGAAATCGGGTTTCTTCTGTGATTTTGCAGTAAAAAAATCAGAATTTTTTTCATGGTATCCTGTATTACAACCAATCAGCAAGTCTCATTGTCTGTTCAGGGATATGTCTGTAGGTTTTTGCTGTTGGCTTCTTAATAATGTCTCATGGTAAGACTTTTTTCAGTTGGTCATTAAATTTTTTTTTTTCCTTTGCAATTGGCCAATGTTCAGGACACTGTGACAGACAAGATTTGCTCATCAATGTTCTAGGGGGAACACTTCTGCTTTTCTGGATAACTTCTAAATTAAAAGTTAATGCTTGCTGTTTTGCAGAGGCATTTGCATTCAGGGTCATTGGGATATCTGTTTTATGCACTTCCATTTTGATGAAAAAAATTTACCAACTGAAGTTTTCTTATTTATGTAATCAGTAGGTAGTAGTGTGTTTTAAATATCACCAACGTGTATTAAAATATATATCCTGACTTCTGAACACAGAACTTTAAATAGCACATAGAGGAATCTATAAAAAGTGAGTTCTTAATAATCTGGAGTAGTGGGTGTCCCACATAGCATTATGGCAAATTAATCTACAAGTTTTTGGGGTATAGGCAGAGCCTAATAGTGTAAGTCTAGAAGAATATTTAATTTGGGCTTTGTGTCCTTTGAAAGTTTACTTATGTTGCTTAGAGCCTGGTGAGGCTCTGGGGACAGTGTGTCCACATCTCATATGCAATCTTCTTTGTAGTTCATATGCATATTTGTTATATAGAATAATACAAAACATGCCAATAAATAATGAAAAGTTTAGTGTTTCACATGGATTAGACAACTTTAATAATGGCATATTTTGGGGTTTGCATTTTAGGAAATAAAATAATGCTAATGAAGCAACTGTTTCCGTGAAGTTCAAGTTTACAGACTCACTGCCATTATGGGTAAGTCTCATGTGTTATTTAACACGGATATTTTTAATTTCACTTGAAGACCAAAAACATTTCATGTGATACCATTTCTAGAAAATGTGTGTTTTGGCTGTGCAACTCAAGGTAATGCCTACATGAAAGGCAATGTTCAACAGCTTTGCTACTATTCAAAATACTTCTCTGTTTGTTTTTCCATTGGAATATAGCACTTTTCACTCACTCTGATAACTTAAAAACCAAAAATGCAAGAAATAGAGATTAATAGTATTAGGATACTGAGCAATATTTACTGTGCTCTAAATGATAAAAGATATTGGGAAAACAAAAAAAGCCCACAATGTCTATATTAAAGAGTTTTAAATTATTTTGTTGTGACAGAATAGTGTGAAGTCAGGACTATGTAGATGGTCTAACTATGTTTTAGATCTGGTAGGGATTTTTCAGATTGCACATGCTTTTTAATGAGTTGACAGAGTTGTTACTCTGATCACTTGTAAGTGCTTGGTTTTGGCTGTCTATGATTGTTATTCTTGTTTTTAACTTAACCTCATCCTTGAAGTAGCTGAATGTAAGAATACAACATGCTTTAGGCTTCTGTGAGAGAAACGGCTACTGAGTCATAACGGATACTCTGTAAAATTAAGTTTTCTTGCCACAATGCTTTGCTTTCTTTTGTGTAAGAAATATGCTGCGTAGTGACCATGGGGGAACTGGCTGCAGGGTAGAAGTCAGAGAGTAGCGGTCAATGGGTCTAGTTGGAGGCCTGTATCTAGTGGAGTGCCCCAGGGGTCGGTGCTGGGACCAGTCCTGTTCAGTCTAGTCATTGATGACTTGGATGAGGGATTGGCATGCACTGTCAGCAAGTTTGCTGATGACACAAAGCTGGGTGGTGTCGCTGACACCCCTGCAGACTGTGCTACCATTCAGCAAGACCTGGACAGGCTGGAGAGATAGGCAGAGAGAAATATAATGAAGGGTAAGTGTAGAGTCTTGCATCTGGGCAAGAACAACCGCAGGGGACTGAGCTGTTGGAGAGTAGTTTAGAAAGGGAGCTGGGGGGTCCTGGTGGACAGCAGGATGACTATGAGCCAGCAATGTGCCCTTGTGGCCAAGAGGGCCAACAGCATCCTGGGGTNAGGGGGATTGGACTGGATGATCTTTTGAGGTCCTTTCCAATCCCTTATGATTCTATGATTAAGCCTCCTCCAACAAACTGCTAAGGGAACAAATTATTGCCTAGCAAAAGAATAGCCTTAAAACTCAATGAAACAGGTTAACTTTTTAAATCGTGGCAAGTTTTGAAGTGTCTTTCATTGTCAGAAAGGAATAACTGAGGTGCAAGAATGCCTTTAGTTCTGCCATAAAATATTGCTATTAAGACTTGTTTTTATAGATTTGCATTTTGTAGTGAAGTTATTGAATAGTGACAGCAGGAGTGATGATCAAAGATACTAATTTTCAGACCAGCTTTCTGAACTTTTAGGTGTCTCTTAAATCAGAACACTGAACTCCCACAGTTTCCTGATATGACAAGTATATTTGATTATATTTGAATAGCGTGTGAAGGAATTCTCATCACTGCTGTATACCTCAATTGCTTGCTTGCTGTTTATAATGCCCAATTTATCTTGTGTCAGTGTTTGAGAAATGCACTTAACACTGACTTCAACAAACACATCCCCTGTGAATTAGCAAGAAGTCATACTATTGACACCTCTGTAGCTAAATGTTGTTCTCCAGTCTCCTAGATATGTGTGATTATAGTACTTTGCTGTGACAAGGATTAAAATGTTAATGACAAATTTCCCTTAGTGATTGATGTACAGGCTTTTGAGCTCCCGAGTGCTTTCCTGTGTAAAGGAGGTCTCCAGTTTCAGGGCAAACCTTGTTCTAGCTTGGCCTCAGGCTGTTAGAACTGCAGCATATCATCAGGATCTAAGCTGCATAGTACTTTTGCCCCTGAATTGTCCTCTGGGTCCCATGCTTGTTTCTCCTTGTAAACTATTCCTATAAGCCCTATAAAGCCCTACACTTGCATTCCTTGCAAAGTTCTGTGGTGTGTTGGTTGGTTACTCTGTGACCCATCAGCAGATGCACAAATAGTTGGTATTCCTCAGGAAGTTTGTGTGTGCTCCCTGTGTGCCTGCCATACCTGTACAGGACAGGAAAATTTACTCACAAGTACTTTTTATTTTACAAGTTGCAGGGGGGAAATATAATTTGTAGTTCACATCTTATCGTTAAATTGGTATTTGGAATAAAGTAGATAAATGTTGTTGTTTTTTCTCCACCCTTCTCTTATTAGTAATATCCTGTAGACTTGTCAATCTTCATTATGACTTCAGGTTTTTAAATGTGCCATTTAAGTATGTTTAGTGATTAAGAGTTTATTTCTTTAAGCGCTGTTAATGATTAATAAAGTAAAAACATTTGCAAAATGGCAGTAATTTTCAAAATATGGCAATTATGTATTGATGTGTGTGAATGTACTTCTAGACTTTAGAATAATGCCTGCTTGATTGTGAAATGAGACACTAACAGCCTTTTAAACTTAATCTGATCTTTTTCTCTGAGCAGATGAGCAGCAAGCTTTGAATTCAATCATGCAAGATTTGGCTGTGCTTCATAAAGCCAGTCGCCCTGTATTGCCCCAGCAAGAAACAGGAAAACCAAAGTCATCTTCACCTAAAAAACAGGTAATCTTTAATATCCTTACTAACCTATTGAACACAGAATGTCCTGCTGTGACGTCCTGCTGTGACATCTATAATCATTTTTCTTGCCAGACCAGTGAGCGTACTAGAATGAGTTATTAGTCTCCCACATATGCTACCATTTTCTTTGTTCATGTTCTTAAATTAGCAGCAAAATGAAATGGTGGTGTTTCAGTTTGGATCACAGTGAATGCTTAAATGACTCCAATCCTGCTAAATTATACATCGTAGGGGTATTTCAACACTATATGTAGGCTGATATTATCATGTTGACTATTACACTGGTACTGTACTATTTTATACTTTCAGGGTTTGCTGGTATCTCTTACTTGGAACACTGCTTGAGAATAAATTTTGTATGTGTATGAGGTTGTCCAGTTGTCAGCTGTATCACACTAAAGAATGTCATTGTAGCAGCAACATACTCAAGCTCTTTTACTGTGGCTTTGGCTTCAATTTTTTTGTTCTTTTATATGCTGGAGATGGATTATTTTCATCAGTATTTTTTGTGCAGATTCTGAACGCAGATGGAAGAAATACATGAATAGTTGATAGATTTGAACTGCTGTATGGAGAGATTAAAAGCTTATGTACGTTATTACCCAAATTATTACGTGGCCCTATTGTTTTTTTAATTGACAGTGCAATATTTTGTGAAACTTCAGTTTGTTCAGTCTTGTTTTAACTTATTAAAAATCAAAGAATTTCATCGTCTTTGGCTCTTAAATTGTCAAAACTACCTGGCTACATCTTTTCCATCCTGTGCTTTAAAAACTGTAATAGTTTAGTATATAAAGCTGATGCTTTGCTGGTGTCGTATAACTCACTTCTGAGCTGTGCAATTAAGCATTGTAGTAATGTGCATATAGGATCCAAAGTTAATGAATGCACATTTAGAAAATTATAAGTAAACCATTTATGGATTTAAATGTGGCAGTGGTGAGGGTAGGAACACGTATTTGTCATTCTGTTTAAATCACTGTTTAAATTTTGTAAGTAATCACTTTTGAATTGAGTAATTCTTTTAGAAGGTGTAACTTTATTTGGATGTTATCTGTGGTTGAATGCATAACATTTTTTCCTTTGATGGTTGCTAATACAATTTGATTCTTAAAATTCTGGTTTTGCAAAACAATTTCATTTCCAAGTAACTGCAGATATTTACAGGTATCCTTGTTATTGGACAGCAGATTGTATGAATGCTGGGTTAATTACGTGTGTGGTTTTGTATGATTATGCTTACAAAACAAGACATGATTCTTCAGCCTGAAACACTCAGCTCAGAACTGTACATAAAATCTGTTACGGTAGCTAAATCTACCTTGCCTGTTCCTGATAGATAATTCTTTGGTAATCAGTTCCACTTGGACTTTAATATAATAACAGGTTCATTATTTCAAAAATACATTGTTAGAAACTAATGTATTTACTTACAGAAGTATTCATTGTACTTCAGAATAATTTTGTAATATTTTTACATGCTTACTTCAGCAGAAGTAGCTTGTTGTTTTGCCAGTTATGTAGCCCAAGCAAAAGAACACAGCCATCTCTATGTGGTGTAAATCATAGAATCATTAGGGATTGGAAGAGGCCTTGAAAGATCATCTAGTCCGATCCCCCTGCCATAGCTGATGACCAGGGAGGCAAAGGAAAAAGCACCAGCCAGAAATATGCCAGTAAGAAATGGAGGGGTGGAGAAAATGTCCATAGGACGAGAAAGATTCACCCAGTTGTAGACAATATCCAAGAGATTCACAATCCAATCTGTTATGCCAGTCCAGTTTGTTCTATCCTGCTGTCACTGAAAGCTCTGTCTGACAGAAAAACCATGACAGCCCATCTGCAAATAGACTCTTGTAGAAAGTCTGACTCCTGCAAGTGAGCTTGCTTTTATATTGTTCAGATGCATCAGAGATGTATTTTTTGAAGCAGACACCTGTTGTTATCCAGTGTGATGGTTTTGTCCAAGGTTGGTTGAGTCCTGAGCGAAAAGCCAAGAGGAGCGTTTCTCTCTGTGCTTCCCACATGAGTATCTGCAATTTCTCAGCATGAAAAAGAATCCTCCATGTGTCAGCCTCAGTTCTCAGCACTTCACTTGTTAAATTGCTTGATATATGATAAGAACAGAAAATTAATAGAGACTGCTTAAGGATTTTATTTCTAGTGTAGGATTGTTGAATGAGATTTTTATTGCCTTCATTAAAGCAGGTAGTAAGTAACAAATTAATTGTGTTTCCTTTATCTCTTTTCTTGCAGAATGATGTTAGAGTCAAATTTGAACATCGAGGTGAAAAAAGGTAAGATGACCACAGGAAACAGTCTTGTCTTTTAATTGTTTACAGTATTTTGTTTGGTTTCTATTATAAAATTTCAAGTAAGCTGTCAAAGTATTTTAGAACTCTGTATTTAGTTTGAGCTTAAATTTAACTTTTATATTATCACTATTTAAGAATCTGTTGAAAACGTGGACTTTGAGCATACATGAAATCGAAACTATATTACTGTAGCTATGCCCCATGTAAAATTGATCTTTTACCCTTCAGGTAGATGTTGTAGTCTAGAATTAGCTGATTACTGTGTATCTCAAATGTGCAGACCAGAAAACAGTTATCTTTCTACGTCATGGAACAATTTGTCCTGGACACTGTCTCTAGGCACATGAAAGACAGGGTGGTCATTAGGGACAGTCAGTGTGGCTTCACCAAGCAGAAGTCATGTTTGACCAACCTGATAGCCTTTTATGAGGGCATAAGCAGATGGATAGATGATGGCAGAGTGATGGACGTGGTCTGTCTTGACTTCACTGAGGCATTTGACACAGTCTCTCACATCATCCTCGCAGCCAAACTGAGGTGAGGCAGTGTGGACTGGATGATTGGGTAGTGAGGTGGGTAGTGAAGTGGCTGCAGGATAGAAGCCAGAAAGTGTTGGTCAATGGGACAGAGTCTGGTTGGAGGCCTGTACCTAGTGGAGTGCCCCAAGGGTCGCTACTGGGACCAGTCCTATTCAATCTAGTCATTAATGACTTGGATGAGGGATTAGGGTGATGACACAAAGCTGGGTGGTGTAGCTGATACCCCTGCAGGCTGTGCTACCATTCAAGAAGACCTGGTCAGGCTGGAGAGCTGGGCAGAGAGAAATGTAATGAAGTTTAACAACGGTAAGTGCAGAGTCTTGTATCTGGGCAAGAACAACTGCAGGTACCAGTATTGGTTGGGGACTGACCTGTTGGAGAGCGGTGTAGGAGAAAGGGAGCTGGGGGTCCTGGTGGCCAGCAGGATGACCATGAGCCAGCAGTGTGCTCTTGTGACCAAGAGGGCCAACAGCATCCTGGGGTGGATCAGGAGTGGGGTGGTTAGCAGATCAAGAGAGGCTCTTCTTCCCCTCTACTCTGTCCTGGTGAGACCACATCTGGAGTATTGTGTCCAGTTCTGGGCCCCTCAGTTCAAGGAGCTGCTGGAGGGTGTCCAGTGTAGAGCAACGAAGATGATGAAGGAAGTGGGACATCTCCTTTATGAGGAGAGGCTGAGGGAGCTGGGTCTGTTTAGCTTGGAGAAGAGGAGACTGAGGGGTGACCTCATTGATGTCTATCAATATTTGAAGGGTGGGTGTCAAGAGGATGGAGCCAGGCTCTTCTCAGTGTTATCTGGTGATAGGACAGGGGGTAATGGGTGCAAGGTGGAACATGGGAGCATTGGAACAGGCTGCCCAGGGGAGTTGTGGAGTCTCCTTCTGTGGAGACGTTTAAAACCTGCCTGGATGTGTTCCTGCCTGACTCGGTCTAGGTGATCTTGCTGTGTCAGGGGGATGGGACTCGTTGATCTTTCTAGGTCCTTTCCAATCCCTAATGATTCTATGATTCTATAATAGTACAACGTAGCTATGACACCCAGAGGTAGAAGCCTGGGTATTAAATCTCTATATTAGATTGTATTTGGAGGAATCAGTCTGAAAACTCTAATAGGAATAGGTATTAGATTTTGTAATTAGACAGGTAGTTTTCATTGATAAATTAGTGTATCAGTTAAATTTTATTTCATCTGTCAAAAGTGAGTTGTATACATACTCAAAGGATACAAACATCTATTTCTAAACATATGGCTGCTCAAAAGCTTTTACAGAAGTTGATTTACAATACCATGCAGAACGGGTGTGTGGACAACTCTCTCTTTGTGTCTTTCTGAAAGCATAAATCCTCATTGTGCAGGAAGAGGAATGGTTATAGAATATGATCTTTGAAAATACTTGATGGAAAAGGAAATAATACCCTGGTCAAATACCTGTTTGCCTGTAGAAAAGGCATATTCCTTAAGTAAGGATTGCTTCAGAATGAAATGCGTGCTGCTTCAGGGCAGTGTGTATCCATCTTGGTTACAGCGTGTTCTCTTTCTTTATATGCAGCAAGTTCCCTAGATATTAAAATTCTTCGACTTCTGTCTATCGCTTTTTTTTTACATCCCTTGTAATAGTGTATCAGTAATGGTTGAGTGCTCCAAGTAATTTGGAGGAAATAAATATTTTTCAAAAGCTTTGAAAATTGAGGACTCTTCTACCTAGTAATTTCTTGTGAAAGAAGTGGAAACATGAATGTAAAACTGAGATTAGTTTACTTGCTGCCAGTCTGCACAGGCGGTACATTTTTGCAGTTTATCTTAATTTACTTTCACAGTGCACTGCAGTAATCAATTCAGTATGAATGCAGGCATAAAGTAAGCATGTGGGAAGATAGACTTCCCAAGCTTTTATGCTGATGGTTCTTGGCTGTGTTTTGGAGTGACCTCATTAGCTTGGACCTGCTTGCCCAGGGGTTTGCTCAGCATGAGTTAAAAATACTGTTGTTGCCTGAGCATGTAGACTTAAAGCTAAAATAATGAAATTATTTTATTATCATTATTTATTAATAGTACTGTTATTAAAATAAGTTACATCATGGCTTTCTCACTGAATTTTGAAAAGGGAAGTCGAAGAAAAAAATTATTCTGGAGTTTCTTTCAATAGTGAACGTGGCCCATGTTGTGTCTCAAATAATGCAACAGGTTTCTGTAATTACAGGTTGGATACAGACTGTTTAGTTTGACAAAACATTGAGTTAAAAGACAATTTGAGTTGTTGACATACCACTGCAGCATTCTTACAGAAGCACTTTTGAAGCACCATCTGTGATGGACTCAGTGGTTTTGGTGTGAAATTCATTATGATAAGTTACTTTTGGCACATAAGAGCCTTTTTGAATTTCAAAAAACATGGGGACTGTAGGAGTATTTCCTTTCTGCGATGCTTGTGCTTGTCAGCGTGTGGTACTCCATTGTCTTAGTTTTCTGAACTAGATAATTGTAGATGTTTCTAGGAATTTGCCTCTGGAATGGAGGCATGTAAAGCATTACCTTAAGCAGCCATATGCTAGCAAGAAAAACAGGCATGGAGTGACCAAATTTTACATACAGCTATACCTTCTAACTTTTTAACTACTTTTCTCTTTTTTAATGATTCAAAATATGGAGGAGAATGATTAAAACATGGCATCTTATGATCTTTTTAATAATAAATGTAATTCTAAGATCATTATTTAATAATGAGATGCCAGATTTTTGTAAGTAATAGACAAAAATTCTGTCTAACTTAAATTGTGTTTCAGGATCCTGCAGTTACCGAGGCCTCTTAAACTTGAAGATCTTGCAGCTAAAGCTAAAGTTGCTTTTGGACAGACTATGGATTTACATTATAGCAATAATGAGGTAATATTCTGTCTCTTCTAAATTCTTGGTGACTTGTACATAGATTATTTTGAGGCTAAGATATGCTCTCATAAGAAAGGAAGAAACACTCATGTGGCAAAACTTATTCCCGTGACAAAACCTCAGATTGCTATGTGCGTGTTCTCAAATACGTCAGCCGTGTCTAAATTAGGATAGACAGAAGACACATGAATTGCTTTATGAGGAGTGTCATATTTGTAATGAATTACGTCTCAGACTTAATTTGGAATGGGTAAATTGTCTTGCTGCTCTGCCACAGTCCTGTTGTGTGACTTTGGCAAAGTCTTTGCCTGTTTGAACTTTGTGGTGTTTGTAAATTGGAAATATGTCTACACTTTTTTTTTCTTTAACAATTATTACTTTTTTACCTTTTAAAGATGACTAGAATGCTTCATGTAGTAATGTTTAGATGAGAGAACTAGGCTTAACTCTTGCTCCTTTTTAAGTAGCTTGGTCACAGAGATTTTTGGGAACACTGCTAATGCTGTCAAAATAACTTCTTCCTGATCAGTATTACTTCCAGCTTTCCTTCAGAAGTGGAGAAGGAATTCCTAACAGGGAATATATTTAGAGGTGCTGGATGCATTTTTACAAGTTACATCTGTTTTTTTGCCTTGAGTCAGCACAGTTATGTAATTCATTCATGTGCAAGTATGCACAACGTACTTGCTCTATTTAAAACTGCATTTTTGCAGAAGGAGATGCCTGTAATTGCTTTTTACTGTTTAATCGCTGCTTTACCAGGCACTGCTGTGAAACTGGTCCTCAAAATGGATTCCAACAGAAAGGTTTTGGAAATGAGGATGGTCAGAAGGAGTAGCCATTCACGATGCTTCCTCTAACAAATTTTTAAGACACTTGAGCAGGTGCTTTTTTTGTTAGCTTCTGTACAAGTTGGCAAGTCATCCCATCACCTTTCAGTAGTGTGCTGATAGTAACCTAGTGTCAGCATTAACACTGTGACTTAAAATGAAGGATGTGCTCACTTGTTATCAAGATCTTCCTCCCTCCTCTTTTTGAATAAAAATACTGTATTTCAACTGATGATCTATTTGAGCATCACTGAGACTGAGTAGATTTTTAAGTCTGTATTGAGTTGTTCCTCTGTTACAGGCAGAAGTTGTGGTTTACAGTCCTGAAGTGGAAGCCTAGTTTTAATCATAGAACTCAGATCTCGTGTGGAATTTTATGAATTTATTCATATTATTATTAATCTGAATTTACGCAAAATAATTACATCCAAATATGATTCTGGATATGTGGGTCACATCATGTCTGATACCTTTTCTTAACAAATTCTGGTTTCTGATGAAGAAGTTCTGTTAGTGAAGCAACTTCAATCAGCATTGTACCCTGTTGTTGATACAAGGGTGCTTAAAGCTTTTTAAATAGGGCTTATTTTTATTTATCTTGTAGACTTGCATTGAATTAGACAGTGGCAAATACATTGACACTGTTGGACGTGTTTCTCTTGTAAGGTATTAAGTTGTACTGTATGTAAAATGGTTGTTCCTTCTTTGGGAAGACTTGTTCCACCGTGCTGTAGGAGTTGAACGTATCTGAAAGGAAGAGTTAGTTGAATTTCAGGTGTTCTTATGCTAACTTAAAGCATTACTGAAGTTATATTTTCATATTGTTTGGAATGAAAGCACAAGTTTCTCTGCACTTGACTTTCTCATGTTCTTTTTGTGACCTGTTTAAGACATCATTTTTATTCCTGCCCCTTTTTGTAGCTTGTCATTCCATTAGCTACACAGGATGACCTGGATAAAGCTATTGAACTGCTTGACCGTAGTGTTCATATGAAGAGTCTCAAGATATTACTTGTAATACATGGAAATACACAGGTATGGCTTGGTGTGTTAAGTGCCTTTTTCCTTGATTTTCATACTGAACTGTCTTTCTTTACAGATGACATTTTTCAAATTAAAAATACTGCTGATCGCTTCTTCAGTTCCGTTTAAGCATCTATTAGCATTTTCTGTTGGCTCAGTTTTAAGTTTTTCATGCATCCTGTTCTTTTCTATTTGTTTGCCTTCCTTACAGGAGTAGAAAGATGTTTCTTATTTGGATGATGATGTGATGCAAGCTTGAGAAGCTCAGATAGAATTTAAGTAACTGCAATTATTGCAACTGCCCTTTAAATCATATGTTGGTGGCACTCTTCTGACAAGTTTGTTGTAGCAGTAGTAGTAGACTGCAGGCTAAATGCAGCTGATACATCACAGTCATGATATTGATAAGATTTATATGTGAATACATGCTGAAAATAGTTTTTTGAAGTACTAAGAATGCGCTACAAAAATAGGTGCCTTTTGATACCAATTAACAAACTTCTTTGTGACTCTTTGATAAAAGGAATATGCTACACACAGCCCATAAAATTTGAGAGTTATTTTTCACTGTCTGGATTAGAAACAAATAACTGCACTTTAATATATTTACATTTTTAGTCATCCTGTGTAAATAATGTGGAACCTGTGCCCTCACTGGAAGACTTAGATAATACAGCGTTTAGTGTGACAGACAGAAAAAGGCGACTGTCTGTGATAGGTAAGCTACCTATTTTGGTAGTTTTAATTGTAAAATCTTTCAATGTTTTAATGTTTTCTTCATTAAGTTCTTGGTCTTAACACAGACCATTGGAATTTCTTACTCATCCGTGATTTTATAGTAGTTTGCATATGGAGTAGTGGATTTTGAGTTTTAAGTTGCTGTTGTTTAAATATGTATCATACAGAAAATTAACCGGAAAAAATAGCACAAAAACCTGGGTAGAATTATTTGAGGTAGCTTCCTTTTGCATTGATGTAACATTTTGTTTATTCATGTTTTGAATTTGATGTGATATTAACTTTTGAATTACACTAGAGACTTTAATAAATAATTTTTTAGGGAATGTTATTTGTTATGGTAGAGGTATGAATGTACTTGTAATCATATCCTCTACAAAGAAAAACTGAAATTCTCAGGAGTTGGGAAGGATTTGTTGACATGGGTGAGATGCTTTGGATTTTTATTTTGTTTCAAAAGAAATTTACCCAGCAAGATGTGTGGGCAAATAATTCTCTTCTTATACAATGAAATTTTAATGGCATTGAGGCATCCCTGCATCCGATTTTTCATAATGTGTGCATTACACATTTTAAATGTTCTGTGTAAACCTTGTATTGCACCAATATTTGGGAAATTTCTGAAGCTGAAGTGAGCCAGGCAGGCTGAATGCCTGAGACATTTGAATAAAATCCCAAGATTCTGGGTTAGTGAAGAGACTGACTAGGCCTTTTCTTTCCTAAGGTTCTCATACTCGTGATAGGAGTTCACCTCCCCCAGGATACATTCCAGATGAGTTGCATCAAGTGGCCCGAAATGGGTCCTTCACCAGTATCAATAGTGAGGGTGAATTCATTCCAGAAAGTATGGATCAGGTACGTAAGTGATTTATTAAAATTAAATTCGTTGTTAGGTCTGTTTGTGAACTACTGCTGTTTGAGCAGGATGTGGAATTGTTAGAAAGAGGAGCTAAAAATATTATGACAACCCTAGAAAACATGAGCTGTGAGAGAAAGTTAAAACAACTGTGGTTTTTTAGTCTTGTAAAACTTGTTTTTAGTCTGTAAAGCTTTTTAATTATTTAAATATGTTGCTACAAGGAGAAAGTGTTCTTAAATTACTGGAAGAGATGTCTGCATTTAAAAGCACAAACCCCTTTATTTTAATGACAAGGGTATGTAAGCAGGACTGGTTTCACAACTTTCACAGGTAACTAAATGGGGTTTTAAATAAGAGATTATATCTGTAAGAGTTATTTGGACTTGGTTAATACTGTGTTGGTATAGAGGCAAGGGGATGGTGATGGACCTGGTGAAAATAAGCTTTGAAGTACTTTTCATTGGCACAATTTTGTGTGAGGATCACAAATGTATGCTCTTTCGTTCTTGTGATTCATCTGCATTATTGGTGTGAGATATCAACACACTTTAGAATAAACAAAAATCCTGCACTCTAAATATAAAAATTGGCCCTACAAACAGTGGGAAAATATGAAGGAATACTATGGCTCACAGAGTTGGCAACAGAGAAAGATATTTTGAGGAGGAGGGAAAAATAAAAATGCTATGTACCCAAAATCACTTCAAGTTCTAGTTGACATTGGCACTGTATTCACAAATGGTGAGAGGCAATGGTTTTTATAAGCTGACTAAATGAGAAACAGATGATAGAACAAAAATAGAGGCAAAGAGATTGCACAATTTGTTGCACAATTATAATGACTGAGCTTGAAATAGAGATGAAATCTCCAAATTTCCAGACCAGAGTGCTGTCTGTTGTAGCCATGAGGACAGATCGAGCCCAGTCCTGGATTCATTCAGTGACTACTTTTGGCCTGGGCAAAGTAATCTTCAGTTGCTGACTGCTTACATGGATGATCTCTCAGGCCTAGGATATCCTCTCACTCCAGAGTGTTCCAAGAAGCGTATAATCTGTCATGTATGCATTGCTGTGTAAACTATCAGTGGGGTTTAAATACATTAATTTTAGTTCCACAGGAAGCCAAGTTAGTCCAACATAAGGAGTGTCAAATGCCAGACTAAGGTGTTGGGAACTCACCACCTCAGTTTGCTCCCTTCTCCCTAAGTTGCCATCTCACTTTGACAAGTGTTGACTGTGCTGTCTATGTCTATCATCTGCCCCACAAAGACAAGAAGGGAAATGAAAAGTGCTTTGCTCTGTTGAGAAGGCTGAGCACAGCTGTTCATGCTCTGACAGCAGACCTCACACTTTATTAACAGAAGAAATGATGGATTGGATAGAAGTGGTCCATAGTTTGCCAGTTGAATCATGCTACACTACATTTACTTAGAGGTGATTAATATGGCAGCAGAGGGGCTTCTTTTCCTCTTCCTGACCAGCATGTGAAAACAGGAACATACTTACTGAGCTGATGGAAATGTTGTCTTCCCCAATACATAATTTATTCAGTATCTTGAGTTTTCAGAGTGCGAACTCACTTAGGACACTATTTTTTTTTAATAATACCTTTTTTGGTGTTTGGCTAAGTACATACCCGTGTAAGATGCTGCACAGACCATGAAAGTTGAAGGGGTAGCTGCTTCTGGTGTCCAATTTGTAGAAAAGAATAGACATGATACTGAAACAAACTTTATTTTAGGAAGGTGCACGTTTTAAGACAACAGATGACCTTTCCTTGCTGTTTTGAGAGGCAGACTGGTAAAATGTTCACATTCAATAAATCAAATTTTAGACTTTGTTTCCACTTCTTCCAAAAATATATCTGTATAACATTTCAGGTTGCTTTACTACAAAAGAGAATGGAATGATATTTGTCTGTCTTTCCACTTAGAACAGTAAGGATGACAATGTGAGATAAACAAACCAAATGTCAACCCAGAGAAATAGCTGGTAGTCAAAAGAATGCCTTTGATTATAAATCTTCTTTTTCTTTTTTCCTACGGATTGGAATTTGAGAAACTGCAGGGAAAGTGTTGATGATTGTTTTCATTATGTAATAGAACTGGCCCAGATAGTTTTCAGACTTTTTCAGGCTGATACATGGCAAATTGCACAGAGCTCATGAGTATGGATTTCTTAAGTCATCAGAAGTTGTTTAGGAAAAAAAATTAATCCCTGGTACATTTGTAAACTCCACTCTCACATGAAAGTATTTTATTTGTGAAATTGAGGTTTCGGGGGGTTAAAAGGGAGAGTTTACAAATTTTATGCATTCTTTCTTTCCATTTTCTCTTATGTTCCATCTAAAAATCTGTGTAACTCACTTGGAGCCTTAACTGGAGAGAAATGTTTGAAAGATTTTACAGCATTTGATTTCAGCTATTTTCTGTGACAGCTAGTTGGTGAAACATAAGCCACTACAGAAAAAGTAAATAAGAAAACTGTCTCATAATTTTATCCTTTAAAAGCCTTATTTTTACTGCTCTGTTAAGCTACTTCCATGCAGATATTTCTATAAGGTACAAGACAGGAAGAATGTAGCAGTACAATTTGTTATGAATAAAGCATGATAAGCGATGAAATACCTGAACAATATTGTAGTTAAATGTGAGAAAAAGGGACAGAGTCCTTTCAGGGTTGCAGAATGCGATTCAGGTTCAACGGTAGCAGCTGACTTTTTCCTCTAGTAATTAGTATTTATACAA
The DNA here is from genome assembly GCA_013400115.1 of Rhinopomastus cyanomelas. Lineage (NCBI taxonomy): Eukaryota > Metazoa > Chordata > Aves > Bucerotiformes > Rhinopomastidae > Rhinopomastus > Rhinopomastus cyanomelas. The sequence goes on along the minus strand of VXBP01006586.1, from coordinate 35,470 downwards.
TGATTTTGGTTTTTTAGTAGGTTTTCAACGAAGAAACCTTAAAGTATTTTAAAAAATAAACCAACAATCAAAACCTTGAACTTCCTGGTCTTTTTCTGTTTGTTATTAGATGCTGGATCCATTGTCTTTGAGCAGTCCTGAAAATTCTGGCTCAGGAAGCTGTCCCTCACTTGACAGCCCTTTAGATGGGTAAAAATGACTTACATTCATTTTTTATCTTTATTAGATTGCATAACGTATCAGTTTTAACATAACTCTCCAGCAACACCTGTGACTGAACTTCCTCCAAGTTTCTCTGAAAGTTACAGAACATTTGTGAAAGCTTACTGAAACATAATTGCTTACTAATGCATGGAAAATAGAAGTAGCTTGCTGCTTTTTTTTAATTTGCATTTGAAACACAATATTTAGACTTCAGATTCTGCAAAATACTGAAGATTTTCACTGAACTTTGCTAGTCTTTTATGTATATGTGAAGCCTATTCCCATCAGACTTGTATTTCTTTGATACTGCTATGTGACAGTCTTCCATTCTCCAAGGAAGAGGGTCCTCAGTTCAAGAGGGTAAAATCATTAAAAGACTTGAGTAGACAGTCCCGTTTTTATTTGTAATTATCCATTCCTCATCCCCTTATTCCCCTTGCAGACTTCCCACTTGTGGAGTGTGGTGGATCTGGAGACCTGTTTTGATTGACCTGTTAAAGGTGTTTTAGGTGTTTTGGGAGGATCACTGTCCTCTGTTCTCAGCTACTAGGTAAGCCAAACAGAATATACCACTGTTTGGCTTATGACTGGTCACATAAATAACCTTGAGTCTTAAGCAGTAAAGATTGGCTACTTGTTGATTTGGAATTGCTGTACAAATAATACTGTTAATGAAATATTTAATAGGTAGAAACGTAAAAAGTTGGAAGTCATTGTCTGTGGTGATTAGTGAGAGCTACAGTATTCCATAGTAGTGTTTCGTTTGCAAATATGTGATTCAAGGACACATAAGTTTAGTGTAACAAGAGCATTTTTGAGTTAAATAATGGCTGTCCAGCAAGAAGACAGTTGATAAGTATTTTTTTGTGGTTGAACTGTGATAGGTTATACACGCATATAGTTTAATGTAGCTATATAGGATAGAAATGCTAGAAATTGCCAAATTTTTAGGGTTTTTTTATGGGGTAGGGGTGAGTGAAAGAAGGGGAAACAATGCAATTGTAATTTAATTCAAGTTTCTTCTTCAAAACTTCTTTGGGTTGTTTTTTATTTACTTCATTTGTCACCTCTACTTAGTTTGTTTTCCTTTTTTTTTTTTCTTCTCCATTCAAATGCTTCCTACAAAGATGTAGGTTTTGTGTCTCCATTTAGCTTCTGTTACCCATTAGAGAAATTCTTACCAGAAAAAGGAGGACATTGTTTTGGTATGTTTATGGAAATATACTGTAATCGGTTGCTCTGACTGGCAATCCCATCCATTCCTTTTGGTGGCTGGGAGTTACATACCAACTGTAGGTAAGAAACAATGTGATTGTGTAAGAACCAAAAAGTTCTTCATCATTCTATAACTCAATAAAATTATTCTCTTAATCCTATGGCTTTCATGGAGAGAAGAGGAAATATTTTGAGATGTTAAAAGACTCTACTTTTCTTTGGTTAAATTTCCTCAGTAGTTTTTTGTAGGCTGCATAAAAGACTTTGCCAGTCTATAAACCTTTCTGTTTAGCTGTAAAGATGTTGAACATAACAGAGGTCCTTTGTGGCTTTACTTGTGATAACTTGTTTTTTACTAATATCATTGCTCATTAACAGGTTCTGTTGCTTTCCTTCTACATTAAACTCAATAAGCAAGCCTTTTCATTGTTTCTCATTTTGAATCGCTGTTGGTGCCTATTTGATTTGAATTTTAAAACTGGGTTCCACATTTGTAAACCAGTGCAGCAACTCATACAGCAGTAACTTTGTATCAGTCATAAAAAATTGTGACGCAGTAAGATCAGATGTTTAAGTACTAGATTAACAGCGGTTTTCAGATGCTGTGGTTTGTTTTTTTTTGCCTTCAGAGACAACTATCCCAAATCTCGGATGCCAAGAGCACAGAGCTATCCAGATAATCATCAGGAATTCTCAGGTAGGCAAAAATAGCACAATAGAAGATACAATGAAATATAAATCTTGCAAATATTTTCTTCTAGATTACTGTGGCACCACAGTTAATATGTGCACAGTGTAACTTCCCTGTTTCTCTGAAAAAGTAAACGATGCAGTGGATAGAGGCATACAACAGTGTGACATTGTCATTGTGACATTTGTGACATTGGTCAATGTATTGAAATACCCATCTGTGTGGGTGCATAGCCTCAGTAAATTTGTTTGATTTTGGAGTCGCGTAATTTAATCCCAGTACGCAGCTTACCGCCACCCACTTGCTCTCCCACTTCTCCACAGTGGGATGAGCAAGACAGTCAGGAGGGTAAAAGTGGAAAAGCTCTTGTGGCTAGTTCAGGATAAAGACAGGTGAAGAAAAGCTGCGCGTATAAGCAAAGCAAAACAAGGAATTAGTTCACTACTTCCCATCAGCAGGGAGACGTTTAGCCATTTCCAGGAAAGCAGGACTTGAGCACACCAAACAATGACCTGGGAAATGTCATCAGTCGGAATGTCCTCCCTCCTTCATTCTCACAGCTTTATATGCTGTGTGTAATGTCACAGACATTTCTTTGGTCAGCTGGAGCCAGCTGTCCCAGTTGTGTCCCTTCCAAAGTTTTTGCACATCCCCATTTACTTTCTGATGAGGGTATGTGAGAAACAAAAAACCCCTTGATGCTGTGTGAATAGGTTTCAGCAATCACTAAAACATCCTAATGTTATAAAAGCTGTTTGGGTCACAAATGTAAAATATAGCACTAGATGAGCTACTTTGAAGGAACCACAGCTATATCCCACCCATGTACAAAACTAGTGCATGGAGCCTTTGTTTCTCCTGTGTGAACTGAGCATCACTTTGAAGTGTTCATGACTTCTGTAATTGAAAGGATGGAAGAAAACTGTGTGCTGTGCCTATAAATAATCATCACCACTAATTTTGTTTTCATAAGATACTCTGGCTTGCCTCCAAGTTATTGTGCGTGGTGTAGGATATAAAGTGCAGTGGGTAACCTTGAAAGTGCTTTGAGGTGTTTCTCAAGGATGTGCCTTTGCTACATAATTTATTTTCTTTGAAGGATTCTAGAGTGCTTATGGATTGCATGAATTCTAAATGAAAGTAAAACTGTGTATAAGAAGCACTTACATGGCAAGACAGACAAAAAAAATTAGAAATAACATAATTTCCTGTGCTATTGGTAATCTTAATCTAATTTGCTTGTGTCTGTGTTTTTTGATTACTTTTTTAAGAAGATGATCTCACCATTTTTTCCCTACTCTTCTATATCTCTGGGATGCTCTGGTATTTTAACAGTGTGTCAGCCAGCAATTATTAATTCTGGATTCAGTATTCATTATCATGATTTGATGTGTAACAAAATCAGAAGAGTATATAGAGTCAGAAAAAATGTCCATCTAGCCTAGTATTTTCTCCTGCCACAGGCTTCTGTTGAGGAGCATGTAGAATATATCCCTGGTCCTGTGTGGAATCATAGAATCATTAGGGATTGGAAGGGACTTCTAGAGATCATCCAGTCCAATCCCCCTGCCACAGCAGGATCACTCAGACCAAGTCACACAG